>JAMPIT010000034.1:600000-930000 GCA_026261815.1 Monarcha castaneiventris obscurior
TAGCTTGTACAATTGACAGAAACTTTGCTCGTGATTGAAAGACAAAGAGTTCTGCAATGGGCTTGGCTGAAGGGCATGACTGGGAGTGTAAATATGCTTTGTGGTGCTCTCTTGTGACTTGCATGCCTAGAGTAAGTAAGGTGAGGTAAGACAGGCTGTGAATCTAAATTGCAGTTGTTGTTCCTGGACAATTCTGTGGGTGGCCCAGTGTAATCAATGTTTTATCTCAGACCCAGTTTGATTTCTCTGCCTGCACAAAAGTCAGTACTCTTCTAAAAAAAGGAATGTTAATTCTATGTGAAACAACCTGATGTTTTTAACTGAGGTTTCCACTTCATTTATCACAGTGGGCTCTCTATCCTTCTGTCCTGGGAGAGAACATAATTTCAGGAAGACAAAGAAAAAGTTGTCTTAGGAAGGCATGTCCTTTTGATCCAAATGCTATAGTTAAATGTCACCTCTGGAAACATTGTAATTCAAGTTAGTGGGCTATATGGGAATATTTGTGAGAATTTGATTTGCTTAAATCTGTCTTTGTGCCCATAATCTCAGATCCTAGCATTGCCCTTTCAAAATGCCAAATGCAACAGCTTGGATCATTAGCACACTTTGAGTCCTGTTACTTGGGTCGTGCAAATGTGACTCTTGTCCTTTAGACAGACACTTTCATGCTGTGGGGAGAACAGGGCAGGGAAGAGAGGATAATATTTAAAATACCACAGGACAATTCTGATCTCACGTACAGTGTTGTAAGTCCAGTGAAGCCTAATAGGCCTATCCCAAGCTTAATTGACGTGAAAAATTTCCTTGGGTGTGAGAGGTTTATCACTAACCCATTTCTCTCTTTGTGATTTCATTTCCCCTGCAATATTTCTTATCAAGTTTGCTCACTACACACTCGACTTTAAGTTGTATTTCTTCTCCAGGAGCCTAACTTTCCTCTGGGTAATTCCATACAGAAGTCTTATTGAGGAGGAAGAAGAGGCAGAGCTCTGGGCAGCCTCCTTGTAGTTTGCACAGGCTTCCACACAGCCATTCAGTCTGCACAATTGCCAGGGCTGCAGGTGGATGCTTTATTGAGCTCCCTGGTAATCACAAACCCTCTTGGCCTCTGCTATCTGTTGTTTCTTCCTCTCTTAGTTTGGATCTTCTCTCAGTTTCATAGTGCAGTTTGTAATCAAAGTTATGCTAATCTGTTGCCTCAGTTCTTGCCAGTTAAATTGGTTTTTAACTGAAGGTATTGGGCTGTGGAAGTGGAAAAGCATTCATAGGGCTCTTGCAGAGATGATAGGAAAATAATACGGTAAAGATTAAATGCATATGAGGAAAAGAGAGGAGATATAGTTTGTTGGTTTTTTTTTTTGAGGAAAAACTGGAAGCATGTGTGAGGAAAAAGCAAAGAGAAAAAGGAGGAAGGACAACCCCAGAAGGGATGAAAGAAGAGGAGTAGAAGAAGAAATATAGAGATCAAAAAGCAGCAGTATGGGATGCCACAAACATGGCAAAAGAAGTGATCCAGTAGAAGGAAAAGCAACATCAGGATGAGTTAGTAAAAAACAAATTCTGACAAAGTTGAATGCCAAAGTGCTACCAGTCACTGTATCTAACACTACAGAATGTTGTGGTGCTTTCTGTAGGTGTAACATATCCAGGGTGGATACTTCCAGCATAATTTTTTATCACACACCCTTAAATACTTCATTCTTTGTCTGTAGAAAAGTTTGGGGGCTGTGGCTGTTTAGGTTTTTGGCCAGCCCTGCTCATATCCCCAGGAGTGAGTCTGTTCCCTTTGTACGGACGTGGTACCTGGTATGTGTGAGCTGACAGAGGGAGAGCTTTTGCTCTGCTGCTGCCATACACTGCCCTGAAATGACATGTCTGCAGTGTACCTGGTAACACTCTGCTCAAGCCCAGACAGTTGTGGTGAATGGACTTAAATCCAGCAATGAGGGCTCTTCCCCAGGGCTCAGTTTTGGGACGAGTCCAGTTTAATACCTTCACTGATGATCTGGACAAGGGGATCAAGTGTACCCTCAGTCAGTTTGAAGATGACATTAGGTTGGATGGGAGTGTTGACCTGCTGGAGGGTAGGAAGGTGGTGCAGAGGGATCTGGACAGGTTGGAATGATGGGATGAGGCCAACTGTGTGAAGTTCAGCAAGGTGAAGTGCTAAATCCTGCACTTGGGTCTCAACAACCTCATGCACAGGCTGGGGCAAGAGTGGCTGGAAAGCTGCCCAGCAGGAAAGGACCTGCTGGTCAACAGCAGCTGAACATGAGCCAGTGTGTGTCCAGGCGGCCAAGAAGGCCAATGGCATCCTGGCCTGTACCAGAAATAGTGTGGCCAGCAGGACCAGGGCTGGGATTGTCCCCCTGTACTGGGCACTGGTGAGGCCACACTTCAAATCCTGTGTCCAGTTCTGGGCCCCTCACTACAAGAAGGACATTGAGGGGCCGGAGCATGTCCAGAGAAGGGCAGTGGAGCTGGGGAAGGGTCGGGAGCACAAGTGCTGTGAGGAGCAGCTGAGGGAGCTGGGGGTGTTTAGCCTGGGGAAAAGGAGGCTCAGGGGAGAGTTCTGCACTCAAAGAGTGGTTAAACATTGGAACAGGCTCACCAGGGAAGTGGTAAGGTCCCCATCCTTGGAAGTGCTCAAAAAATGAGTAGACGTGGCACTTCACAATTTGGTTTAGTTGGCGTGGTGGTATTCAAATGTTGAACTTCGTGATCCTGGAGGTTTTTCTGGCCTTAATGATTCTGTGATTGTATATGCAAATAGAGAAGTCAAACTAAAATTCTAGCTGTACTCTTAGTTTTGAAAATCTCCAGCTTTCAAATGCTTGAATTTGCAGCCCTGATAGTTTTAACATAGACTTTTCTCTGTGATTGTAAACAATAATTTGCATTTTTCTTATGTGTTATGCCCAAGAATTTGATAGTGTTCCACAAACATTTTTTGTGATTAGTCATGACAGTGGCCTTTTGATTTAAGAAACTATTACCATTATTTCAGCTTTTGAAATGAATACATGCAGAGATCATACTTTACTGGGCATCAAACAGAATGTTGGTAGATCAGAACTGAGAGTCTCTTAACTTCTACATCCTGACCTGTGTTTTGACCTTCATCCACACTTCTTTTTCAACTGAAAAAATCTTTTTTACGATCACAGAATTGCTTTTGTGACTCTGCCTAAGGCCATCTCTCATCCACAGTAAGTCTGAACAGGATGTTCATTAACCATCTCCAGTCAGCCTGGGGTTCACTGCAAAGGGCCAGATGAATAGTTTATGAATAATAAAATGGTTTGGGAAAGTTTGGATAATGCAAGTGATGTCTTTCGTAAGAGCTATCTGAATTACTAATGACAGCATCATTAAATTCTTGTTAGCTGCATTTAAATTTGATCTCCTTGAAATAGTTTCTTATGTGTCCATCAGTAAAGGTCTTCTGCGCATCATGTTGCCTTTTGATTGAGCAGTCTCTGCCTGTTGGTAAGCTAATTACTTATGTTTTCATCCTGCCTGGTAAACAGATCTCCCCTTGTTCTTACCGCAGTTCACGCCTCACTTGTTTTCTGGTAGACTGCTTTATTTCTGCTGTCAGGCTATAAAGGCCTCTTGCTATAAAGGCAAGAAATAATAAACGTTAAAAACAAGTGCAGGCTGAAACTTTATAGTCCTTTGGATCTGGGCAGACAAAATACTTCATTAATTCAGAGCAAACAAATCTTCATTCTGTCTGCACTTGCTCACCTTTTCGCTCCATTCCTCTCTCTGTAGCCTCACATCTTACTTTTACTGGTTCCAGTTTCCTAAGAGGTATCTATAGTTTTTCCATCTCTAAATGCCTTCACAGAGCTTTTTCAGACCACTTTCCTTGGCTGTCTCCCAGCACAGATCTTTCTCCTCTCTAGACCCAGCCAGCTTGGTTGGGCACCGTCCCTGGAACACAGGGCAGGGTTGGGCACCATCCCTGGAACACAGGGCTCTCTTTGAGGAGTCAGTGGTGGTAGCAGCAGCAGCAAAAAGAGCTGGGCTTCATGCCCTGTGCTTTTGGCTAGCAGGAATAATTGGAGTGTGCATCACCTCAGCCCCCAGCTGACAGCAGCCCTGCGCCACAGTTACAAACTGCTTTGTCCAAATTGCTCCTCCCTCACACCTCCTCAGAAACAGACCTTTCCTGACATCCCGTCTCTTCCCTCCTCTTTGCATCCTCTATCATGTGAACTGGACTGATAGATAGGCTGATGGTGGAAATCAGCCTTTGCTGAAATAAGGAGTAGATCAAGGTGTAAAACCTGGTGTCAGGATCATATTTCTACCTATGTGCTTTGGAGCTTCTGTCTTCCCTCTGCTTGGTGATGAATGGCAGGAGGAGGCAATAGGAGGTGTGGGAGGCCCCACTGCTTTCATTAGGGGGAGAATGCTTAGTGTGCAGTAAATTTCTCATATTTCCAACTCATTCTGGAGCACATTTGCCAAGATTTAAGAGTTATAGGCCCATAAGTCAAATACCTTGCGAAATAGGTGTTATTATTCTCCCATTTTTCACCAGAGCTTGTAAGTAGGCCCCCATATATCTTTGGGTCACTGTGCAGCACAGATTTCTTCCATGTTCTGTTCCTTATGTCAATTAAATTCCAGCAGGGAGGTGATGTATGAATGTTATTCATCAAAATAATCACATCCAGAGCCTGGTGACGGTGCTCCAACAGAAGTTGTGTCACAGATGAAGCCTGCCAGGTGGTGTCATCAGAACTTACTCTGGCTGTGCCCAGCAGCTCCTACAGGCAGCCCTGTAGGAGCTTCATCCTGCTTCATCCCAGCAGAGATCAGCATCTCTCATGTGAGACACACGGCCCACGCCCTGCCACTGCACTAGATGAGTGTTGTAGGTCCCTTCCAAATGAACTCCTACTCCACTCTGCTCTTCAGTTATGAGAGTGGTTGGCCACTGGAACAGATTGCCCAGAGAGGTGGTAGAGTCTCCACCCTCTGAGATGCTCAAAACACAATCAAGCAAGGCCCTGAGAAACTTTTCTGCTCTAGTCTGGGCAGGGAGGCTGAACAAAACCATCTGCAAACTCAGCAGCTCTGCCCTTCTGTGCCTCTATGGGTCATGCAGAGCTTGGGCTGGACTCTGGCTGCAGATTTCTTCTATCAAGTGTGAAGCAACCTTAAAACCGCTTTGATTTTCTTGGAAATGAGAGAGAGCAGTGTTGTCCTTCAACACGGTCGTTGCTTGCTTTAGGTAGTTCTGTGTTTTTAATGTCAGATGAAAGCTTATGGCCCGGTGTAGGCACAGATCTACTGATTTTTAGTGAAGGTGCTGAGAGGTTTTTCTGTACTGTTATGGCTGGTGTGGAAATATCCATCTTTGCTGACATGGTGTGCTTCTCTGAACTTTGTGCCTGACACTAGGTCACAGAAAGAGGGAAAATGCTCAGTCAGATCTTCTATGTGCTCCCTGGCTTTTTAGCAAGTTGTGAGCTGAATATCAAGTTAGTTCCTGCTGTACTCCATGCTACTATCCCAAAACAGCACCGCAGTTTTTTCTAGGTGCAGTGACTTTTTCAGATGCCTTTTAGCATTTTTCTGCTGTACCAACTCTCTGAGAGACCCAAGGCAGGTCAAAGTGTGGCAGTGGTGTTACCCTGATAGTTCAATAACTTTAGAATGTTCCTTGACAAAAACTTGATGAACCTGAGAGAGTGCTTCTAGTGCAGAATCTGCAGAGGACACTGAAAAGAAATGAAATATTAATGTTCATCGTTACAGGTGAGGAAACACTTTACTTTTATATTCCTTAAATGAATATGTCCACAGGATGAAAATGTCTTTGGAGAGACAATATAAAGAGTAAAAGAGCTGCTTTCTTCCTTGCATGGAGAGTAAGGGCCCGAGTAAGAGTGCTGGTAGCTGACTGTACAAATGCCTTTTAGCATTTTTCTACTGTACCAACTCTCTGAGAGACCCAAGACAGGTAAAATGGTTTTGTGATGCAGACACTTGAAAAAGAAGTGCTTGCATTACCATAGCACTGTATCATCTCATCTCCTCTGATAGCCTTCAGCCAACAAGCAGTACCACTGGATCAGCTGGTTAAATTCTCTTTCAAGCCTACACTACCCAAAGCAAAGGGATAAAAGACAGAGGAATAAATGAGAGACAGCCTGATGCCTGCTGTTCTGGTGGGGGGTAGGGTGGGTTTCCTCCCAGCCTGGCCACCACCTGCTTTCCCCAGCGGTGGCCTGTGAGTGTTGATGCCATTTTGCTCTCTCTGACTTGGTAATGAGATGTCACTTCTTGCATGGACCCCCCGAGGCACTTCCAGGCCAGAATCCCAGCTGGGGATAGGCAGGTACCAGTGTGTTCCAGCCAGGTTCTCCCTTTGCCCTCATCTACAAGCAGTGCCAAGGGCACTGTGGGATGTATGTGCACGGGAGCAGCCCTTGCCCACACACACCTTCTGGGTCTTCCCTACTGAAGAGTTAAAGAGCAGGACTGAAAACGTGTCCTGAAACAGGGGCTGTGTTTCCTGACATCCAAGAAGGGCCGCAGTCATCCCTCAGACATAAGAATCTGAGTAGCACTTTGCTAGGGCACGGTATCCAAAAATGGCTGTCTAAAGTCAGGCTTCTCAGGGTGTGCTTAGGCATCAAAATAATGGTCTTTTTTTTAAAAACAAATGTAGAATACTCAATCTGATGTCTTCCCAAGCCAGGCACCAGAATGAAAAATAAGTTTTGAAATAACACCATGGTTTGTAAAGCTCTCTTACAGGCTGAGGTGAAAAAATAAATTGAGGTTAACAAGAGAAGTCAGCAAAGGGGGGAGGCAGGAAATTAAACCTTACCGTTCTCAGCACTTATTTAGAGAAAAAAATTAATAGCATTTTGGTTCTGAAGCAAACACATTTCACAATGGTTCCTATCAGCTATCAGCCACAGATATATTGCTTTGTCAGAAAGCTGGCAAGCATCAACACAAGGAGCCCAGATGGGAATGCAGAGATGGAAAAATAAGCAAAATGTATTCTGGCTTGGATCTTAAGTATGTATAAGGTATACCCTGGTATCTAATTATAGGCTGTGCAGGAGGTAACAGCTATGGTTAAGGTTTCTTGACATTCTTATCTGCTTGTCTTCTGTTGCTTTCAGCATCAATAAATTACAATAAATTGTTTAAGCTGCTGTTTTCCATGGTGGGTACCTGCCTCTGGCTGAATATACTCCTGACAGAATCAGCCCAACTATTTCAACTCCTTTGCAGGAGAGTAGGGGAGGCAATCCTGCACCTCTACTTTGCCATCCTATAGAAACATCTGCAGGATTTGGGGTTTTTTTCAGGTTTGGGGTTTGGGTTTTTTTCAATCTGAATTTAAAGATATACCCTTATTATTTTTGACACTACAGTTACTGAAGTAGTCCTGCTTTTGACCACAGTTTAATACCGAAAGAGGGCTCCTAGCATAACCATGATGCAGACACATGACCCCTGCCAGTGTGGAGGTGAAAGCCATACTAGTGCCTGTCAAGAAGCCAAAGATGGAGTCACAAGCTCCCATTCCATAATCTGTCTTCCTCCTGTCTCGAGTTTGGAGCCAGCCACTGGGCTCAGCTCTCACACTGGCACCATCCAGAATCTCTGTGCTCCTCCCAGTCTGGCTGTGCTGTGATCCTGCCCTTGCTGGTCACGATGGCTGACCCTGAAGGGCTCCTTGCAGGCTCTAGTGGGGAGGCCAGTCTGACTCAAGGCAGGTCAAAGTGTGGCAGTGGTGTTACCCTGATAGTTCAATAATTTTAGAACGTTTCCTGACAAAAACCTGATGAACCTGAGAGAGTGCTTCTAGTGCAGAATCTGCAGAGGACACTGAAAAGATATGAAATATTTATATTCATCGTTACAGGTGAGGAAACACTGTTTATTTTTATATTCCTTAAATGAATATGTCCGCAGGATGAAAATGTCTTTGGAGAGACAATATAAAGAGTAAAAGAGCTGCTTTCTTCCTTGCATGGAGAGTAAGGGCCAGAGTAAGACTGCTGGTAGCTGACTGTACAAAATGTCAGTGCCAGAAAAGAGTAAACCACTGAGAGGGGAAAAGTGACAGAGAACTCAGAGATGTATACACACAAAACCCGCTCAGCTCTGCCCTGAGACACAAAGTGAGGCAAATGCCTGCAAGAAAACTCTTCACCCTTTTCTTGGCTCAAGCATTACTGAAAGAAGCTGGGCATTATTGTCCCTGGATGGTATGAGAACACCATATGTACGCAACTGAGTGTGAAACCTTTGTTTCCAGTACTGTGCAGGGTCGTGTAATTATAGAGCAGTGTGCTTTCTTCAGCTCAAGAAGCCTTGAATGTGAAATACCCACGGCTATAAAAGGCAAAGGCAGTAGGGACTAAAAAGCCTGTAGTGTGGAGTGCTTTGGATGCAGGAAAAAGGTAACTTGTTTGAGTGCTTATAATTAAATATAAACTGCAAATACTAAGTATTAGGTGAGGTGCAGTTTCTTACTTTGTATCAGCATCTGCTTTTTTGTCTTTCCTGAAGAGGGATAGGATGAGGAATACAATTAGCTGTTAAAGGGGAAAAGCTGAGGCTTTAAAAACAATAGGAGTCATATGATCTTCATACTGAATTTGCATTAAATGGCCCCATTGCCAAATGGAGTTGCTCCTTTTGACAAAACTACCTGGGTTTTGGTGTCAAGATCTGGTATGAGAATCCCACTTATTTGCATGCCCTCGTCTTGACAAGGGAGATCTTGGGTCTAGGAACACCTCTGGAAGGCAGGGCAGGGTCTAGGAGTAACATCCTGGAGCTGTGCTCCCTTAATTGAACGCCCAGTTGAGCCTTTTTATGACTTAGTTTAGAAGCTTAGTTTAGTCTAGAGCCCGTCTGTGACTCTGGTGAGTAATTGCTCGTCAAACCTCTTTCTGCAGGGCTTCCTGTCTACTCTGTGTTGGGTTTCCTTCCCTGTCTGGAAGGAGGTGGAGGGTGCACACTTAGCAGATGACACAAGCTGTTTCTGTAGGTCTCAGAACCTGTAACTAATGAAAGCCTGGCTTTCCTAGACACCACTAGATGGTGCCTCCGGATCGCGATTGCTGGAAAAGCAGCGATGCTAATCCAGGAAAACAAGCAGCTGCGTGGCCAGCAGGTTGAGGGAAGGGATTCTGCCCCTCTGTTCCGCTCTGGTGAGACCCCACCTGCAGTGCTGCATCCAGCTCTGGGTCCCCCAACATAAAAAGGACATGGTCCTGTGGGAGCAGGTCCAGAGGAGAGCAACGAGGATAATCAGAGGGCTGGAGCCCCTCTCCTATGAGGAAAGGCTGAGAGTTGGGGTTGTTCACACTGCAGAAGGGAGAATCTGGGGAGATATTATAGCAGCCTTTCAGTACTTACAGAGACTGGTAAAAAAGATGGGGACAAACATTTTGGGAGGACCTGTTGCAACAGGACAAGGGACAACAGTTTTAAACTAAAAGAGGGTAAATTTATAAAAGGAATCCTTTTTTTACAATGAGGGTGGTAAAACACTGCAGTATATTGCTCAAAGAGGTGGATGGATGTCCCATCCCTGAAAGCATTCAAGGCCAGGTGGGAAGGGGCTTTGAGCATCTGATCTTGTTGAAAACATCCCTGTTTACTGCAGGGCAGGGCTGGACTAGATTACTTTTGAAGGTCCCTTCCAGCCCAGCTGTTCTGTGATTCTGTGGAGGTGAGTGGGGTGAATTGCACAGAGGATGGCAGGGGCAAAGGGCTCGGCCCTGCCTGGGCTGCACAGGCAGGCAGCGAGTGTGCACCTGGACAGGCAGAGCTGTCCCTTGGAAAGGCCAGTGGAAATTGCTTTGTTTTCTTCCTTCAAAGATGCCGAGGCACTAACCTCTGTCATGTGAGCGCCCCCAAATAAGAAAAGATGCTGTAGAGAGAGAGCTGTTGATTCTTTGTAAACTGTGGGGTTTTTTCCTTTCAGCATAGAAGGAAATTCAGTAGCTCATACTTGCAAGAAAACCGTGCAATTAGGTGAATCACAGGGGCAGAAGTGATTGCTGGATCTTGTGGCCTGTTAGGGATCTGAAGGACTTAAATTATTCCATCAATAAGTCAGGCGTAGGGAGAAGCATATCCAAAAGTGCTGGGATACAGATATGTTTGTAGTGACAATATTAGCTAAAACAATGAAAGAAAAAAAATTAGAAACATCATCTCCATCAGGAAAAAAAACAAACCCTACTTCTGAGCACCTTCAACATCACCCTACACATTTTTTAATTTTACAATAATATTTTTGTTTCCTGCACCCATAATCTTCCATCATAGTATCCTTTTTGTCCTTAAAAGATTCAAGGCGTAGAATTTTTCTTTGTTAAAATAAATAATAAAACGGAGGTCAGAGTAGCCCAGACTTGTGTCTTGGATGCCTATTACACATCTGACTTTCTGACTGTGGGGCCATAATGAGTTTACTTTTCTACAGTCACTGTCCCCTTCTCCTCTGTGGCAGCTTTGCCAGCTCGTGTTGTCTTCAGTGGTGGAGGAACCAGGAATGTGGAAGTGGAAGAGTGTGGAAGTGGATGAGGGCCCAGGAGGCAAAGAGCTGCTTTGCCCTCTGCTTTGCTCTTCATATCAGGTGTGTGCCTGCCTGAGGACTGGTGTGTTGTCAGGAATACCTCTTAAATGCTCAAGGACAGATTCTGGCTCGTGCAAGTCTGGGCTTACCTACAATCACTATTCAAAGATTAGGAATAAAGCCAGATTGGGGCCTGTCACTTGTCTGACAAATACATCTGCAAAACATAAGAATTTTACTATGTTCTCACTGCACCAGGGCTCAGCTCTGTTCTGGATCTTATTTTTTCCTTCTCCTTTTCCTCTTTTCTCTGGTGCTTACTCTCCTGCTATTGTAATCATGCTGCTAAAACAAGTGTGAGTTCTGCTGGGGAATGGAAGCCTCTGTTCCAGACACACCACGCTCTGCCACTGTGTTTCAGTGCTGTGGTTTATGCCAAGGCTGGTGGGGAGGACAAGCCAGGTCTAGAAGCCCTTGAGAGAAGGGCGTGCTCCTTCCTGCTGTGCACATGCAAAGACAGGATGTTGCTATGTTTAGCTTGGGTTCCTCTTGGCAATAAAACATTTTCCATAAAATATCTTACACAAACTTCACGTGGAATGTTGAAAACCCATCCACAATACTGTGGTTCCAATAAAAACATAGTGAAAGGTCAATCTACTGTGTAGCATGCTGGGAACATATGATGTGAAAACGCATAAAGCTCTGAAAATCAGTTGGTTTGGGTAGTGAGAGGCAATCCTGCAATTTACAAGTCAGTAAAATGATAACCTGTAAAACAGTAATGCTGTCACCTCTTATTAAATCCCTGAATGCTTTTATTTCATCAGTCTATGCTGCCTAAATTTCAGAAAGGGTAATTGGTGCTGGAGGAGGTTTGGAAAGGTTCAGAAAATGTTTGAGGTTAATGCAGGAAAACGTATGTAGCAAAATCCATGCTTAGTGTGCTTGTATGAAAAAGGATTAATGTGCTGTTGGAGTCTGCAAAGTGATGAGTCCACTGCTAGATGGCTCTCTAACCCAAGAGAAAATCGTGATGCACAGTGGTTGGCACCTAAAGTGAGACAAAATCTGGCTAAAAATCACGTTCCAGCTCCCAGCAGTGAGGATAATTGGTTAATGGGGTGACTAATTGCAGGGAGGGTATGAGGTCTGTGACTTAAATCTTGATTAAAGTCCTGACTCTCACTCTCAAAGTGTTTTGCATCCCAAAGACTGGGCTTGGGCTGGATGCAGACATTTTCACGGACGTTTTAGGTCTGCACTGCAGAGGGCGAACTTCAGCCTCTGAAATAAGGCATTCTAGAACAACTTCAGAGCTGGTAAGAAGTGTGGCTGTGTAGAGCACTGAGTAGGAATACGGGATTATGTGCCATGGATGAGGCTGAGATGGGATAAATGGGCTTTGCACTGTGACACCAGCCACTAGAAGTGTGTGCACAGGGGTGTTCCCTGGAGCTGTGTAATGCAGAGGAGGCAGTGCAAGGTTTCTGCTGTGCCTTGTTGGTTGTGCACAGGCATCCGCTGGCTGCAGGAGGTCAGTTTAAGGTCCCCCCCGCTCTGGATCACAGGCCTGCCCCATCTCTGACTCCAGTCTTTCACAGAACATGAAGTGCCAGAGGGAGCTGCTGACACCTGTGGTCTGATGTGTCATTACAGGCTGGCACTGCTCTCTCTCCATTGCAGTGCCAGGTATTGTTTTGAGAGCTCGCTGGTTTGGATACCTATTTATGGTGGGACAGTTACGTTTCTCCATGCACCTCGAGGGCTGTGTTGATGCCCAGTCCTACTCGACTGTAGTCAGTGATCTGTTTTTATCCACATTTCCTTCCTTTCTGGAGTTCAGCGCTCCTTGCTTGCCTCAGATACATATCTGTAGCTGAGTTTGCACACCTGTGGTTATAAATAAATGTAATGACATATCCTAGCAAGGCTCTATTGGCTTGCAAAAAGTGACGGGATTTACTGATCAGGTTTTGTTATCCAGCTGCTTTCTTCAGACTAGAAATGGAGGCAGGGTTTCTAATGCAGAGCTGTGGAGGTGTTTGGAAAAATCAGCTGGAATGAAAGAAAGCCATCGCAGTCTATGCCACTTGGAGGGATATCATCTGAGGTTCCCTGAAAAACTCCTCTCAGCTCTGCTGACAGCACTTCAGAGCATCTGCCTGCAGAGCAGGGCTCAGTCTGGTTTGCTCAGAGTCCTGCTGTGCTTCTGCAGCCCATTCTCTGTTACATTCTGTGGCTAAACCAGACAACTTCTGTAGGGAACTTTGAGGTCTAATGGATGCATCCATGTAGGATGTTACTCTGAAGAGCACCAAGTTCAGAGAGGATTGGAAGGGATGGCTGTGATAGGTGCAGGGCCTGCTTTGGGTGATGGAGTGATGATGCACTCAAGATTGAGTGGTGCTCCCATCAAATAGGAGCCTGTAATTGTTGCAGGAGGGCTCTGCTCCACAGTCCTGATCAAGAGATGCGATACTTCCAGACTTCTTTAAAATTCCTACTTACAAAATAACCTCTGAAGAATTTCCTTTGCACGTGTACTACCTTGACTGCCCCCCCCCCCCCCAATTTTCAGAGATCTGAGCAGTTTTTCCAGCTGTTGACAGCTAGAAGATCTCAGCTGTTAGAATTCCTTGAGAGGCATAGCAAAGACATGCAGCTGTCTGCTGAAGCTGCCCTGAAGGCTAGCTGGGGTCTTTGGAGAAACTGAGAACCCCTGGCCCTTCAGCTAAGCATAAGTGACCATGAAAGTCCTATTGGGATGCAATAACCACTACATTAAATGGATTTTTCTCTGGCGTGTCCTGCAGAATAACAGATACAATGACCAGAGATCAGTTCACCTGAGATGTGAACTGCATTGCTTCTTCCTGATGATAATTACCCATAGTATCCCAGGCTGCATCAAAAGTGCAGCTGGCAGGTTGAGGGAGGGGATTCCTCCCCTCTGCTTTGCTCTGGTGACACCCCAGAGTGCTGCATCCAACTTTAGAAGGACATGGACCTGCTCAAATGAGCCCAGAGAAAGGCCATGAGGATGATCAGAGGGATGGAACACCTCTCCTGTGAGGAAAGGCTGACAGTATTGCAGTTGTTGGCCTGGAGAAGAGAAGGCTCTAGGGAGAACTTACAGCACCTTCCAGTACCTAAAGGGAGCTACAAGAGAGCTCAAGAAGAGCATTTTAGAAGGGCATGTGGTGATAGGACAAGGGAAATGGCTTTAAACTGAAAGAGGGCTATTTTAGATTTGATAATAGGAAGAAATTCTTTACTGTGAGGGTGCTGAGGCACTGGAACAGGTTGTCCAGAGAAGTTGTGGATGCCCCATCCCTGAAGTGCTGGATTGGGCTTGGAGGAATCTGGGCTAGTGGAAGATGTTCCTGCTCATGGTAGGGCCATTGGAACTAGATCGGCTTTAAAGTCCCTTCCAACCCATTCTGTGATGGTTTAAAATTTGCCACAATAACGTTTCTAAGCCTCTCTAGCTTCCAGGTGATGTAAGCCTCATCTATTTGCTCACAGGAGTATTCAGTAGATACTTTTTTTATTTAAATATCACACACACTCTGTCCATTGAGTTTATGAACAAGCCCAGCTTCTGAACCATTTGTAGGCTTCATCCATCTGCAAAACACCTCATAGCAGAGACTCTCCTCTCTCCATGGCATGAATAATGCAGAGGAATTGCTCTGTTGAAGCTGGCTTCATTGTTAGTTTAAGCTGAACATGAATAATTGAACACATTTTCTTTTCAGGGACAAGAACAGCTGCCATCTAAGCTGTTTAACCCCATTTGCCTTCTCACATTTCCCCTTAAACTTGCTAAAGCCCCTCTGCTTAACCATGCCATATAGGAATGCATCAAATTCATTTGGGGTTTTTACTTGCTTGAGGTTGTGTCACAAGTGATCTGCTATGCTCGTTAAGCAGGCCTAAACGAGGGCTGGTGACAATTATTGTGTGTGTACACCCCTCGCCTCCAGTTTTAACCCTTTGCTTGCTGGCTTCCCACAGGACCTCTACAGCAGGGTGCTGGGCAGCACCTTCAGCGCCTTCAGAAAGCTGAACCTTCAGCAGTATCATTAAGAAGTGTCAATAGATTAAATATTTAAGCAGCTGATGTGGAAAATATGGAACTAATAGCCTGTCAGTTAAGCCTTCAAAGCTATTAAAGACTTCCCCGTGGAGTGTAGGCACCATGGTCCCGTTAGGTGAAGGAAGGAAAGCCTTCAGGCCTTCAAGATGTCTCTTCCTGTGTATTTTTTTTTAATGGAACTTGTCCATTTGAAATCATGGGGGCTGGCCTGTCAAACTGAACTTGTCTGTTCATTGAGAAATTCGGTGTTTGTAATTATCTATTGTGAAACAAAATTGTTTATGCAGGGAGAGCATGATATTCGAATTAGGTGGGGAAACCTGAAGGGAGGAGGGATTTTTTTCTGAAGCTTGATACAGGAGCATTAGGAAGTTGAAAAGGACCTGTAAAGTGTTCATTCTAAGGGCAGTGCAAGAGCATTCAAAGTAGCTGTGTCATAAAACTTCAGTCTTTCAAAATGCTTCATAATTGCCCAATTATATTCCCTTGGATATAGTAATTTCATCTAGAGGCTTGCAAATGTTATATATTACACGTCTCTACAACCTTGGGAGTGTACTATGCATTATAATAAGCATATATTAAGACGTTCGTATTTCTTAACTTTTTCCTCAGAAATCTTTTGCTTCTTGTTTAATAAATCCCTCTTAACTCATGTTTATGAAGCCTTTATTTCAGTGCAAATTTCCTCTTTATTTTTTAAAAAAGTCAGCACAAATTTTTTTTCTGCTTCCAACATATTTCACTCCATAACAGAGGCTTTGTCCAGCAAGAAATGCCCTATGGTATGAATGGGTAATTAAATTCATAAAACTATGATTTGCATATTTAAGTTTTACCTAGTGTTAGTGAGGGAGCTGTTCTGCATGTTAAGTGTGCTGACTAAATTATACCCTATTTTTTATATATTTAAAGCAATGGGGTTTGATAAGAAGGTAGTTAATTACAGGTACTTAAGCTGCCTCTGAAATTGTTTTCCTGAAGGAAGCCAGGGAAGGTGGGTGTGGGTGGGTCTTCATCCTTAGAGAAATATGCTTCTAGGAAGAAAATGTTTTATGTTTTAGGTACCATAGGTTGTATGGATTCTGTGGAACTGCTGGCACATATCATGGCAGGAGGTAGACTGCTGTGTGGTGCTACAGGAAGCAGAAAGGGCTCTGTGCAACTGGCTGTGCAGTGGTTGTTGGAGCAAAGCTGTAATGTCTCTCAACCTGCCTGTTCCTTGTGTCTTACAGTGCTCTTCAAAACTGCAGAGTCTCTTGGCAAATGTTCCTTTCTCTGCAGCTGTGAAGTTGGCTCTCACCTTCCAGCTTCCAGTTTGGATGTGTTTCAGTGGTGTCATGGTTCTGACCCTGTGAAATTATTAGTACAGCATGAGATTTCTGCTTTTAAAAAAACCTGAATTGCTGAACAAATGTGCTTCAGGATAAGAACTAGGAGACAAGACCAGGGGACCTGGGATGATCTGGGACCCAGTACCTGTTACTGGGGATTCGACCTTCTGCATGTGACCTGTGCCTTGCCCTGGCCTGGCCATGGTGCATGGGGGTACTGCTGACGTACCCTGAGTTACCAAAGCTGGCTACAACCACACAGGAAAGATCCTGAGTGTGATGTTCTCTTTGTGCTGAACAGGGCTCTGGTGAATAGAGCCAAGCTCACAGCTTCCTTCCCAGGAAGTCCAAAGGACTGTGGCTCCTATCTGTAACGTTTTTGAAAAGAGTCTAGAAAAGGCTCATTTTCCCACTGAAAGGTTTTTATTTTCCTCCAGTGAGGAAGAATCACAAAAACCTTGAAAACTGATGGAACCATTAATTGAATATACTGGTTTAAAGCTTTTAAAAAAAGATGTCTGCCCAAAGCCTTTTCTGTGCAGATGCCTTAGCCTTATTCTGACTTAAAAGTTTCAGCTAGTTTCCAGTAGCCCATTTACTGAAAGCAGTAAGCTAGCTGAGCAAAAGCATTTAGGAATTTTGTGAGAAAGATAAAACTTAAATATGAGCACTTTGGTCCTAACTTCTGAATAGTAAACAGCCCCAATGTGAGCAGGGCAATTTGCCTCTCCAGCAGTGTGCCAGTGAGGCAGAGAGATAAGTGTAATTCATCTGGGCATGTTGCAGGTCCAAAAGTGATTTGCAGCCCACGCTGGCTGAGCTGTCTCTCCAATTCTTGCTGAAAGGCTGAAAGGTCCCTCTTATTTCTTTTCTTTCCTTTTTTTTTTTTTTTTAAGCAGTAGTAGGCAATGCACAAATGTGTTTTTGCTGATCTTCAGAAAGTGCTCAAGTTGCTACTTGCTAGTCAGTAAATTGGTGGGAAGTGAATGAAACAGCAGAAGTCATCTCACGTAATATAAAAAGATGGACTCCCAAAGCACCAGAGAGGCAGTAATTGCCACAAGCCAGGATATGAGAGAAGTTCTTCCCATGTCTGTTTCTTTGCTCTCTCTTTAAATGTGAAGTTATGCTTTTTTGATGCATAATGCCTGTTTCTAGTCTTTAGCTTCCATTTGTGTTTAACAGGCTAGTTCAGTTCAGCTGGGGGGAAGCCACCTGAAGGCATTGTTGTTGCAGGTTGGATAAGGTAGGAACTCCTTCACAATTCATCTCTTTTCCACTAGATGGGAAAAATCTCAGGCAGCCTGGTCTGATAAAGAGATCAGAGGTAACAGCTGGGCTGTTCAGCAAGAGAAGTTTTTGAGTTTTGGATGTGATCTTTCGGACAAAGCAGTCATTAACATGGCACATTCATTTTCCACAGCCTGCATGTGGCTCAGTGTTTGTGTCCATGGCTGTACAGCAGGTCTGGTGTGACCAGCACTAATATGCGGTAGCTAAATTGCAAGAAGGAGATGCCACAAGTTGAAAGAATAAATCTCTGGCTATTCTGAAGGTGTTCAAGACCTCTCTAACATTTCTGATTGGATGAGAGCAGTGTTGAACAGCAAGAAAACTTTAGCATTCCTCCTGACAAACCTTCTAGCAGGGAGGCAGCAGTATGCAGAGAGACACGCTAACACTGTGTTTGTAGGCCAAGTGAAAACATCTGTTTGCAGCTGAGTTGACTCCTTCAGGAGAGAGTCCTGCTGAGGCTCATGAATGCAGTGCCAGAGTATCTCACTTCACAGGCCTCTCAGATACATAGCAGGGGCTCTGAGGGGCAATGCAGAAAGCAAACTGGACACTAACGTGGGATGTGACATGAACAGGCTTTCTGTCTCCAGAACTGCCCTTTAAAGCTCTCTGTGGTGTATTCTGATATGCTTGGAAGGGGACAAAAAGTGAACAGCAGGGCCTCCAGATCTGCTGCACTGAGAGCTGCACCAAGCTGCTTGGTACCAGTGGCAGAGCTCTGACAGACTGATCTGACATTGCTCTCCCACGGGAGGCTTGATCTCAGGAGTGAATGATGATGATTATCAGCCCCTCACCCTCATACTGCTTGGACCACCATTTAAAGTGTGGGCATTTCTCTGGGAAGGGTTTGATTAGAGTTCAGCTTAAACTCCTAAGGCCAGCAATAATCCTTGCATCACTTAGTCTGAAATCCTTTTCCTTACAGGCTGTCGGGCTTCACTGCTCTAAGCTCAGACAATACACTGAATAGCAACTGGTGAAAACAGTTTTTATCTGCTACTTTGAGCTACTCAGCCTCATAAACAATGGGTTTTACATTCGGATTTGGAAACAGGATTACCAGGGAACTGCTTTGCCTTATCCTTGCTCTCAGTAGCTGTTCATGAGGCTGCTTTCCTTGGAAAGGTTGGCCTCCAAAGACGAGCATCTTTTTAAAGGCCATGCCCCCCACATTTCATTTCTTTCCTTCCACCATGCTCTACAAAATCAGTGGATTAAAGTCTGCAGATGTATTTAAACATGTGCCTTAATGCAAAGTGCATGAATGCTCTGGCAACAGGTAGGCTTTGCTGATGAAGGCTTTCACACTGACCCAAGTCTGAGCTGAAGAATTTTCCTCATGCCTGATTTTTCTCAGAGTTGATGGAAGTCATCTAGAACCAGCAGAAGCAAGCCAGGCTGCTGAAACCAAAATTAGAACACTATCTCTTTCTGATTCATTAGGGGAGGGAGGCACAGAAATTATTGATGTGTGTCTCCTCATTACAGCTAAATGTCTATGTCTTCGTGACATTCAGCAGCTCATTCCTCATGGCAGCAGCAAGCTCTGGCTCCCATGGTGTCAGAAAGGAGGCAGCTCTGTCAAGTCTGCTCAGTGCTGATTTAATGGGGTGCAGCTCAGCTGTGCAGTACAGGCCTTCAATCACAGTGAAAGGCAAGGAATCCCCTGAAGGCAAGCTGGGGGAGTTTGGCTCTGGCAGTGGCATACTTCCAGCTAGGAGATTCATTTTCTCTGATGGCTTCCATGAAGACAAATTAACCAAAAGGAGTAAATATATATTGCCTGTTTGGCAACACATTTATCAAGAGCTGTGATTTCCATTGCAAACCCAATGAAAGAAAGACTAGAATCTGTCTTCTACCCTGCTCCCCTTTTCCCATCAGCGCTGCCAAAGTGTTTTGTCCTGGATGGGGAGAGAGACAAGTTATCAATTTCCTTCTTGTCATTCTTTTGGAAAGTCAGGCACAGGTAGACCTTGATAGTGATACTTAAACAGTTGAAGTATGGAGGCTGTCCATTTTCAGCTGCTCTGTCTGGGTGCATGTGTAGAGCACTGTTCTCTTCCACCCTCTCAGCTCTTGTAGCATGCTGGGATGTAGGCATGCTCTCTTCTCCCCCTTCCCAGCCAGAGCTAGCCCTCCACACAGCCTGTTCCTCCTGGCTGGCTTGACTCTGGTGTCCATGAGATAGGCAGCAGCTCTGTCTGTTCTGCTAATCCTGGCACGTTTGCTGGGCTCTCCCATCCTGTCTTGTCCCACCAGTGGTCAGCAAAATACACCCTCACTGCAAATAGTGTCTAAAAATGTGGGATTGTGTGACATGATATTAATCCCTGTCATCCACAGTTTATATTTGTATTCCCATAATACTGAATTACAACCCAGACTGGGAAACATGCAGTCAATGCAACAGGGCAGCACAAGCTGGGAAGAAGAGCTGATGCACCTCTGGCCTCCAAGGGTGAAGCTTTAGGTGGCTGCAGAAACCAATTGCTCAAAGGGTATCCCAAGTGCTGTAGCAAACTGGAATTCTCTCCTCAGGCACTCAGCTCTGTGTCCTGCTGTCTTACTGTGCTGAGAGGGTCTCACTGCCTGGAGATGTGTACTTCAGGTGAGCCTGCTGGTGTTTGACTTCTCCTGCAGGGACTCAGACTGATGAAGAGGGAAAGAGAAGGACATTGTACTCCGCAAATGAGAAGTCAAATTCTCAGAAGCATTAGGGTGACTTAGAAGCATCAGTACAAAATGAGTCTAACTAAAGTGAAGATGAAGTTCAGAATTGAGTTAATGTGTCTAATTTGAGATCCATGAAAATGTAACTTACTGCCCAATACTTGGAGAGTGAGTGAGATTAAGCAACTTTCAAAAATCTGAGAAATGTATTTTCCTTTTTTTTTTTTTGGCCATGTTCTGTTTATCTGATTTTCACATCTCTTTCAAGGAACTTGATCTGAAGATTTATAACAAGTATCTAATGCTCAGAGCAGAGGAGGTACCTGGCATTGAAATGCCCAGCAGACCCCTCTGAAAAGGGAGTTTCTAAACAACATCTGGGGGAGCTTCAATTTGAGGAAAAGTTGCAGCATATTATTTTGATTTTTAAAAGTGGCAGTAGGAAAAAAAGTTAATCACAGTCTCAAAACCTTCTACAGCCCTCAAAAACTTTCTGCTTTGTTTTATTACAGAAAATTCTGCACTCACATTAAATAGTCTGGGTATAACTCACACCTAGCTGTTGTATCTTCACTGAAGTCCAGCTGACCTGGATTATCTAGATGTGCCTGATCTAGAGTTTCAATAACTCGTTTGTAGATCACATTGGTTCATTATCTTTTAGTCCTTGCTCTAGAGTTTTAAGATTTGATTAATACATAGTTTCAGGGACAGCATGCTTTAGGTAATGTTTTCTTACCTAGCTATGGGAGTTGAGTATGGAGATCTCACAATTTGCACAATTTTCCATACCCTCTCTAGTGAGAGAGAGTAATTAAGTTCCTTGCAGTAATTGAATTAGGCCAGGATTTAGTCTTTTAATCAAATTGGTACCCTAACTGTGCCCACAGAGTCCATCAGAATGCACTGACGTAGTATTTTCTTCAGTTTCTTCATCATTAGTGACAGTATTAAACATACACTGAAGCATTTCTGCCCTCTGTCATCTTTCAGAACAATAAAAGAAGTTTAGAAAATATTGCATAAAAGTACAGAAAATTTTCCAGCCTAGAGCCTGTGAGAATAATTGTCTAGTCTGTGGAATTTATTTTTCTACTTAAAATTGGAATGAGGCCAATTTTCATCAGGCCTTTTGCAATTTAAATGTTTATGTGTGTGTGTGCAGCCCCACATAAGCTCTATTTTTCTGTCTTCTGGGCAGCTTACTAATGATGCTTCTGCAAAGATAACATTAGTCTCTCTGCATATAGCTCTGAAATGGAACACCAGCACATTGTGCTGTGACAGCAGCTTTGTTTCCCCTCTAGGGGAAGGTAAAAATTGCCCTTGCCTGAATTCAAAATTCAACATGTATTTTATTAGATCTCCTTCTCACACAAACTCCCTCTGGGTTTTGTATGCAACTGTTGCTAATCTTCTGTAAAAGTCTTGCAAATAAACAGATATGGAATTTTTTTTTCTTTTCAAACTCTCCGATTGTGGCGTGATGCTGTTGGGCAAGTGATGGTCCAAGACTAGACAAAAAAGAAAAAAGGAATCAGCCCAAGCCTTCTTAAAAGACATGCACAGCAGCAGCATGAAGTGATTTCCTGAAGGACAAAAATGCCTTCACTGCTGGTGGTCCCTGCTGTACACGTAGCTCTTGTCAAGGATGGTGAGGTTTTTCTGTGCTGATGAGATCAAACCTGCACTCCAGGTAGTGGCTAAGCTCTCCATATTCCTTGCCAAGTAAGTTATAGTGAACTGCTGAACTGCCATGGGTTTGAAGGTTTTGTCAGATCTCTCATCCCATTTGCTCAGTTATGCTCTTTGGCCATGCTGCTTTGCAGGTTAATAGAAAGGCACATAGTCTGAAAGCAGTTCTTCAGAAAAGCTACATCTTTTAGAAGCATTTCAGGCTGAAGTTCTCTACTTCAGTGGATACCAGCTTTTTGTGCCTTGTCGTGGTACATAATGAGGAGCTATTCCTGTGGCTAGGCTGGTGCCTTCAGTTCAGCAGGTTCCCTCAGAGAATGTCTTTCTGTTCTAATAATTACCTTCATTAGTCTGTTCGAGAGCTTAAAACATTTGTGTGGTCTAATTTCAGACTGCACATCGCTCATTCAGTGCATTTCTTAAGTATATGAATTGGTACTTGTGCTGGAAGGTTAATTGTTCCTCTCTAGTGGCTAAGCCAAGGTTTAAAAATAAGGGCCAGACTGTCAAAACAAGTGAGGCTTTTCTTTTCTTTGAAGAATGCTAACAAAAAAAAAGAGATTGAGACACCTACAAAATTCTAGAGCACTTCAGTGTATTCTTTAACTGTTTTCCTGGGAATTAACTGGTTCTGAAGGCCTTTTATGACTTTGATATCACCCATCCACTGAGTAGATCATTTTAGCTGCTCTCCGTTTTTTTTTTTTTTAAAGCTCATGTTATCACCACATTCAGAAGTAGTACCTCTATGACTCCACATGCCTTAATTGTTTTTATTTTTTATATTGTTAAACCTTGAGTGGGCTTAAAACCCTGGCAACTTTTTACAGCTGTGGTGATGAAGTATTCTCCTCCCTGCCTCTACATTGTAACTGTTGAAGTGTCTTACTAAACCTCGTGCCTGTGTTCATAGTTCATCACTTTGTCTCTCCATACTTACTCCCTGACATCCTTATTGCTACTGTCAAAACTCTAGGACTTCTCGGACGGAGTCTACCTGACCAAAAAAACCTCACAGGTTGCTGTCTTTTAGGAAGAAGCAGCACTGTTTGTGTGTGCTCATCTGTGGGAAGGCAGCTGCTTGTCGAGGACCTTTGAGGGACTCAGCTTTGTTCCCCTGCCCAAAGTGGGGAAGCTGCTTCATGGGGTGCTACCTGAAGCCAAATCCTCACTTCTTTCCACCAAATTCAGGAGTCCTCTGCCCTACTCTGTTTTAACATTGTCCATGAGTGTTTAAGATATTGAAAGAAAGGTATCAAAGGTCTTAATCCAAATCCAAATATTGCAGTTTTCTTGAGTATGAGCTTATTTCAGGGCTAACACAGCCTGAATTTGAGGTCTAGCACCATAGGTAACTTCAACTAATAATGTTCTAAAGAGTTTGCTAATTGCTAGGGTGAGCAAGATAAAGTGGAGGGCCCCTTTAAGATAACTGCATTTTTACAATCTTCAACATGAATTAAGCCCTGCCACATGAAATAATCAGCATGTAAGTTTCGAAGTTGGATTTAAACGTGGAGTAGAGGATTTCCAAGACAACTTCAATAAAGATGATATAAAGCTCCTTTAATGCTTTTTGCTTGACATTTCATCATATCCAATCCTCTTGTCCATTGAAAATTTGAACAGGAAAAACACTTACTCAACATCAAATTGGTCCAAAAGAAAATTTTGGCTATTTAAATGGAAATCTTTTAATGGAAATCTTTAAATGGAAATCTAAGATTTCAGAACTTATCTGAAATCCAGACATGCCTTATGGGAGCAGCAGAAGAGGTGTTTCATGACAACATACCTGCTGAGTGGACTGAGTGTCTTGGCCAAATTGGTTCAGTGAGGCACACTAAAGAGGTCCTACCCTGACAAAGTGTTGAAGTTGTTCCTTTCGAGAGGGAATAGATCGGGTCTAGATCTTGAATCGATGATCTTGGATTTCTTTATTGGCCATCCAGTCTATACAGTTGGCAGAACTCTTTGCAGTGGCTGAGGAAAACTCTTTAAAATGATGTCTGTGAGATGCTTCTGATCCAGGAAAAGAAAGTATAAAGTATGTCGTGTTAAAACTGACTTAATGCAAATTTTGTAGATTTGTCACTTCTGATCTCAGCCTACAGACTTAGTCAGGCATTTAGCATCAGTCAAAAGGAATTTGCTGTAGAACATATCTATGTGTTTTAATGACAATTTACGAAACACAGCCAAGCTATGCTTTTCCTCTTCCCTGAATATTGTGGATAGAGGGGGCGGGGGAAATATCCTTTATTCTTCTAGCCAAGCAGTTTTGATTTTACAGTTGAGACTGCATCACGTATCTTGTGCCAGCTTCATGCTGTGCTAATATAATTTACCAAGCAGACAATACTAAGGAAGAACAATACAATCCAGAAGAGAAGCAGCTCTTGTTTCTGCAAAAGAAGTTGCAAAGCACAGTTTATTTCAAAATAAAATTAAATGTCGCTTAGTTTTGTTCCTTCAAGCAACAAATTAATTACAGGAAAAGGAGGTAGTTGCACAACAGGGATTACCCTTTGCTTCTGTAGACAGAAGAGCAGCAAATCAGGGTGACAGAAATGCTGTGAGGAAAATGGTAGGCCAGGCAGCAGATGACCCTTTTTCCTACTGCTGCATTTGCATTAGCGTAATCTCATAATTCTCTTTTGTTGGATGGAATTATATCACACAGAGTGCTGGCCTGGGATTTGTTCACACTGCTCTCTGTAAGAGAGGTGGGGAATTACCTCAGACTACAGAGTAAGAGCTAACTTCCTGCAGGAACTGCCTCACCCTTCTTGCTTATGAGATGTGAATTCCTCAAAGGCAGGCGAGCAATTTACATGGTTTATTTAATACACTGTACTTCAGGGGACGCTCTCTTAGCCTAGTTTCAGGTGGTGGGTCATTTTCTTAAGTGAAGAATGAAAAACAGTATCTGCTGCAACTCTATCCTTCCTGGTGTTATAAAAACTGCCTTGCCAGTGGCAGGGCTTGAACCAAGGCCGTGAGAGCCCTGCAGTCTAGTTTTTGCTAGAAGACCTTTAAGGTGTAGCAAGTGACCTGTTCAACCTAATTTTTTTTTTGCTCACAGCAGGGAACTACACAGGTTAATCATGGGTTTGTATGGATTTGGTTTTTTTATTGGACTGTAAAACACTCTGGTCAGTGAGGTCTTGTTTCAAGTGAGAGTCGTGTCTGTTGAATACCCATACACCCTACAGGCACAGTACAAATGGCACAGGACAGCTGTTGAGGAATACTTAATCCACCCCATCTCTGCTGCCCAGCTCACACTGAGTATTTTCTTCTAGTACATTATGGTCTGCTTTTCTGTTGCAGTATTTTGGAACTGATACATCCAGATGGCTCAGAACAGTAGGGATCAGCCTGGTGGAGACTTTCCGAGGGTAGGAGCAGGAGAGTTATCTGTACGCATGCCCAAATAACTAACAGCCAAGATATTGCTTCCTGAGGGATGCTTTTCTCCCTGGGAGAGGGATCCAGTGACCTACTAAGGGCAGTGCTGCCTTCATGAGGGAACAGGATGGTCAGGGGAGGGATGATTGCTGTTTAGGCAGGCTGCCTTCTCCTTTAGCTGCAACCTGCCCCCCAGGTGTTGGAGTGTACCAGGGCACTTCACCAACAGGGCTGGAATAAACCTTCACTTCAGACATGGTGATGTGGCTTTGATTTAGCATTTAGTGGTCCCTATCCAAACCTATAGACTTCTGTAAGTCCCCCTGCCCACTTTTGCCCTTTTATGAGAAACCTTCTTCACTGTTTCCCCAGCTGCAAAGGGGAAAAAGGGCAGAAAATTGCTGTACTCCTTTTTCATGGCATTGCCCTTCAATCTCTAAATGTGTTAAATGTTTCAGACTATTTAAGGTATCCATAGCACTTGTTGTTCAATGTATGTACATGAATGCTTACCTCACGTCAGTGTACATGTTGGACTAAACCTTGGCTGAACCTCAGCATTTTCACCTAATGGCTAGGCATATTTTATGATCTTTAAAGGCCTGTTAGGAAAATGGCTATGCTGCAGAAATGCCAGCTTGTTCTGTGCACGTCAGCTGCTCGCTCACCTTGCAGCTCTTTCCTGAGCTGTGGATTAGACCTTTGGTGCACAGCAACGGGGACTCTCCGAGTAGCGTGTCAGAATTGATGACTGCCTGGCAGCCTGCTGCAATCTCTCCTCTGGAAAAATTACCAACTGTTCCACTCTGTTGACGTGAAAAATGCATCCTTTCAGCTTTAACAGCTATAAACTGGGGCTGTCCTTGTGTCAGGCACGTTCAGACTCAAGAACCGGTGACAGGACAGGGTTGATAGAGGTGGCAACTATCTTGCCATCTGTCATTTCTGATGTAAACCCTCTCAGTTTGGTGGCAGCCCTGTGTGATGTTAAACTCCATGACCAAAGAGCAGAATTAGGCTGGCTTTCTTTCTGTGTGTCTGGAAGGTGATTTGAAAGCTTTTTCTTGGCACAAAGATCAAGTGGCACACAACATATTCACTAGAGCTGGTCCAGAAATAGCTTCTATCCCTGGAAAGCCTAAACATTTAAAAATTAGCCTCTCCCTTGGTCCACAGAAGCAGAAATGTACTGAGAGAAAATTCTTTCTGAAAGTCTTCGAATTAGAGATGCTGAAATCGTTTGATCAGAAATTATATCTTTCATTCTGACAAAGGAAAATTAAAGGGTTGTCACTTCAAGTCTTCCTATATACAAGATTGAAAAATTGTACTTTTGAACTCTTCTGAGAATTTTCTGTACTGTCAATGCAAGACTGTTGCTTCTATCGAGGCTTCAACCTAAATTTCAGTTGTTAAAAATCCCCAAGTTCCTAATGTTTTGACACATTGCATGTGAAAATTCAGAAACCATTTAGGATCAAGATTAAGACTGTTGCCAGGAAGAAGTAGAAAGCCTTTAAATCTCCTTTCCAACCCAAACTAGTCTATGATTCCATGATTTTTCTGTTATAGATGGGGGTTTTTAGGTTTATGCTCTGTGAACTGGATTGGGGGAACAAGAGGTTTTTTTTTGGAATGTGCTGTAATGATAATTATAGTGAGACAATTAGAGATTCACTGTGGATTTAATTCCAGGTTAACTGTTTTCACAATATAATTTCTAAATTTATTGCTCCAGAACTGCCCCTCATTTACAGCTAACAATATCAGATCAGGAAAAGTTGTTAGATAATTTCAGGGGTTACTGTTCTTCTTTTTTCAGGGTTGAAGTGTGATTTTGAAAGTTCACAGAAACCCCAGAGTTAGGATACCAATAACAAGCTGAAGAGTATCTGGTGTTCATGAAAATGTCTGCATTGTTTACAAATAAGGACAGAGAGCTCTTCCTGGAACGAGGTAGAAAACTGCCAAATCTTGTGGTGTACACCCAAGGAAATTGTGGAAGATGTCAGGAAAGGGAAAGGACACAAAGGTGCAGATCTGACCCTTGTATCCTTGCGAGCCCGAGCTGGTCAGTGTGCTGCAGCCCTCTGCCATGGGAACAAACCTTGCCACTGTCTCTAGTCTCAACACCAGAAAAGCTGCAGACAAGAATGGCAATGGCAACTGTTCTGACTGTTGTCTGATCTTACCTGCTGGCTTTGCTGCAATACTGTACATTCATAATCCAGAATAGTACCAAAAAGCCTCCTTAATATAGTTTAAAATGTTATACAGAAAATTGCGCGTGTGAGGGGAGAAGGGTGTAACGAGCTGCCAGTCCTCTGGCTTTCTCCTGGAGGGCTGTGCTGTTTTTAGTGGCTATTTACTCCTCTCTTTTGGCTATAGGTGCATGGCGTTGATAGCTATTTCTTCCTGTTTGGTTTATTTTTTAATTATTCAACTTTCATGCTCTCTTTTAATTGTTATCTCTAAAACTTCTCCTACCTGAACAACGGGAACTTGCACTTCCATAGCAGCCATGCAATGTTCATTTGCTGGTGTTCTCTGGGGCCTGGGTGCAGGAAAAGCTGAGGAACATCCCGCACTGCCAGTGGCTCTTCACAAGGAGCCATGCTCTATGTTTAGCCAAAACCCAGAGGCTGTTGGTCACAGGCAGCCATGTGCCCAGTTATTCTGCTTGTTCTTGCTTGTTCAAGTAGATTCATACGTCTTGCCTTGTACTCTTGATGCCGAAACAGACAGATTCAAGTTGTAAAAGCCTTTTGATGTCAAAGCAAGGCGACAGCCCAAGTTCTACCAGCGCTGTATTTCAGCTGTGTTGTTACCTGAAAATGGCTTGCAGGCCAGGGGATATTTAGGGGGGTCTGAATTAAATAAAGTGAGAGTTGAAGTGTTTGGATTAAAGGAGGTGAATTGGGCAGCCAGAGGAGTTGAGCTGCTCACCCAATATGTTGGCAGCAATAAACTTACTGAGTATTGCATGCTGCAGGCAGCAAAGTGCAGCTGCCCTGCCCACTGGCAGGAGGGGCAAGGGCCCTAAATTCCTGTTTGGAGCAAAGGTGAGCCCTCAGGGGCTCTGCAGTCATCTGTGAGAGTGTCTATACATCAACAAGGCTTTTTGGTTTCCCTGCTTGTGTCTGGTTACCCTGCACGCTGCAGGTCAGGGTGGTGAGTTACAGTGCAGTGCCTCTCACCTGAGTGACAAGTCCTGCACGGGAAGCTGTGTGTGTGCAGGATTTGGGGAGCAGGTTACTGATAGCACAGAGCTGGGGAAGGGCACACAAAACACATAGAAAAAACTTTTGTTTCTTCTCTAAACTAAAGTGAAAATAAACCAAGGTTAAGTGACAGCTGGTTTCCTTGTTGCTAGAACATCCTAAAATAAGCTTACACTGGGACAAGTTCAGACAATTCCTGAGACCCTGCACTGTCAGAACAACACAAAGTCTCCAGCCTTTAAGTCACAGTAGGAAAAATCAAATTTATTGGGTGTTACAGCAAATCTTGTGTCGTGACAGGTGGGAAAAATATCTCATGTGATGTAAGGGTACTGCTCAGCATCAGCATTGCTCTCTAACAGGACCTTCTCTGTAATCTAGTCAAACAAGCTTAGTGTTTCTTTTATATCAACTCAGTCAGGCCTCATTATTTCTGCTTATAAAAATCTTTCAAGCTAGAACATAAAAGTGTTTTCTATGTTTGCACACCCCATTTGCAAATGCCTTATTACACCCACTCATCTTTTCCTTTTTTTCTAATACTGGCTGCAATGCAGCTTACATGGCCAGAGAATAAATGTTTAGCAAAAGCTTAGGTGCACATCGAAATTGCTTTTCAAACCACCACAGGCCTTCAATCTTATCAAATCCTTCTTCTTGTGTGCTGGGAGCACTGCGAATTAAAGGACTAATCTCTTTTCACAAACAATTCTTACCCTGAATGGCAAAATGACATTGTGTGGCAGGAACTGTTAATGGAACAGCTTGGTGCGATACAAAGAAGTGAGTGCTTGGTGCATTCTGCTAGGCCCAGCTTGGACTGCACCCACACAACAAAGCCAATCCAAAGACTGGAGGAATAATAAGATTTGAAGTGCTGTCACCTTCATGCCTGGAAGCTTGGCAAGGGAAACCTCGGCGTTTGACACTAGGCAGGAGGCGGGTTGGGTGAATGATGTGAGCTGATTCATGACAAACAGAGTATCTATTTCACCAGCCAGTAACGAGACTCCTAAAGATCCGTGGTCATTGCCATGAGCCAGGATAGACATCTGGTAGCCTTCAAGCTATCAATATTAAGGACAGAGTGAGTGAGAGCTGCTGTGGCTGTGCTCAGGGCTGTGCTACCTGAGGAGGGTGCACAACACCTAAGGAAGAGAAACTGTGCATTGTGAGAGGTGGGTGGGACAGCAGCACAGTTCCTCAGGAAGACAGCTACAGTACTTCAAAAACTGCTTGGAGAAGAAGGCTAACCAGCAGCTTGGGCTGCAAGATCTGGGTTCAGTCATTCACGGGATCAAACATCTGTGTGGCTGTGGATAACCTGTGCTTAGCCTGCACTTTCTTCTGTTGGACTCTGCTTGGCTTTGTTTGTTTTTCTGCCTATCTTGGTGCCTGGGAGAGGCAGAAACTAGGACAATTTCATGTGGTCATTTAAAATACTTCTGTCATGCTGTGTGAAGTGTGGTGATGATATTGCTGGCACAGAAAAGATGGTGTTCAGTAAAAAGAAATTGAGATTTGGCCCCTCACCTCTGTCCATCTGACTTGTCCATGCCTGCTTGCCAGCAGGCAGATGCTTGGAGCATCAGAGTTGTCAAGAAATTCCCCCACTCACACATCCTCAACAGATCAATAGAGCCTCAACATAAAGCAATTACAGCAAATTGGAAGAAAAACTCTGACAGTGAGTCAACAACAGTTGGGAGTGGAGGAGGAGGAAATCCAAGTTATAAAAGTATAAGGAGGGGGTGGGATGGGGTTGCCTGCTGGTATTACAAATAGCAGATGCTGATATGACTGGAAAGCTTTGTTTTGGGTACTAATGTGACTGGGCTTGAATGCTTGAATAACCCCTTAGACAAGTGTTTCATAATGGTTTTCCAAGACCCTGCTCTGTAAACATGACTTGAAACTGCTCAGAGGAGCCTCCTGGTTGACTCTGAAAGCTGTTGATGTTCTTCCATGTCTTTATTGAAGTAAATAGCCTTACACGAGGCCAGGTTTTATGTTTACAACAGTCCTACACAAAAAACTTCTTTTCATTATCCTGTGGCTAAATTCCCAATTTAACAGAACAGTTATACTTTGGAGCATTTGGCCAAGTCTCAACTTAAATAGGGCTGGAAGGACATGAGTTCAAAGCAGTTAAGAAAGCCATCATGCAGCTTTGGGCTCAGGGGATTGAACTCCTCATTGATTGATTGATTGACCATTGTATGACTGATAGATCAAAAACTTGGCTTCCCTGTAGAATTGTGAGGATTGTTCAGTTTGCCTTGCTTACAGTTGCCTTCTTTGAGTGCCCTTGATCTGCTTTCTTGTGTGACAAGGAAATTTATTGACTGGCTTCATGGCAAAAGCCACATCTCTATCACACATGGGAGACACCAGTTAAGGAGAAGTTCATTAGTAGGTGCATTTATGGATCCCATCCAACTCGAGATATGCTACGATTATAGCTGCAGTAGTCTAAGCTTTGTAGTGATGAAGAAGCCATCCTAGAGGGGTGGTACATGTGCTATTACATATGGTGAAACCAGAGAATGTTCTAATTCTTCCTATTTCTCATCAAACTGCCAAAGCTTTTGTCTGTGAGATAAGTCACAAAAACATGTGCGTTAAGTTTCCTTTGTCTGTGTTACCGTGGCAGTCTAGCATCACTGATGACAAATGGAAGCAAGATGACATTTGCATTAGTAACAGATTTAATTACATCTTTTCTGATGTCTGAAGACAATACCTTGAAGCACTTTGTCACTTAAGGATTTTTCCCCTCCGTCCTCTTTGGTGGCCTTTTTTCTGCAATACTTCTCTTGATTAACTGATACATTTGCTGAATGGAAGCTCATTGGCTTCTGCTGCTCATTCTCCTGATATAAAATTGAGTATTTGCTTTAGTGTGATAAACATCAGGCAGGTCTTCTCTCACCAGCCTTTTCCCACTGCAGCTCCATTGATTTACAACTCAGTAGTTACCTTAATTTAGAGCATGAGAGAAGCTTTTGAAACTGCAGATTAAAATCTGGACTTGGTTGACTTCTCCATTCTTTCTGAATAGCTGTTTTCAGTTGCATATAGTTTTCTGCAAGGTCATTTCAGTTCAGGCTTTCTGAAAAACAGCAAAAACTCTGAAAATCTGGCAGTACTTGTGTAGCAGTCAAAGACAGCATTGTTTTTTCAGTTAAAAAAGCACAGGCCCCACTGGCCTTTACCAATGATGTCTCTGTCCTGTTCTTGGGGTACCCATGGAATGTCACCATAAATCAAAATGTGGCTGCACTTTGTTATTGCTACAGACCCTACCAGGAAAAATTTTGGTTGAAAGACTTCATGTAAAGCATTGCTGTTCTTTATCCATGAGGCAGCAACAGTTGCTTTGCTGTTAGGCCTTAACAGTGGTTTGTCAGCCTGTGCTGGTCAGACTGCAAGATCTGGGAAAGTATATGCATATTCTCATCAGCGTTTTGGTCGTGGTGGTGACTCCAACAGAAGCTTTATCTATCGTAGTTGCAGCTGCATTCCAGTGGCAACAATTTGGCATGCTGATAAAAAGGTCACGTGGGCCAGCACACCTGAGACAGCTCTGTAGGTCCTTGTAGCACCGTTACATCCAGTTCAATAAATTATACATGTCCAGGAGTTTTCCTGGGTACTGAGGCCAGCTGGCATGGAGTGGCCTAATTCTGTGACAGTAAATACTGCTGGACTACAAAGCAGCATGGCTTGTACAGTCTGCCTGTTGGGAACACTCCCAGCAATGCCCTCATCTCTAGCCAGGCACAGGGATGGCTGGTGAGTATCCTAGCGCAGTTTCCAGGCAAGCTGGATGTACAAATGTCCTCCTCTCAGGTCAGAAAGATCCTGCCCGTGCCCCACTTACCTCATCACAACTGACCTGCTGATTATGGAGCATCTGCACAGGGCTACCTGTGCTTCCCCTGCAGACCTGAAAGCAAGGATCCCAAGGGTTTGTGACTATTGAACTGCAGTTATTTCTTGAGGTGAAAAAACTGTATTCATTTTGAGAAATGTTGCACTGTGAATTGTATTCTCAGCTAAATTAAAATTTTAAAAGCAAGAGAAGGAAAAAGCATGACATGATGTAACTGACATAAATACACACTGAGAACTGAATGGTGTTTCCCAAAATATATTGTGCTTGAAAGAAAAACAGAGAATATGGGGATGCTAGGAACCAGGCTCTAGAATATCTTGCTTTCTTCTGCAGTTGGTGCTGTTCCCCCTTTCTGTGACAAAGCCTCACGTCTATGAGCGAGTGAGAGATCCACTCCCCCTGCCATCTGCTCTCCTGCATGAATAATTAGAAGGAGGAAACTGGCCCAGCTCGGGAAGAGAGGGAAGCAGAGAGCAGGCTAATATCGAGAGAAAAATATCCCATCAAAACTAGCGGCAGGCTGGGAGGAGGGAGAAGGGGAGAGATGAATTTCCAGCCTTAGGCAAGCGCAGCCTGCAGTGAATGAGGCTGTTCACAAAACAACCTGCAGCGCTTGGAGTGGGAGAGCTGTGAGGGAAGGGAGCAGCGCTCTGGCTCCAGGATAGGCTGTCCTCACACACACTTGGGTGAGCACTGCTGAGGATGCTGGAGTTCTTTAGGCTGTCACTGCAGCTCAGGATTTCTCTGTGTGGTCTTTGAGGTATCCTGTGCTGGCCATGCAGGAGGACTGAAGATGTGGTCCACTTCAGAGCAAACCTGCTCTCAGTGTGGCCATGTTTTTATCCTCTGAGTATCTTAGTCTTGCATTTAGTTGATCCAGTTCCTTTTGCAGTTAGCATTCTCATGCCATCCTTTATTTCTCAGAGCAAGAGACTTGTATTCCATGTGACCTTGTGGGAAATCCAGAAACAAACACCAAAGACATCCTCCATTACATGACTGTCTAATGTTGACTGTTCACACAGAGGGCAATGTTAGGAGCACTGTGGGACATCTGAGCTTCCACCTGTAGCTCTGGTTTGTGTTCTGGGGGTTCACATCTAAATGATGAATCTTTATCACCCACATCTCTTAATGTAAAACCATGGCTCTTTTGAGGAAACCTAGAGCCACAGAAATGCACTAAAGAACATAGATGTTCTTGTGCTTCCAGTGAAAAGATATGCAGACCATCTTACAGGAAACTAAAGAAGGCAATCACTATTCCAGCACTGGATTCTGCAAAATTCCTCAGGCTAGCTAGTCCTGCAAGTGTATAGTCAACAATTTCATAGCTCAAACTCAGTATTATGGCTTTTTCCCAGTACACCTTTAAATGAAAACGTGAAAAGTAGCACTGAGTGAGTTCTTCCTGGTCATCAGCCAGGACAGGGCACAGCTACTGAGGTGTGTCACTGCCACTGTATGTAGTACATCATATATGGGGTCCATACATGGGGTACTGTGCGATGTCCTCTGGTCTCAGAGCTGTGGTAACAGGCAGGGAATGCAAGACTGAAGGTGCTGGGCTGGGCAAGATTGTTGTTATCTCTTGTTTGAGTGGAGATCTTTGGATTTGATGAACACTGGGATGCTTGGATGTGCAGGATGCTGCTCCCTGCAGCTTTGTCTCTAGGAGCTATTCCACTGCAAGAGAAGAGCCTCGCCTCCCCTTGTGCATGCACAGGCAAACAAATGCTTGTGTTCACTTTTCATCCTGTAGTAATGACGTTTTCACCATTTCCCTCAGTCACGCACCTTCTCTATTTAAACACACACTCCTGCCCATGCACGTGCACTCCGTTTTACAACACAACGTTTGGGAGCCTTTTAGCAGGGGGGAGGTTTCATAGGGAGGGTTTTTTTGGTGTTTTGGGGCTTTTTTAAATTCTGTAATCGCCCCCTTGATGGCAAAACTTTCCTCCAAGTCTGCAGCTGCCTTTTCCATGTGTGACATACCTGTCCTGGAACCAGGACAATTCTATCTATTTATCCACTCTTACTAGCCATGGTTGATCTGTATTTTTATTTTATTCCCTTTGTGTAAGGTTGGAGCAGTTTTTTATCAAAAGAAAAGACTTCTAGAAGTTGCCTCATTACAATTCCTATCTCCTGCAATAACACACTCCAGCTGCATTTCTTATATTTTTGTTTGGTAGTAATGGGGCCCATTTTGGCCATCATCAAAGCAGAATGTACATATTTTATCTTCTCCCTCACCTTTACCTCACCCTTGTGGTTTCTGCTGATTATTTGAACTTTTATATCATGCAGTAATTAATGTGCTGTAATAAATTAATTCTTGGCTTTCTTTCTTCCTTCATTAATGCAGGAAATGCTTTGTAGTTCAAAGAGGTTATGTGTCCGCCAGATTTCACACAACTCATTAAAAAGGAGCCTTAAATACTGCAAACAAATCAACCCTCAACTCACACAACATGGAAGGAATATGGAAAAGTGTGGTGGCTCTACTTTCATATGAATCTCTCCCTTTTGTAGAGGTAAGATTATATTTTTCCTAACCGATTCTCGAGATTTGACTTTTTCTTTATTTTTTACTTGTGATGTACATACTAGAATCAGAGATCTTTAATTCAGGGTATGGGCTGCTCTGCCCTCACTTCTATAAAATCTAAAAAAAAAAAAAGGAAGGCAATGTGTTTTTTTCTCTCTCCTTCCTTGAAGCAGAAGGTGTTTTGTTCTGGTTTTCTCCTTCTTAACAACTGGCAGTACATAATCTGGGACAGTATCTGTCTGTTTAGTGACCACAGTGAACTTGCTCGTATTGTAGTGGTTTGAAAGCCTGGTGAGGACTCAAAGATATGTCAGAAGTCCTTAAAATGTAGAGGCTTCATCCACCCACAATGGTTCCTGTTGATCTTTTTAACTTTTGCTACAGTAAAGGATCCTTGGGTGTTTTCCTTCTCACTTTAATAAGAGCAGATAGAAGACTTCTCTTAGGTTCTGTGTCTGTTGAATTTCACACATTGCTTTATTTGAGTAAACAGACCCCATGGAGAAGAAGTCTCAGCACAAATAAATTATTGCAGCTCTTTTCTGAAAATATAAATCTCTGTGTTTTACTGGTGGTGCTTAGCATGTAGCTGCACTGGGAGGATATTGCAAGGTGTTTCTGAACTTATGCTCCAAGTCCAGCACAGACTGACGGAATGGGCAGTGATTCCCCAGCAATGCACACAAAGAAAGCACAGGTGCTACAGCTACAACATTTGGGGTTCTCAGTGTTGCCTTTCCTTCCCTGGGGGTTTCCTTAGAACCTACTGGAGAAGAGAAAAGGAGCCTTTGTGGAAAACAGCTTAGACTGAGATGTCTGAGGGCATCTGGGAGAGAGTCCTGTGTCTGGAAGGAATAGAAATCTTGAGTCCTGAGATACATTCAATCCAAATGCACAAAGAACTGGAGAGAGAAATATACCTAAGATATAAATTTAAATCACATGAAAATTAAAAGGCATCCATCATTTTGTCATTGTGTCATTTAGACAGGAAGTCATTTAAGCAGCAGCAGAAGTAGAAAAAATTAAGAAATAGGGAAGACCCCATGGCAGAGACCTGTGCCAAGTCTGACTGAGCTGTAGATATGAAAGTCTTCTCCTGTTCAGGAGACAGGATCACTGTGATTCTGCTTAAGTGTATTTGTGGGATGCTAGTGGTGAAAACCAGTGGAAACTTATGAGTTATGATTACCCCTCACTCACAAGCTTTACAGACACCACACACAGCCCATTTTTTACTACAGAGGCTGTAGACAATATTAATTTGCACCACAGTCCCTAAAGGCAGAGCTGCTGCCTTATGAGAACATGGAAGAGTACTTGCATGGCACAGAGCTCCGTGCTGCAGACACAGAGCTGGGGCTGCAGCAGAACCAGGAATACCTGGATTGCACCAGTGTGCCCTTCTATCTAATGGGGCTGGCCCTGCTCCTCACACAATAACCCAGCTGCAATGAGATACAGGCCTGAAGGCACCTCACATGGTGCTGGGTGCTTCAAAGACACAGCCTATGAAATGTTAGGGATGACTGATTTACTCAATCCCAGACAAATTATCCTCAATGAAGAACAGGTTATTTCCCAAATACAACTTTTTATAATAACCCACAGGAGACACCAAAGGTACTGAGAGGGAATAGTGGGTCAGTATCTGTGCTGTTCTGCTGTGTCATTTGGTCCAAGCCATTCTGTCTGGTGCTGCAGCCTACACCCAGCTCTCTAAGATTCCTTCCAGCCTGCTGCCACAGTCTCCCTCTCCTTTAACATGCTCAGAGGAAGGCATTTAACCAGCAGTGTTAAGAAATGTGTTCGCATTTTGACTCTCATTATCAGTCAGCAAATAATTCTAAATTAAACCACGACTTCTCTGTTGACGTTTTCTGTGTTTAGTTTTGCAGCCTTGAGAGTATTTGATTCCCATACCCCTGCTAAGTGAGCTGTATTTAAATGCAGTCAGTTCTTGTCCACTGCAGACTGCTATTTGAAATACTCCCCTAGGATGTCTGCACTTGTGAAAGAATTTATTCCCTCACCTTTCTTCCACACAGAACAACTTTAACCACTTCAAACAAGAGAAATCTGCATGGCTACCCCAGATTCCTTCCACATCACCTGCCTACCACTCCACTTGTTCACCATCTCCTCCCTTCACAGTTTCCCCCCCCGTCCCCTTGTATTCCCCCTCCTCATTGCTCTTGCCTCAGCCTGTCCATTCCAGCACCCTGGGGTTTGGGGCAATGGCAAATCTGCCCCAGTACAGAGCCCAGCTGGGCCACTGTGGCTGAGGCTGCTGCACAAGAGTACATAGTTGACGTTTTTGGATCATGCAGAAAAATGTGTCCATCTGTCCTGCCCATCCATTTCCTTCCAGGAAATCCTTTCTTACCTTGCTTTCTTATTCAAGACATTTTCCTCTACAGCCAGTAAAGGGATAGACCATTTTAAAAACCAGCAAGGTTTGACTGCCAGTGGTCATAATCCCATCCATACCCATCTCAGAATAAGAGCAGGGACACCTTGAGATTAAAAAGATGAAATGAACACCTAATTAGAACAGCTGTTTTATTTTCTACTAAATGTGAAAGTTTTTTTAAAGGAAGAAAAGGACAAGTCAGCAAAATATTTGTTCCTAAATCCTACTTTCCTTAATCACCCTAAGCTTCAATTTTCTACTCCAGAAACTGCAAATGTACTATTGGGATTTTGTAATAGAATATTGCTTTGTATTTCAAACCTCAGCAGAAAAGACAGTAGAGCAAAATGTGACCTTGGATGTGACAGGAAAAAGCAAAAAACAATCAGGAAAAAAAGATAACTACCTGTATTGCACTGCTAGAGAACTGAAGGAGAAACCCAATTTTTCTGGCTGATGCAAGGGGCAAATTTGAGGGCTAGATGCAGTTGTTTAAGAAAGGCTCAAAGAAGAACAACAGAACCCAGAGCGGGACCTTTGCAGTTGTGAAATTATTTCATTGCTAGTAAAATATGTAGTAAACCTTTACCTTGGTTGAGGTATAGGTGGAAGAGGAAAAGCACTTCTCCTTTCTGCTGAGAGCCACATGCAAATCTGTTCAGGGCCAGCTCATTTAGATCAGTAGTAATTAATGTTTGCGGGCTATATGGAAATAGCAGGTGGCTACTCAAAAGGGCTGGGAGGGAAGGAGTGTTCCTGGGGGAACTGTGAAAATTCTGAAGATATGTGGTTAAGTGGATATGTGAACTGTGACTTCGGAGCCTGTAGTGAATGCTGTTAGGTTGAATGGCCTCAGGGTACAGCCTTTATCAGATTAGGCAGCACAATAGAAAATAGACATGGAAAACTTTGCTTAGAAAAGATGGCTTTTCTGGCATGATGTATGGAGGTGGGGTATAAACCAGATTTTGGAGTGTCTTAATAAGTCTAAAAATAAGCCTGAAATACTGTGAAGCATCGAGAATTCAGTGTGATTACAGGAAATGAAAAGTGATACTGAAGTTGGTGAAACAGAAAGTTTCTTCTCTTTCCTTTCTTTCTGGATTCAGTCATACAGGATAAGACTTTGCAAATTGAGCTTGTTTTGAAAGTAAGGTCATAGGTGTGTGTGTCTAATCTTCCAGGTGTTTTTTTTATCTGACTTTATACCTCTGGTTACTTCATGCCAGCATTTTTTAAACTAAATTACATTTTAAAATGCTAATAGTTCCAACCATCAGATCCCAAGGGGGGGTTATTAATATACTTGAGATTTATCCCTCAACTATAAGCCCTGTGGGAAGGAAGTTAGATAGGCCTGGGAGAACAAGACAGCTGCTCTCGCATCAAGCAGGCCAAGGGATTTCATGGAATCCAGTACAGGGCTTTAAATTTCACTTTCTGCTGGTTGATCTCACTTAGTCCTCATCTAAAAGTCTCAGAACTGTTAGGGGCAAACACATTTCTGGTCAAAAATGTTGTGTTTCTCTTGCATTACCCCTATGGGGCACACTGTTGAGTCAGTGCTGTAAACATGTGGCTCTGGCCAGCTACAGCGAGGATCCTCATTTGTATGGGGTATCTGTTATTGGGAAATCTCCTGCTGCACAGTCTGGAGACTTCTGTGCCTGAGTTCCTTAAACTATTGATCTGTGAAATTGATGGAGAGCAGCTGAGCCACAGGAAAAGCTCAGAAGTGAGTTTCAAGTCTGTGAAGGCATTTATTTTGGTAATTATGGATATACATCACTTGCCCAGTGCTCATGCAAAGCAAGGTTTCACAGCAAGATGTTGCCTCCAAAGCTGAGGCCACTTAGCCCTGGAGCATTTTCTAGGAAAGCAAACCCAAACCCATGCAGTGTCCTGCAAGGTGGTTTCCTCCAGCATGCTCTCTGGTCCTTTTTGTAGTTGCCTGGCAACCAGGGAAGGGAGGAGGAGGAGAATGGGAGAGCATGGAGGCATCTGAAGAAGCAGGTTATCTGTGGCAAACCAGTCAGCCAGATCAGGTCTTGTTTCTCTTGAGCTACTCCAATGCAAGAGGTCATTCTTTCCTACTGGCCCTCTTTAGATGGCTGTCTGCCAAAGGTGAGGACCATGATTCTGCCTCAATTTCATGTGAGTTTCATCCCAGAACGAATCCTTTGGCAGTGCCAGAACTCTTCTCCTCCAGTGGGAATCAGTCAGGTAAGAAGAGAGCTTTGCTCAGCACGCACAGCTTCCCTGTGTTGTGTTAGGTACACTGTGTGACTGAGCAGGGCCCCTTGGCTTAGAGGAAGCCAGCGAAGAATTCAGCTCAGTTGTCCTTTCTAAATGTGATGTTTAACCTCAGATCTTGTACATGATGTTTTCCTTAATTGTCAGGAGGGTTAGAACCTTTAGAAGGTGAAGTAGGTTTTTTTAATTCAAGAAAGTAAAGAAACAGAAAAGTAGATGTTTCCGTCTCCAATTAAGTATGTCCAGTGCAGGATTTGTTGTTTGGATGAAAATAATCTCAGACACAGCAGGAATGTGGGAGGACAAAGTCAAACCTGTGCTCTGTGAGCTACAAGCTACTGAAATGAGTGTCACTTTCTGATGAGTGTCTTGGCCATTAGTCATCCATTCAGTCGTTGGCCCAGCGTTGCAGAACAATATTCTCTATAGAGAAGAATAATTTCTGTAGGAGGTGTAACGATATTCTCTCCTCTGAATAGCTGACAAAGTCTTGGTGCAATTACTTTCTGCCCTGGGGAGGACCCAGAGGTGAATCTCCTGTCGGCTTTGTTCAGGTTTGGGCCCTCAGCTTCCTGCATCCTAAATGAGTGCTATAACCTTTGGGTAATTGCCTATGCTGACATGGAGTTAGGGCAGGTCTCTCTCTCTTCTTGTCTTTGGGAGGGGAAAACCCGTACCACCAGTAAACAGGAACACTATTTTTGCCACGGAAAACAGCCTAGAAGTGGTGCTTTGCAAAACGTGGCACAGTATTTGGTGAAAAAGTGATGTATTTTTAAAGTTGATTAAAGCTATTAAATAGAATCTCATTCAAAGAGCCTCATGGAAAAAAAAATTGATATCTGTGCTTTCTTGTGTAAGAATAGCATAGTGGGATAAAACATGGCTTTTTAAGGCCTCATGGCTAATGTCTTTGAGAGAGCAAGAAGTCACTGCAATGAATAAGCTAAATGTAGAAAAATGTTACTGAATCATGGGATCATTTGGGTTGGAAAAGGCCTCTAGGATCAATTCCAACCATTAGCCTCACACTGCCAAGTCCACCACTGAACTGTGTCCCGAAGCACCACATATGCACATCTTTTAAATACCTCCAGGGGTGGTGACTCAATCCCTTCCATGGGCAGCGTGTTCCAGTGCTTGACAACCCTTTCAGTGAGGAGTCTTCTTTCCCTAATACCCAATCTAAACCTCCTCTAGTGCATGCAACTTGAGCCATTTTCCTTTTGTCCTATTTCTTGTCACTTGTGAGAAGTGACCAATCCCCACGTGGCTACAGCCTCCTTTCAGGCACTTGAAAAGGGAGATAAGGTCTCCCTTGAGCCTCCTTTTCTTCAGGCAAAGCAACCCCAGCTCCCTCAGCTGCTCCTCACCTTTACTTTCTGAAGTAAGTAAAGAATGCCAGTAGAAAAATTATTTGCTTTTCTTTCCCTAGATTAAGACATGATACCTAGAGGTTCCTGAAAAGTTTATTTAAGTAAGTCACTATTGCTGAAGAATGAAAACATTTTAAAATTAAGAACATAAATAGGATAATAAAACATCTTTTCAGTGGGATGGTGATAACACTTTTTATAGAGACCACCATACACATATGCAGTAGCACTGAAGCCCCAGAACAATGCCTCAATCTGACATGGTAAAATAAATTCAACTTGCCCCAAAGGCATGCCACTACAGAAAACAGCATCCCAGACACTTCTAAGGAGCCCATTCCTCTTCTGCTATGCATTGCTCTATTCTTTCTATCACCCTGTTCTCTGTTCCTCTGGTTCCTCAGATTTATTTCTGCAGAACCTGCCCCTCAAATTCCTCTGCTCCTGTCATCCCACAAGCACATTTGCCAAACTGACATCTGCTGAAGAGACTGTTGCAATATGAAAAAAAAAAAGGCTCACTTCAACCTCTTGTCCCTGCCACATATTGTGGGTCCAAAAGAAGCCTACAGGGCTTGTGTGCAGCCTTGCCTCCTCCTGCTGCTACAATGGGATCACCTAACCAAGGTTTTGGGCAAGGCTCTGGCAAAATAGCAGGGAGGAATAGCCAGCCTCATTTGCAAGTAGATAACGAATTAAAGCCTTGTTTCTAGCCAGTTATAATCAATCAGACCATTGGACACTATTAGCAATCTCTGTATGTGATACCCAGGCACGGGGAAGAAGACTCCATCAGAAGATCAACACTCTGACTCAAGGTGTTGAAATACTGCCATAATATCCCAGTAAGGCAGACTGACAATCAGTTTTGGGGCTCAAAAGATGAACAAGATATGGGAACATTTGAAAATGCATAGTTTTTATTAGTGGGTTTTTTTCATCATTTCTTGAACTTTTGGATCCCTATAATATGTGTGCTTTTGTTTGGCAAGTATCCTACTTGGAGTGTAATGCTCACTACAATTCAATCATTTATCCATCCTTAAATTTCTCAGTCGCTTCTGATTTTCATTGCTAAACACAGTTCTTCATCTGGGCATGAAGAGGGAGGAAGAGAAACTTCTGCAATTTATTCCATTTGTCTGTGTGCCTAATTTCCCCTAATTTTGGACGTGCTCCTACTTACTGCTGCTACCCTCCAAAAGGGGCTTATGCCCAGTAATCATTTCAAAGGAGAACACCAAAACTTCCACAGGCAATAAATTGACCAAAAATAATTATGAGGAAGGAGAGATCTTCTATGAACACTACAAAACTCTCTGGAATTTTTCCAAAGTAATGTTCTTTGTTTTCAGCCAAGAATACCTCAGCTATTGCAATTGAGAACCAAAAGACTTCACTGAAAAATTTCTATTAAAATAATGATTTTCTTAGAAGGCTTGCAAAAGAAAGAATGTTCAGCTAAAAGAAAAAAAAAAAAATTAGAGAACCAGGTTTGATGGAAGATATTCAATAATCCTACCAAGGATTTAATTCCTCTCACAAGAACTGTAGTGTAGTAGCCTGTCTTTCATTTTCTTAGTTCGTCAGTTTCCTCTGACACCATTGATCCTGCCATTTTTTGCTTTAATTCATTTCTTGGGGCTGGCCAAAGACTTTGCTCAGCTTATTTCAACTTCCAGAGGGTTTCCACCAGAGGTGGCAAGGTCCCTTCTTCCTTCTCTTCCTCTCCCTCTCCTCTGTGGAAGTTTTCTCTCATCTTTACTGCACCACTGAGTCAGGACCTGCCTCTCTCTACAGCAGATCCTGCCCCTTCTTCCACCCTGCCTCATACATGTTCCTGTAGTAGTGCTGCCACCTCTGTGATTGCTCTGTGGACCTCACAGCTGAGCACCTCTCACCAGAATGAAATTGGCATTAGTGCTGGGAGAGCCAGTTTGTTCCCTCTCTAGCCAAGCTTTGCTCCCAATTATTAAACCCTTTGTCAGGGAGGCTTTGATGCTAGGAATTAACTTGAAAGGAATTTGATAACCAAGGGCCATATTCATGATGCGGAGATCTCCACTGGAGAGCTCTCCCCCCTCCCCAGCATCTCCTGAATTTTGAGCAGATTCTCTAGTTGTCATGGCAACAGCCTAATTTGCTCTCTTTTTGTGGTTTTAGTAAGCATCATGTAAAAGCTCCTCAATAAATGATGCTGAAACATCCTGAGCTTTGGTAGTGACATCGGGCAACTTGCCACATGGCTTAGTTTAATTGCTCTGAAGCTACCACCAAGTGCATAATTCAGGGTTTCCTTTAACACAAAAGCTCTTAAAAGTTGGGATGGCTGCAAGGGAAGGAGGAGGAGGAAAAGAGCAGCTGCCATCCTTCAGAAGTGAAACATCTTCAGGAGCAAGAGGGCAGTTTTGTCCCTTTTTGTGGCGAAGTCCGTAACAGAGGAAGACGAAAACTTAGTTGAGGCTCTTACATTTTTATCCTTTTAGATCACTTTGAACTTGGTTGGAAAGGCAAAAGCATCCACTGTTCCTGTACTCTATTCTCCTAGGGAAAGCAGCATGGCTCGATCTTACTTTAGGACAGAGATAGAGGTAGACAGCCCAGCAATTTAGGAAGTGGCAGTCCCTATGCATTGTCCCAGCTTCCTGCTAGTCTTTCAGTGTGAAGGCAGTGCCTAAAGAAAGACACTGCCTTTAGGAAAGCTTCTGGTCTGTCACCAGTGATCTGCCTTTGTAGCTTTGCTGGTACGTGGGCTTGACTTCACCCTGGTGTCCTTACTGGCGCTGGAGGCAGAGCTGAGGCTACCCAGCCTGCCAGGCCTGGGAGAGGAGCCAAACTGAGAGCTGGTGTGGGAGTTGCTTCAAGGAGTTTGGGCTCTAGTGCAAATTTGAACCTCTCATCGTTGTGGTAGTAGACATATAGACTCTACTGAGTAAATATTAGCACACGGGAAGCAGAGTGCAAAGGGTGTTCTTGGACTCTGTGGGAAGAAGAATTGCAGCTTCATCCTGCCTGTTTATTTTTCAGTTATGATGGAATGATACAGCTGTTTGTAAACACTGTGCTCACAAACATGTATTGAAAGCAGTAGCTTTCAATATTGCAGTCAATTGTCATTTAAAATCCCTGTTGGCTGCTTGGTCAGTTCTGAGGGTACAAAAGGGCTGTCCCGCTGAGTTCCTCCACTTCCGCTATTCCTCCCATAACAATAAAACTCTAGGCAACTGAGGCAGCCTGAGGTTGCTGTTGAGGGAACCTGCAATGCTCTGTAACTCTTCCAACAAAGCATCACCTAAAGAAAAACAGCAGTGTTCATCTTGGGACCAACTACTTCTTAGGAAATAGAAGTATAGATAGTTGTCACTGCAAATTAATGGTCAGGAAAAAAAAAAAAAAAGCCAAAACAGAACAGTTTAGTCATTTGGTTTGGGGGAAAACTTCCACATTGGTGTGGGGTTTTTAATGTAGGAATTCAGACTCCCACAGCAGGCATGTGAAATCAGTCCCTGGGCAGTGTGCCTATGAACTTTTCTCTTTCAGGAATCATGTCCTTGCATCCTCTGGGTGTCTGAACTGATGGGATGACAGCACAGTTGCTTTACAGAGGATACTGTGATACAAGGCAGACTCTCCCTTTTCCTTCTGATCTGCTTGCCTTGTCACTCCCTTCTCCAGAAAGGCTTCATTCTTTTCTCACATATTGCATTCAGGGAAGAGGCAAAGTGTTTGATGTGCTGCAGTATCTCTTTTCCTGGGCAGAAATCTCTGCATCCACTGAGACAGTAATGACCATTCACAAGGGAAATACTGTGTTGTGGGCTGAGGATGGAGGTGCAACAACAACATGGGAATGCCATGGCTTAGGGGGAGGAGGAGGACAAGAGCGGTGGAATGGGGAATACAAGTGGGTAACCTAAGGTCTCCTTTTCAGGAGTGACAGACAGATTCTGGTTTCTTTACCCGCCTCTCTGATAAAAGCCTGACAGTGGGGGTGAAGTCTGTGACACCGGAGCCTGCACACCCTTGTTGTTTTACTAAATTATTCATTCCTGTTCCTGTGATAATATAGTTATAAGGAGGAGCCTAATTGAATTTACTGTCTGGCATTGGCCAATAGGGCGATAAGGATCCGGCAGAATGGGATGACGGTGAATCCTGCTGGTGTGCTGTGAATGTGAAGCAGGACGGACTGGCAGTTTGTGTGCAGGAGGGAAAGCAAATCAGTCCAGGGCCCCTGGAGTAGCAGAATAAGGAAAGGAAAGGTAAGGGAGCCGGTGGGGATGGGATTTGCCTGAATCATGTACTGACCCTGTGCTGAAAAGCTGGTTTTGTTTATAGGAAAGCACTCTGCAGGCAATGTTTTCCTGCAGGGTTTGGAGGGAACAGGAATGCATGTGGTGGCACTTGCTCAGTGCATGTAGCCTGTGCCTTTGTCTTTATACGTGCTGCAGGGCTGTGTAACGCTGCCTGTTCACTGAGCGGGTCTGTACAGAGATTCCTGTGCTTGGTGTGGCTCCAGCAGCAGTGTATGGAGCCTGTGCAGCATAAATGCAACGAGGGGAGCCCAGAGGGAGGAATTACCTCATGGGCAGAGTGGGGAAAACAGTAGTGCTCTCTGCTTTGATTTGAAATGAAAATGCCGAGGCTCTTAGTGATCTGTTTGCAAACAGAACAGAGCAAGTGTGTGTGCATCTGTCTGTGTATGTGCTGGATCTGCAGTGAGATGTTAAAATGGGAAAGAGGAGATCAGACTGGAGCGTTAGGCATCACAGGCGGAGATAAATTGCAGGCAATCTGTGTAATCAGATTCTCTAACATGGAGAATGCAAGTGAGTATGAAAGTGGATTAATCCTATCTGCTGAGCTGGCTACACCTGGAAAGCAAGGGGGAGATGGGCTGGGAATCAGGACAGGTAATGTCACTGGTTAGAGAAATTGGTGCTCAAACCATCCTGCCTGCTGTGCCTGCTGCTAAAGTGGTAGCTTATTGAGTTGCTTCCACAGATTCGTTATTTCCCTTTCAATGATGCGAAGGAAAGGTGAGCATCTCTGGGGATCAGCTTAGAGCCCACAAATTAGTGTTATCTGGAAGAACAGGACCACATCAAGCAAATTAGCCTTTGCCCTTCCTTTTGTTTCACTGCCTTTGCTCTGATAACAAGTGACTGCTGAACAGACAGGCCAGGTGGGGGTAGATGGATTACAAACGTGGCAAGTGGCATTAAGCCATGCAGACAGCAAATGTCGTTTGCAGTGATGATGTTAGAATCACACTTCTGCAGCTTACATCTTTGCAAGCCTGTAAGACAAGGCTGTCCCAAACTGGGGTAACCTTATCCCAGTCACTAACTGGAGCAGGGATCACAGCTCACTGCAAGGCACTAAAATCTTTAGCTGTTTCTCATAGGGTTTCACCACCTCATTCTTTTCAAGCTGGGATCCAGAGGAAAGTGTTGTTGAGACAAAGACATTGCTCACCTGTGGATATCTCCTCTCTGTTGGAAACTCATTCTCATGGTGAGTGTGGAGGGAGATATGATTTTTTCTGCTTGCTCAGAAAGCAACAGCCAGAGGCTCCCTCCAAAAGGAGAAGTAAGGCAGAAAGCCCTGTAGGGAGAAGCAACAAAATGGCTTATTTGGGATTAGCCAAACCCTTTTGCCCATATAAGTTCTCCTTCCTCCATGACACCAAATTTCTTGCATCAGGGGTCAGCTTTCCTCTACCCAAACTTCTTTCTTTTCTGTGGTTTTCTCACATGGCCTGAAGATGAAGAAAATGTCTGATATGCCCACCAGAGGCCACCTCCATGCTCATGTCTACACTCTGCCCATGACATCTCCTGGAGTCTCTGGGCTGTGCTCCTCAGTGGTGGGCTGAGTCTGACTCCCTCTGTCTGACAGCTTGTGCATGCACCCCAAGCGAGACCAAAGGGACACTCACTCAGTAAAAGTAGGAAAAGGTTCTGCCTTGCAGAGGATGTTTGTGTTTGGTGATAAAAAAAAGGGAATGTGTTGCAGATTCCTGTAGGATAGAGGCAGGCTCTCCTCATCTCACCTGGAATAGCTAAAAAATGGGTCTAACACAGGGCATACAGTTATAGCTGAGTTTGACTCCAGTTTTCAAAGCACCCACAGCAACAGAGTGAGCTAAGAAATGAAGACAATAAGCCTGGCCATCTGAGAATAAACTCCCCAGTATAATAAAATTCTTTCCCTTTGCCCCAGAAACAGAGGAATATTCCAATAACTTGCTTATTCACATGCTGCAAAAAGCTGCACAGCTCCCAGGTGCAGAGCAGGAGGCTCTTCCTACTAAAGAGTGGGCAGATACTCATCACCCCTGGAGATGCACATCCTCTGCACATCAGAGGAAGTCCTCGGCTCTTGCTGGTTTTTGGGGAGCCTTCCCTGGGAGCTGCACGCAGGGAATGGGCAGGAGAAGCATCCCTCTGATGCTGCAGCAGCAGCCTGGTGTTGGCTTGCAGCAGTTATTGCTGGTTGGGTGCCTACATTGTTTGCCTCTGCCCTCAGAGTCAACAGGGAGGCTCAGGAACGGGCAAAATGCCAGCGTATTCCCGGGGAAGCTGACGTCATTGCCAATTCACTGGTGCCAGACACCGTGCTGGAAACCTGAGGTCGCTTTTTTGCCATTAATTGCTCAGATGATTAATTCATGCGATGATATCATTTTCTTGGGTGGAGGTTAGGAGGTTATGTACTCTAGTAACGAGAGGCGTGATGGGATGCAGAACTTGTGCTCCTCACTGATGTTAACGCTAATTACAACAAACTGGCCACTGCGTGCTCCCCATCATCCTTCCTTCCCCAGAAAGGGGTACCAATTTCTTCTTGGGTTTTTCAGGGGGGATGAGGGGGAGGTGACATGGGATGTGTGAGAGGGTGTTCTTATGGGATTCGCAGCACTGCAAATTCTACACCAGAGGACTGAACCGTAATGCCCTTAACTTTCACAACTACTCTGCAACAAGGACTTTTGCTTTAATTATTTTAATGTTAACTTTCATTTATGTCATTTACATTGTACTTTCCAACAAGAAAAACAGTATTATCTTCATTAAGAATTAAAAAAAAAAAAAAAAGAGAGGAAGAAATGAGTTTGTTCCTTGTTGCACAGTGGCTGGTGTGTTGTACCATAGTGTTCTCCCCTCAGAGAGTCCTGCTCTGTCTGTAGGGGTGTAGGATCAGTTTTTAGTTGGTCTGGAAATTCCCCAGAATGCCAGGTTTTGCAGTAAATACTCTAGGATATTTAATTCTTTTTGGATGTTTTTAGGCTAAAAATCCTCTTCCTGTCTCTCTAATAGCTAAGTAAATAAGCCTAGAATTCCCAGGTGGGCATTCAAAGAGCTGTCCTGGCCCAGATACAATTAATAGCTGATAAAGTTGCAGCAACTCGATCTGATAATCTATTGGTAGGTGAAACTGCTAACTGGAAATGTCAAACAAACCACCCAGGGCATTTTCAGAGCTGTTGTAAGAGCATTTTGTGTCAAATGACGCCACTGCTCTGCCACATGTATCCCTCCCTCTCCCTCACTCCACTGCTGTTCTTCACACTTCAGACCTCTGTGGTTTTGGCTGATTTGTGTCCCCAGAGGTGTACAAAGCCCTGGATCATAATTTTTCAAACAGACTTGGTAAGACCAAATGGAAATCTTCCAATTTCTAAATAGGCCTTTTATATATGGGATAAAATGGTTTCCTTTCTGTTTAAGCAGTGGGGAAGCCATACTCTCTCTCCATTCTGGACAATTCTTCATTTCTTCCCATCCTTTGTGATTCATTGTGGTATTCTCCTACTTCATCGAGAGATTTGAGAACGTCAAAGAGCTTTCTTGAATGCTGATAAATAACAGAGATTTGATCAGCAACTGTAGCAGATCACTTACCAGTCCAGTACTGTAGACTCATATATATTTATAATGCAGTTATCAAGGAAAATGAAGTGATTATGCAGAACTAATGATGTCTGTATTAATGGCTATCAGGTTCCAGACACTCATCTCTTGTCTGTTTAATGAGGAATAATTCTTCTGTGTCTGGGCAGATCAAAGGCTAAATCAAGGGTGCAGTTTGGCTCTGCTGCCCTTAGCAGGTTACACTGGCCACAAGAAAGGTGGCCTGGGGCATGTGCTTGCAATTTGGACCCTGCCCATAAAGGGGAGAAAAACTAATGACAAGGCCTTGGAGAAGTAAGAGGAAGAGTCTGTGGTGTGGCCTCGGGGTGGAAATTATCTTTTGTCCTGGTGGCAGCCTTCCGCTGAAAAGGGCTGAATTCTGCATTGCCATCAGAGTGACAGAAAGGGGAAGAAAAGATTGTGTGCTTCCCAGGATGATTTGTGATGAGCTGGCATGGGGAGAGGGGGGAAAAAGTGAGTTGGATGGGGCAGGAAAGACCCTTTTTCTAGGTTTCCTGAAACTGGGAGTATTACCTTCCTATCACGTTGAGGGAGTAACTACAGTAGTTTTTAAAAGCACATTAAATTTTGCCCTAAACTATCAGACTGGGATATGGACAAGACTGAGAGCTGCTGTGTTGTGTCATACTCCAGCCTGAAGAACACAAACAGCATTATTCTCCTGTGTGTCTGAAAAAGAAATCAGGGCCCACGTTAAAGGGAGGGAAAGGGTAGGACAAAGGTAGGACTGAAGAGCCATGTGAAAAGCTGGACAAAATAAGAGAGAGGGCTGTGCCTTTTTTTTGTAAGGAGGAAATTTTGAATCCTACCAAGCTATATGGGTTTTTGGCTGATTTATTTCCTGCTCTCAGCATGAGCCAGAGCCAGCACTTCTTCCCTGTATGCTTCAACTGGGAACTGTGGAAAAGCATTGGCTTCCTTGTTTCTTCTCATACACAGGAGCAAACGTACCCATACTAACTCATTTTAAAGGATGGCAAACAGTGTCTTCAGCCAGGTCTTCATGGTTTGAAATGGCTGTTTCTTGAGCTCCCTCGAGTTTAAAAAGTGTGCTACTTTAAGCCCTATGTTTTAATTTACAATTTAATGTTATGTATCATTGACAATGGCACAAGAAGGAAATAGTATTTTTACTTGCTGGTTCTAGCCCTTTAAAACCACAAAGCCATTTAAGAAAAGATACTAATTAACCACCTTTTGGTAAAAGACAGCTAAAGCCACTCACATTATTTGGAGTCAAATAAGGAGTTTACTGATTCCCATCCAAGTGAATGGAGAAAGTCCCACTCCTCTGCGACTCAGGACTTCCAAGCCTGCTGGAAAAAGCCAGCCAGAAATGCTTACATCATCCCTCTTATGTAGCCAATGCAAAATATTTTTAACCTAGAAGGACTGGTAGGCTTTCACCAGCACTAAATTAAGTTTATAAGCAAACACAAGCATATTTACATAGAGCTATTAGAAAAGCAAAACCAATAGCAGCAGAACATTCAGCTCCACGATGATTCAAACCCTTAAAATCTGTCGTTTAAAATATAGTAACACTCCTTTTTTAGATAAAATGTATTATTTTTAATACAGGGTATTCTGGTCCTGTGTGGTTGTGTTCTTTTCTAAAATACAATGAGCATATATCCGTTCTGCCATCATCTTTCTCCCCCACTTTTATCCGTACTTTGCTGGGTTTACAGTAGGGCTGAGCAGCCCTGTAGTGCACTGCAGCCCAGGAACATGTCAAAGACATTCTTGGCTGCAGAAACACTTTTTCCTGACTCTGCAGAGCAGGCCGATAAACTCCAGAGGACAACGCTAGAAAATACAGATCCTTCTTGGAGAAGGAAAATCGGGAGTTTTCCCATCCAACTTACCAGCACAGCGCAGTTGTTTGCAACCACTGCTGTAGAGCAGTGAACAACGAAATGGAAATCTGGGAGAAAGAATGATCACATGGGGCCAGAGGTGATGGTGCCATGAGTCACCACACACACACTTCTGATGCACTGTGCCATCACTGGCAGCCACTGGGGGCTGTGGACGCAGCATGTGGGCAGGGAAACACTCTTGGAGCACGGCTGTTTGCTGAAGTGGGCTTGACAAAACCTAATGATGTGACAAGCTAGGAAGCGTTTATTCTTTTTTTAGCCCCAAAGTTTTTTTGGTTTGCTGCTTAAAGATGAGATTCAGTGCTGGTATTTCCCTTTATGTTCGTTAAAGCATTGATTGCACTTTGGAAAGACGGGTTGGATGAAACACTGATCTCCCTCCAGCAGCTCAAGGCTGCTGTATTTAGCTTGATGCTTCTATCTAAAATAGGCCTGTGTGTATTTAGTTAATCTTTTGGGCAGGCTTTCTTACTTCAGCAGCCTTGTGAAGTTTCTTTTACCAGGAGAGAGAGGAGTAGGCGAGGTAGGGGGTTGCTGCTTTGTAATAGAACTGAAAGAGGCTGCCAGGAATTCACACGAAGGTTACCTTGGTTTACTCTGGGCAACCTTAATAATTTAGCAGAACCTTTCAGTCAGGGCTTCCCACGCTGTTCCCCACAGGGGCAGTTTCGCTTATGAGAGTTTCTTGAGGCCATTCAAGGCACCAGCTACTGAGAAACACGAGGCATAGGAGAGGATGGCGCCTGTCAAGAGCTAGAGCTGACAGTTCCTATTAATGTGCAGGGAGGCTTTTCCAGGGAAGATTCTTTGATGTCTCTGACTCTTTGTCACAGTTCACAGCCCTCTGGCTTTACAGGTCATGCTTCTTTCTTGAAGGAAAGTGCCACCTCTTTCTTTTGCTGAGTGCCACGGTCAGACTGTCCTCTCCTTGGGCCTGACCCTCAGAGCAGGACAGTGCCTTTAGCACCCAGGGCAGACTCAGACCTTGTGAAGTCACAGCTGACATCTCCCCAAAAGTCATGCCGGATGTGCGAGATCATCTGCCTTCCACCATCTTCAGGAAGAGAGAGGGATCACTTCTAAATCCCAAAGTTGGATTTTTTTATTTATTTCAGAGAGAATCCCTTAGAAATTGATGAGAATTTTGCTTGAGCTAGAATGGAAGGAATTGACTTTCTGCTTTCTGAGATAGTTTCCAGTTAAACAGGTGGCATTGCTACAGTTTTTCTGTGTGCCCTGTTCTGCTAATGGAAGTAATAGCTGGTTGCTTCACACAATGCTGTAAGACCAGTGTAATTGCCAAGAACAGAGTAGGTGGTGAAGAATGAATAGACTCTTTAGCTGCCTAAATTCCTAAGTGCATGCTTTCATGCTTAGTGATAGAGCATCGAAGGCTATGGGCAGGTAAGGAAAACTGATTTTTTAAAGAGAGCACAGCACATGCCTGTTTCATGGTATGGGCAGGGGTAGGACCTGGTGGGGGAGGTGAAATAATAATAGAATCATAGCTTGTTTTGGGTTGGAAGAGACCTTAAAGATCACCTGGTTCTAACCCCCCACACCACGGGCAGGGACACCTTCCACTAGTTTAGGTTGCTCAGGGCCCTATTCAGTAATCAGCAACAAAAAACAAACCAGCTGCTATCTCCTGCATCCCTTGGCAATATTTCTTATCCAACTTTCAGGACAACACAGTAAAAAATTAGCTCAGGTAGGACTGCTGCCTGGCACTGCCTAGCCCTGCAGATGATGCACTGTCATCAGCTGCTGCTCAAGATTTAGCTGCCCAGGAGAGAGTTTCTGGTTTACAGCATGAACATCTGAGCCCTCCTGGGATGCTTAAGCAAGCGTCTTTGCCTTGGGGTGTCATATGGTCATGCAGTTCCTGCTGAAGTTGGGAGAAAACACTGTTTTCTTCACTCAGGCTTTCAGGGAGCTGCTGCTTTGCTCTTGCTGCCGTGACTTTGGCTTAGCTGCACCACTGGTTGGGACCAGCTGGTGAGTATTTACAATCTAGCCTTGGAGTTGTTTTTTTCAATCAGAAATTATAAACTCATGACGGGACGAGATGGGAGAAACTACACAAGCTGCACTAGTGGGAGGACAAGCTCAATAATCCCAGTCTTCAAATTCATTTGATTTTTACAAGTGCTCTGCAGTGCTTTAGTACTAATTGAAGAGATCCAAAGCAATTATCCTCTTTCAGAAATGAGATACTAATGATGGAGAGCTGAAGCAAGACAAGAGCAAGTGATTAAGCTGATGATAGTGAAGGACTTCTATATATTTGTTATCATGCAGTGTACATTACTTGTGCTCACAATATGGCCCTCTCTTGTCCTGGTTTTACATTTTTATTCCAATATGAAGGGATTTTACCAGGATTGCTCTTGCAACTCTTTGGAAAACACATGTGGATGTGCAGGGCTCGCCACCAACTTGTGAAGGTGATTCAATACTTTGATGAAGCTCAGCAATGATACCAGATTTTATAACCCCGCCTTTTGGACATGTTTGGTTACTGTTTTTGCACTGAAGGAGATAAGAAAGGGGACAGAACTCCTTGTGTCTAACCTGGCTTATTTATAAAAGATCATTCATACACTACTTTCGTACACATTCTGGGCATCAACAATATTTTTGGCTGCAATCAGCTCTGAAACTGGACTCCAGTGACATTAGCAGCACTCATTTGAGCTGAGAACCCTGTGTATCCTTCCATGTTAACAAGTAATATGTTTTTCAGGTAGATTCGATTTTAAGCAGTTGCTGTACTTATGTTGTATATTACTGAACACCTCTGCAATCTGTATTTATATCAATGCATAGATCAGTCTCAAACGTGACCCAATGTAGCCTTTCCATGCTTTGTGTATACATTTAGCGACTTGCTTAAAGTCCTTTAGAAAAAAAAAAACAGAGAAAGGAACCGGTCTTTTGGTGCACAAAACCCAAAGGTTGGCTTTCCTTTGTGCGCAGTCTTGAAATACAGAGTATGTTTTGTGTGTTTTAGAGAACTGACTGCTGTGCTGCAACATGCAGGAATATCTGCATTTCCATTCAAATCTGTGGAAAACACTGGATATGCAAGTGTAAGCTCAGGCAGATTTTGGTTTGTCATCTTAACAGGAGGAAGCCAGGGTGAGTGCCTTTGCAAAGCTGCAGGGAATAAACACTTCCTCAGCCTGCTTTATCTCACACCTGGTTGTCCATGCCAGCCACCGAAATCTTGGACCTAGGAAGTCATACACTGGAGTTTGTTTTTTTGGTTTGGGTTTTTAAGCAGTTCTGTGCCTCCACAGTGATGACAAAGAGATGCAGTTGTTATCAGGTAGTGAGAAAGTTTGAAACTTTCTGACTTTTATAATCCTGAGAGCCCAGGCACTCTGTCTGGCAAGAGCTGGAAATAAACCTAGCAGAGCAAGGCAGCTCTCCAGCTGTTACTCAGAGCTCTGTGCAGTTTGTTTTGGATTCTTCAGCTGATCTTGCAGTCTACTCTTGGGCACACCTCTTTGTTTTGTAAATGCATATCCAGAGTAAAAGTGGCTTTTGTCTGTAAGCTTCGGTCATGTGGGACAGCACCACTTAGGTCTGAAAAATGTAGATTTTCCTGGACAGGAATAGGAATACTTTGCAATGCTGCTTCTATCATGACCTATATAATTGTGTAAATACACAAGTAGTGACTGCCTCCTGTCCAGCTAGTCAGGGGATGTGGAAAGGGATGTTCCAGTGTGGCTCTCAGATAACATCTCTGTGAGGTTTTTAGGATGTCCCCATTTCTGTTCTGCCTGCTGCAATGCTCCTGCTCTCTGTAACCACACTTGTGTGTGTACCCAGCAAGAGCTCACATCAATGTGTGTGGCTTGAGCTCCTCTCACAGTGCCCTGCTGGGGCTGTCCAGCTGCAGAGCTGCTACATGCTCCTCTTCCCCTTCCTCCTCTCTTTTCCTTGAGAAAGAACTTCTCAAAGCACAGAAGGAGAACCTAAAATAGCTGTGCAGATTCATCCTTCGTGTTCCCTGTTACAAAATTTTTTTAAGTGCCACCTTTTTCCTCCAAGAAAGCTTTTTCCTTTTTTCCCCCACTCATGGTGGCTACTTACTCTCCAGGTCTTGAAAGGTTTAGTGGCTGGTTTCCTAAATAAGGCTGGCCACTTTTGTAACCCTTGAAAGCTTTGTAATTCAGCTATTGATCAGCAGGGGAAGCAGAGCTCTTGAAGCTGCCCGTGCTTGGCTCAGAGGTGCAGCCTGGAGGTGTATGAGCTGAGCCTTGCAATATCTCTGCACTCCGAAAAATACAGCTTGTCTTCTTAAATGGGAAACCAAGGCACTGACACGGCATGACCTTTCCCCAGACTGATGGCAGAAGACTCTGTTCAAATCATGCTGTGCTTTATTTCCGTCTCTGGGCACAGCCCACTAGCCTGATCTCTCAGAATTTAGTCTGGGTCCAGAATCTAATCCAGTTCCCACACTCATGTATTGTATGTTCTGATGCTTTTAGTCTAAACATAGTATCCCATGTTTGGAGCTAGTTGTGGAGGGCTCCTGCACCATCCAGCTTGTGCACAAAGACTGGATAGGCAAGCAGGCAGGAACTGGGAGAGAAGACAACTAGATAAAGGAGGGTTAGTGAAATAAGGTGGTGATATAATTTATCACTAGCTTTTTAAAAGCTACTTTCTAATTTTAGCAGGGCACCTCTGGTGATGCAACTCTTTGCCAACACAGTGTCCCTACAGAGACAGCATAAATTCATAGATGACATTCAAAACCTGCTCAGATTCTTTATTATAAGGGAGCTAAACACCTACCCCCTGACTGCCCTGCAGAGGTGCCTGTGGGCACCACAAATACGTTTGGCTTGCACCTTACTAGAGCAAGTCTTGTGGACATTTATGAGGTTGCAGCAGGAAAGCAGGCACTGGCAATGTCACAAAGACTGGAGTGCTCAGTCCAGCTCTGGGATAGGGGATTGTACGCTTGCTGGGGTGAGAAGTGTGTGGGTACATGGTGGGAGCAAAAGGGACACGTTCCTCAAACCCACACACCTTTTCGTGTGTCTCCATGTGATCAATACTAAAGATGCAAAAAAAGTGAACAAAAACATCTCCCACAAAAGCTCAGCATGGTTTGGGTTGGCTATCAGAGAGCTGGAGACAGACCCCTGCAGTGCTCCGGTTGACGGTCTACCAATCTTCATTTTCTCTGTCTCTTTGGCAGGAATAGTCCAGCCAGTCAGTCTCCCACCACTTCTACATCACGTGAAAGATTTGCCATCAAGCGGTCTTACAGCTGTGTCAGAAATCTTGTCAATCTTGCCCAGAATGCAGTAAAACATTGTCTTTCTCTTCCATCATCAAAATAAATCAGTAAGGGAGCTCAAAGTCTTGGCTTAGTGTTTGTGTTGCTACATGAGGTGGGCACATATGGTTAGAAAGCAAATGAGCTACACAAAGGCAAACTACAGGTTTTATTTCTCCAGGTATTTGCTGTTCACACCATCAGATTAAGTAAATCTCAAGTATACGATAAGGGGTTCCTTGCCATATGGGGAAAATCTAGGAAACTGGAATATAGTGGTGCCTGGAATGATGCAAGGGGAAGAAATGAGGCAGAGGCAAATGGCAGCAAAGCTTGGATGGAATATATTAGTACTGCAGAGGGTTTAGAGGACATCAGATATTTGAAGGAAGACTTTTTAACCCCTAGAAGCATAGAACATTCGGGAAAGAAATTGAATTTTTTTGGCATCTTAAAATGAATTAGAAGCATAGATGCAAGAATTATGAAGTGGTGTTTGAAGATTTGTTGTTTGGAAATATGTGATAGATTTTTATCTTATAAACATATCGAAAGTAATACAATTTGTGCTCCAAACAGAAGATCCTTCTTATCATTATCAATTAACTAATAATTATCTATTTGATGTATATGATAATCTCTTAGTTAATTGTTTCTTCCTGTTTCACAGCCTGTAGCACTTTTTTTTCCCCACAACATATCTAGTTTACTCTATGGTGATGAAATATTTTGTTTACAAGCATTTTTAATAATCAGTCTATTGTGGCAGAACTGAAATAGAATAGAAGGAAAGCGGCACAGAAATGAGGAAGTGTTTGTGATCACAATCAAGACATGAGCCCCATTAGCACTGGGCAAGCTGCTGCAGTCTCCTCTGAGACCCTGTGAGTTGTCAGTCCCTGAGGCACCTCTTATCTGGATGAGCCCTAATGCATATTGGCAGGCCCTACATATTAAATACACCCAGCTTCTTGATTTTATTCAGATCAGCACTCTTCAAAGCAGCAGGCCTCTCAGCTGAAGGAAATCCCTGCTCTATTAGTGGCGTGTCTGGTGCCACTTTCACTCTTATCACCATGAAATCAGGACTTGTACGGTTGCTGCAGGACACTCGGAGCATGTCTCACAACACACAACTTGAACAACCAGATCCAAGATTGGGAAGGAAAAAGACAGGGCCTTCCAAGCCCTGCTTGCTTCCTTCTTACAATTTCCTCCTCTTAATATGCAGAGCATTTATCTCTACAAATTCTCTGGTTTGTACTGCTGCCTCCTGCTTTCCTTTCCTGTCACCGTGAGGAGCCACTTTGGCATGTGGGTAAATATCAGCCTTAATGGAAGCATTAGTGTCGCTATTGCTCGGGGCAGGAATGACCACAGCACTCTCAGGAAACAAGAAATGGAGCCAGGACCCAAACTCCGCTGACTTTCAGATGGAGATGGCTCTGTGGCAGTCAAGGATTAGACACACTGCCTGCTCCAGTTGAGCTGGGTCTGGCTTTGCTGATAAGCAATTATTGATGTTGAACAGAGGCCATGAAAGGCCTCCATAAGCTCCTTGACAAGTGGCTGTTACCACTGGGACAGTGCCACGGCCATTAGGTGCCAGCAAGATTTCCAAAGTGACACTAAAATGAGGAAACAATACATTGTTTCCAAGAAGTAGCACGTCGTAATTTGTTCTTGGGGGATATTAAAGCCAGAGAGTATTATCATAATAGTCAGATTTATTTTTCACTAGAAAATTTTTTTACTATTGTTCATGGCTTTAGTCATCTTGCCTTGCAATCCACTTGAAAGTCTGATGATCTTACAGCCACATTTTGTCACTTCAGATTGTTTTTCCCCATCTTCTTTTCCTCACTTGCCATTATGAAATAATAGGTAAAAGAGGAAGCAGACTAACTCACTTTCTGTGCAGTGTGGGAAGTGGTCCCATTTGCACTTGGTTTGGTATGCACACCCCCACTATCTTCAGGAGATAAGGCAACCCCCCTACCATGAAATTGATATGTAGAAAATACTGGCAGCTTTGCAAAAGGATAACACTAATAAGACTTTTGAAACCCAGACTTCCAGTTAAATAGCCACCCAAGCAAGCAGAGAGGACTTTTTTAAGGTCTACAGGAATGCATTAATAAGACAATGGAATCATTGCACCTTTCTATGTTTCAGTGGCTTAATGAAGCACGTTGAACATAGTGAAGTGATTCGCTTCTGACAGAGACATCCTGCCATCTCTGACAATCTTTCTGTTTGAACAGAGAAAGCGAGTGCTCAAGAGACTGACTTCTTGTGAAAATCCATGGCAGGGTGGGGTGGAACTAGATGACCTTTAAGATCCTTTCCAGCCCTGGCCATCCTCAGATTCTGGTGAGCTGCTGTCTAACACAGAGCAGGAGGCTCAGGCTCTGTGCAGGATTATTGTCCTGGTTACTGTTTCTGCTCCCCTGCCCTGGCACTCCCTCCAGCTGCAGGCCCCTGACTTCTTGCAACTGCCTCAAAAGACACCATTTGGCTCTGCTGGTGTCAGTGGAATTTGTGCTGTAGTTTTACGTGCCCTGGAACATTTAAACCAGTGTCTACATTCGGGCTGTGCTCTGTTGCTGGTGTTTGGGAAATAGCACGTACAGCAAAAGCTCCCTGCGAACTGAAAACCAGCATGGAAACCCTGCTTCCCTCTGTTCTTTGGGCTGGCATACAGTCTTTCCTACTCTTACACTTTTTGTAGGTGCTTCAGGTTTACAAAACATGGAATATTTGGTGGGGTATCCTTTTCCTTTTCTTATTCTAAACCGTATTGTTGTAATTTCCTGATTTATGGAATTTCAGCTGTTGCTGAAAAATATCAAGAAATGTTTAAACATGAACCTCTTGAATCCAGGACTGTGGCAAATGAATCAAAAATCTAACAAGAATTCTAATTAATTTCAGAACAATTTGTTTTATTCTGCTTTCCATTCTTCCCAAGAAATGCCAAGTTATGCCAAGCTTGGGAATGCTGAAGCCATTCAGGGTGAAACACTGAAAGCTTGACAGTAACAAATAATCTCTTGCTTTCCTCTTTTTCAAAATATACTAGAAGTGTGGAAAACGTACTTTTTAAAATATGCTCTATGTGAAAAGCCATCCAGCTGGATTTTGAGTTTCCTAATACGGCTGTCCCTCCACAGGAGCTGACTCCCACGTTATGTCAGTATGCCTGAAGGCAGAAAGGGATCCATGGGCATGTATTAAAACTTGAATGTATGCTGAAGGCTGTCTGCAAAATGCATGTGAGGGGTGGAAGGCAATGGCTGTTGCCAGGTGAGGAGCATCCCCTCACCTTCCCACCCACCCACCGTGGGGCAGAGGGAAGTGTGCAGTCCCTTATGGTGAGGTGGGGGGATAATCCCTTCACACTGTTTTTCCATCCTGCTGCCCCCAGCACTGCTCTGTTGAGGCTGTCAAGGGCAGCAATCAGATGCAGGCTGGCGTGGTCATGTCAGTTCATTACCTGACAGCATGAGATAACAAGCTCGGGGGAAATCTAAGCATGGTTAACAGCTATCAGCCAGCTGAGCTGGGTTCCCTCCGGATGCTACCGCACATCAGAAAATAACCCCTCAAGAGGTTTAAGTGAACATTTTGTTCTTGTTTTCTAACACATGTCAACAGGTTTTCTGAGATAACTTGCATCTCCGTGGAGTATATCCTTGAGAGAAAGCAGGTAGGTGCCTGGCTGCTGTCAGTGAGCTGAGTGAGTAGATTGCATATCCTCCCTTGCTCTTCCAAAAATATCAGCCAGGAAGTTTAACTGCGTGTTAGTAAGGGGTTGACTGTGCCAGCCTCTTGGCTGTTGTTTTCAAGGTCAGCTCTAATTGACCTTCCTCTTGCCTCATTTAGTTGCTCACATTGTTCCCTTTCGATTCCCTGATGGTGCTCATGTTGTTGGGATTTCTGTGTGTTGCTGCATTGTCTGCTGGTTAAGCCGATTCCTGCTTACTTCCTCCCTTTCTGCTTGTGCTTTCTCTTCCTCCTCCTCTCCCCATCTCTCTTGCCTGCTCTCTTTCCTCGGAGTCACTCATTCTCCTGTGGCTCGGTTATTATTTCCCCACCCTGCAGTACAGACCAGATCCCCAGCTTGCAGCTCCATGGCCCCGATGCCTTTTCCCAGCCAGCTTTCAGGAGCAGCTGTTTCACTCAGCAGCAGATGACTCCTGCACTGTGGGAAGCAGCTGCTTGTCTTGCAACTTGAGGAACTCCACAGGAGCTGTTGCTTGGTCTGGAAGCTGCCCATGGGCTGTATTTGCAGCTGTGCAGGGAGCTCCCTTCCTGCAGGCAAGTCTGTGCCTGGCACTGCATTAAGTAGGTGATGTGTCTCCCTGTGAGCCGTAGGAACACTGGTGTACATAGAGAATGTAGAGCTTGATGGTGTAGAGCCAGCAGCTCTCCTGCCTGTGGCTCTGGAGTGACAAAATAGCACTCAGCAGATCTGTCTTGCTGCTGATGGAGGTGTAGGCTCCTGGCGTAGTTAAAATTGCAGCCCCACTCACTTGCTAGGGTAAGATCTGTATGTGCACTGGGTGGGTGCTGTGCTGCATGAGAGCTACAGAGACCCATTTGGCCTGGCAGGCTGAGCCCTCAGGAAGTCCACAGAGAGTTTCAAGCAGTAGGAAAATGAGGTCCTGACCTACTCAGCCTGTGCCTGTATGAAAACGCCTACTTCTGAAAGTTAAATAACAGTAAGTGTGAGTGATGCAGAAGCAGATTAGGAGGTTTTCCAGTAAGCAAAGCAGTGCAAACTGCTGGCAGAAAACCTCCTGGCAGTTTGCACTGCTCCCATTGTAGAGAAGATCTCCTGTGCGGCAACACTAATGGCAATTGACAAATCAATACAGCGAAGCCACCAACAGCTTCATTTAAAAAAAAAAGATAAAAATCTATTTTAATTACATTAGCCAGATAATTAGAAAAATGTGTGTAATGAGCAGAGGGCAGTCTGTGCCACCACTCTCAGATACCCAAAGTTGAAGGTCCTGACAGGAACCCCAGAGTGGAGCCAGGCATTACTCTCTGCTGCAGCAGTGTCACCCTGCTTCATTTCAAACTCTGCGAGCTCTGCCAGAGGGAGATTTCCCTGTGACATCAATGCTTAGGTTTCCTCTCCTTCCTTCCCAAGCCAACGGCATGCAGCCCAGTCTTAGCAGATAGTGGAGGCTGTGCCAACCAGCAGAGGGAAGGGCCAGACTAAGTGCAACGTCCCAAACTCTCTAGACAAGAGAATTTTGCCAGCTCCCAGCATCTCCTGGGCAACATCTTCTACTACAAAACCCCTGGTGGAAAAAAATGACAGGTCACTGCAAATATTGTTGTTTGAAAGGCTCCAGGAGGAGAGTGGTCACGGCCTTGCACTAAGTATGATAAACTGTTTAGTGCGAGCACTGGCCATGATTTGGGAAGCCCCGTTGAAGAGGAAACCTGTGTGCCTTCCATACACATCATGGGATACTCTGGCCCTACCCAGCTTTGGGACACCCTAGGTCATGAGCGTCTGTGCTGTTCTTCCCTCACTGCAGGGCACAGCAGAAACATTTGCCCATTTATTTACTTGCTGGTGCTTTGCAAGGTGCCCGTGTTCATTTGGAGAGTGCAAATGTCTCGGAGGAGGAAGCAGCGATGCAGGCACCTGGCAGGGGGGAAGAAGCACGTTCAGGAACATGCAAATCCTTATGGACCCTGTCCCAAGGATATTGGCTGGTGATGAGAGCCTTGTCCAGCTTGTATGGCTGGGGGCAGGTTCCCTCCCGTGGCTGAGAGCTGCCACAGCAGGAACCAGCAGCTCTGTGATGTTGAGCAAGTCGTGCAAAGAGCAGGTGTCTTGTGCTACAGATGCTTCTCCCAAGACCAGTACCAAATTTATGCCTAACACCAAGCCCTAGAAGAGAGTGCACACCTAATTGATGTACACAGTAATGGAGTACTCATTTGGACCCCTTCTGACTATAGACAAATCTCTGGGATGCTCCTCTTTAACCAGGACTGCACCTACTCTTGAGTGGACTGTCATTCAAGGGAGGGGATTTTCCTTTTTTGTGTTATGCAAGGAGAAAGCACAGGTTCCTGAGCAGAGGAGAGTGCAGCACCCTTTTACCCAGTCTCTGGTGTATAAATCCCCCAAAGCTCTGTAGGCTGTACCAGCCAGGTCATCCTGGACAGGTAACAGTGGGTGGCTCTGCGCTGGCCCTCACCGTTCCTGCAGTAGGATGAGTGTTGTGTGGGCGTTTATATGAGGTGAGTAGCAAGCTCATAGTTCGTGGGCACTCTCCATCAGCTGCTTTTTGGAACAATTGCTGCAGGACCAGTCAGTGCCACTAAAGTGCTCCCTGGTGTGTGTCTGCTGATGCTGTGCAGTCACCGGGTGCGCCAGGACCAGGCGGGAAGTCAGCACAATACCCCGAGATACGTTATCGACTGTAAATGTGGCAGGAAGTCATTAAAGATTTCCTGAGCCGTTCCCTGGGAAAAGACCACCTCCAGCCTCCAGCAAAGTCAGAGGACTTGCACTGCCAGGGCTTAGAAATCAAAAGAAAAATTACTCTAATAAGCCAATGTCAGCAGCTCCAGCAGGGAGCCCTGTGCTCCAGATGGATCCTATGCCCACGGAGTCGCGGTGGTGATGGATGATGAGATCTGGGGACATGTGCCAAGGGGTTCTTTGTAGCTTGCTTATCTGAGCCTCCCTAAGGGTTTGGGGACTACGAGAGGTACGGACATGGACAGTCTGAATCCCTTTTTTTGTATTAAGCTTTGTAAATCCCAGTAGGTGAAGATAAATGAGAGCTTATTTTAAGAAACCGGTTTGGTTGCTCCATGAGCTCTCATCCCACAGCTCCATGAGGGAGATTCACTCTGAGCTGTCTTGGACAACTGGGAAAAGACAATTTTCTGGCAGCAGGAGGCAATCAGAGTTTGGGACAAGAGGGTGAGCAGTAAGAGAGAGACAAAACCAAGTGAAGGCAAGCAGCTCCAGTACTTGTATGGGGTCATTCAAAGAGACTTGAAAGGAGTCAGGCATAATTTAAGCAATGATACCAAGAATGCATGTGGCTCATCTCACTTGATGTATGGGATAACTCTCATTTTTGTTGCTGCAAATATGTGTGCCTTGAAAAACATATATGTTTTACCAGCAGTAATTTTCTTTTGTTTTTCCCCTAAATCTCACCAATCAAGACTCAAAGGCTGTCTCAGCAGATAAAAATTTCTTGGGAAATTGCTGTGGAAGTTTGTTTTCTGGGATGTGCCTAGAGGTGAAAAATTTTTTTAAACTGTGAGATTATTTAACTGCTGAAATACTTAGTATTCTGAGTAAAAACAAAGTCATCATACCATGGTGAAAGGAGAAGAGACAAATATTTCACAGTGTTCATTTTCTCACTTGAAGAGATGAATAGAATAAAAAGGTTTTTTTATTAAAACAAACAAACAAAAAACCCCATAAACACCAACAAGAGAGGAAAATATATGTGAAGATTAGACAGCCAAGCTTCTAGAGTGGAATACTGCGTAGCAAGCAGCAGTCCATTCTTCTCTTGTTGGTTAACACGCCTGTCTAAGAGACCAAAGGGGGTTTTCTTATCTCAGTCTCACAGTACGTATCTCACATATTTGCCTTTGGTTCTCTTCCCACAGGACAGAAAGAAAACATAGCTGAAAAAATTAGGCGTATTTCTCCAGCAGGATTTCAAGGGGGAAAACCTGCCTGCCTGGACTGTAAGGAGGTACCCAAAGGGACACAGGGACATCCTGCAGGACTGGTAACAGCACTGCTCAGCCTTGCTCTTGCTGAGGGGGTCTCCGCACAACGCTGCAACCATGAATTTCCTCCGGCGGCGTCTCTCAGACAGTAGTTTCGTGGCAAACCTGCCCAATGGCTACATGATGGACTTGCAGCGCCCCGACAGCTCCACCAGCTCCCCGGTTTCTCCCGCCACGGAGAGGAAGCACCTGCAGCCACCCCAGCCCTCGCACTCTTCCTCGACCGGCAGCAGCATCTTCAGCTCCATCTCCAGCGCCATGAAGCAAACCACGCAGGCGGCCGCGGGGCTGATGGATCACTCGGCCGGCCCCGCGCCCCCCGCGGCACAGAAACCCAAGATCCTCCTGGTGATCGACGACGCACACACGGACTGGTAAGTCATCAGTGATCCCCCACTGAGTTCAGCTCCACATCCTCAGGGATCTGGGAGTCATGGATAATCTGCAGGGGGTGCACAGATACTTTGGGATCTTTCATAGCTTTCTCGGTAAAAAGTGTTCATTTGGTATTATTCATTGACCTACTTCCTCCTAGCCCTAATATATGAACACACATAGGGCATTCTTGGCTCAGCAGCTTAGTCAAGCCATCGTATCTAGCAATGATCCTAAGAGGTCACTAAGGAGGATCCTAAGGTGTGTTAATGATGTGGTTCAGGACCTTAATCCACTGTGCGGACTCTAAAAATTAAAAATTACTCCATCTCCCCAGCTCTCCATCTCTCTTGAGCTTTTCTCTGTATGCAAATTTATACATAAATTATGAAAAAATAATCAAGCTTCCTACTACCTGTCAAAGGCCCTTCACCTGCTGAGCATAGCAACAACTGTTGGCAAAGGGATCTCAGGCTCAGCTAAGTCTCAAATTTGTCTTGTTCATGCAGGTGTCTTTACACACGAAAGCTTGGAAGTTTGTTTCCTATGATATTGGGTAGCACAGTACACTTTCTAAAGGGTAGGACAATTGCAGTCTTCTGAAATGTTAGAGAAACGACTTACTGCTTTTTGTATGCTCCTTTTTAAAGCCAGCTGGTTTAGAAAGCTTTAGGCAACCTGTCTTAGAGTCTTATCTGGGGGGGAAATCCAGAGAATGTGTTGAGGAGATGCTCTTGCTTCATCTGCCAGCTTGTTGCAAGACAAAAGAAGGACAGAGTAGCCCAGGTAAGGGGGCAGTATTGAAGACTTCAAAATGAAAGAGGTTGGGTTACTGGGTATTGGCCAAGGGAGATGATTTTATTTTTCTTTACATCCCACACCACTCTTCAGTACCGTTGTCACCTTTGGTCTTTTCTGTTTAACTAGAAGAGTGGGCACATGGTGAGACCTACCTTTTTAGGTGTATCTTCACAAATCGAGAGCTTAGCTCTTACCTACAAAGAGACCACGACTGAGTACAAGTAGTCAGGTGTCTTCAGCCAACTTGAAATAAGAGAGGGAAAACAGTGGGATTTTTCTCAAAGCATGAACAACTTTTTAACTGAGTGGAAAAGTCCCTGATAAGGTTGTCACCATGAATGTTTCCCTGGCCTAGTGCCTTTCATCACAGTAGCAGCCCCTCAATGCCAGCTCGTTCAGTCGGCAACACCAGTCTGCCTCAAGCAGCCCTGATCTCTCTTTCCTGGGCACACCACGAGTCTCCCGCAGGCTGATCCTCACCAGCCTCTGTCTCTGTGAAGTGCTTTTGCAGTTCCTTGGAGATGCTGCCAGGTGGCAGTCCCTTAACACAGCATTCTCGGTCTGGGAGTGGGAGTGCCTTTGGTGCACAGCTCTAGCATCTGGGGCTCAGCCGGCCCTGTGTAGTGCAAACACTGTGAGCAGAGAGGAAAGCCCCAGCTCAAAGGCCAGTCTAGTTTTTCCTTGAGATTAATGGTGCTGAAGGTAGCCAGGGCAGGGGAAAGGACAAGGAGGGGTTGGACCCTGCTGCAGTGTTTTCATGTTTTAAAATACACACACTTCATTTGAATCCCTGCCTTTACATCTCCCAGCTGCGGTTCTGTCATGCAGACTTTGTGGTCTGTGAGCTGAGCTTGCTGAGGGAGCAGCAGCTGGGATATATAAAGAGGAAGTATGGCTACCCATGCTGTCCTCACTCCTCCACTCCTGTAAGCCCTCCAGGCATCCTGCTGTCTTGGCTATCCCTCTGCTGTCTATAACTGAGCAGCTTCTAGGAATGATGGGATATCCCTTGCGTTCATCCCAGCTCTCTGACTCAACCCACAAGTTTGCAGGTATCAAATGCTGCTTGCAAAGGCTCCATGCCTTTACTTTCTCTAAGGCTGTGAGGACACTGAACAACATTAGTGTATGAATTCATGCTCATACCCTGATGTACGTATGACATGAAAAACAAGGAAAGAACAAAACTAACCCTTCCCTGCCATGGCTCTTTGTAGCATGAACAGAAATACATGCCTGGAAACTTCCCCAGCTTAAAGGCAGCAGTACTTTCTGAGAGAACATACTGATGTAACCACTCCAGTGGGCCAGGAGTACTTCTTGCTGGTTGATTTTTGTGTCTCCAGGAAACTCAGTGAGCCCTTGAGAGCAGCACTGAAGAGCAGTGGCTCCATGGCTCCGTGGATGTTTATTTTTGGTAAGGTACTTCTGAGCAATGCTAGTCACCCTCTTGGTCTCAGCCAGGGTGTTATGTGAGTTCAGGCTGGGCAGCCTCAGGAAGCAGTGTTTGCCTTGTGAGAGCCCAGCTGACGAAGCTGATTATCCAGGGATTCTGACTATCCACTCTGCATCATGTACGGAAACAGTCCCGACTTTGGAAGGTGAACAGCAGCACATTGTTACTTCTGTGCTGGTGATGCTGGGTTTGGAAGGAGCATCATGTTTGAAATGCATTTCATCTCTGCCTGCTCTGCTCTGTCTACTTGTGAAACCTTTGTATCTGGTTTTCAAGAAACTCTTGCCTCCTCTTTTTGGAATAGTTTACTAAAAAAATCCCCAAGAAATAACTACTGAAGTGCTTCCCTTATTTTAAGGGTGGGGGCTTTCACAGTGCCTCCTCCCCCAGAGCAAGTTACACAGAGTTTACAACAAGGACCAGCTTGTTCACGGACAGGAAGGGTGAGAGACAGTGGAATCTGCCATTTGATTTCTCTTCTCTAAATGAAAACACTTTCTCAGAATTGGAGACTGTAGCAATATTGCCAAGCCAGACATTAATTTATCATCACTGTTTGTATTACAGTGAAGGGCTGCAATTGTGGATTAGGATGAGGTGTTGCACAAGTGCTCGATGAAATGCTTTAACAACCCAAACAGGCAAGTGCATGTAGAACACATTTAAAAGTGACAAATGCCAATCTTTTCTGGTTTTGAGGAGCTACTATGTCTCTGATGGTAACGTTCAGCACTCAATTTCTCTCAGAGGTCTGAAGGAAAGAAAGAGCATCCATGGGAATCGATGGCCTGTCTTCTACCATAAAATCCTTGCCGTTCTTGACATGCAGTATGCTCTGGTTTATTCCAAAGGCAAAGCACTATAAAAACAACGTGAGTCCCAAGGAATATGATCAGCTGCTTTCTGCATTAGCAGCAGTAAAAGAAAGGTACATTCCATTAAAAACAAGGGAACTCACCCAGCTTTCTGTTAAAGTGGCAACATTTTGACAAATTTTCCATTCTCCTCAAAGATGCAGCTCTAGACATTGCAGGAAGCACGCAGGGAATTGCCTTGTGTAGGATGTGCACGAGAGGAAAATGCTGTCTATACAGCTCCCTTGTGCTCTTGGCTTTGACAGGCAGCCCTCAGAGGCACGCACAGCAGTGAATGTACCTGTGCATCAACACACCAGGGAAAAGCTTGGCTTCTCTTCTGTCGTTATTGGCACATTTCTCAGCTGGGGAGCCTCCACCTGGAGAATGAGGCTCCTTCTGGTGGGTTGGGAGTGTCTGTGCCTTGGGAGGCTTCCAAAAACGCTTCCACAGCTCACCTACAGCAGCTGCCAGAGAAAATGGAGCTCAGACATGAATACACGTGCATGTGTTAAACACACAGCAAAAGGGAGCAGGACCATGAGGAAAGGGGACAGCAGAACTCCAGGTGGTGGCACATGGGCCAGCTCTGGCAGCCTGACCCCAGCCAGGAGGAAAGCATCCCACCTCCGGCAACCTCCTCGCCCACCACGCTATTAAGAAAATTATGCTCTTGCTGGATTGAATTTCTCAGCAGATCAAACAGGATTTTGTACTGTGAATTATTAACCCCCATCCTCTGTGAAAGTGCTCAGCTTTCCAGCCTAATGCCTCATATTTAAACAGCTTATGGGGGAAATGATCAAGCCCAGCTAAGGCTCCTATTAGCCACACATGCTAAAAGCATTGCTTTCTGGACCAGACAGCATAACAAAGTTGTTCTTGTTGCATTTGCTGGGTATCTAAGTTACATTTGTGGAACAGCTCATGTGGCTTTTCAAAGCCATTGGTGTGTTTTGTCCACGTTTCAGGCTGTTTTCAGAGCTCACAGTGCTATGTTTGGTGCCTTGCCCAAAATACACGCGCCCTGTGTGCAGCAGCTTCACACGTGAGGATTGTGATATGCTTCTCCAAAAAATAAGTCACAGAGGATGTCTTAGGAGACACAAAACTGCATTGTTTTTTCTCCCCTTTAATTCGCAGCCAAATCTGCCTGAACATCCTGTCTCCGAAAATTTTAAGATCAAGGAAGAGAAAAACTGTGATTAACACTGAATTAAATCTTCTTAATACATTTGAAATGGTTCTTTGTATAACAATAACGTCATGATTCAGGTCTAATTATGGACTGATTCGACAGGATTACTGTTTTATACTGGTCAAAGGAAATTATCAACTTCTTTTAAAAAGAAAATGATTTTTACTTCTGAAACATGAAATTATTGAGCCCTAAATGTGTCATTTGCCTAAAAATTTGATTGGTCAAATAATAACACTCTAATACTGAATTTTATTAACAAGGGAGTTCCTAAATCCTAGGGTTTTTTTAAGGAATTCCTTTTAAAAATATTCAATGAGTGTCATGAGTCATTTCATGCTTTCAGTAGGCTAAAGGTTATATACTAAGGCTCCCATTAAGAGGAATATTTCTGCACATAACTCATTTAGACATAATGGTAAGTTTTGGAGTTCAAGCTTGAACTTAGGAATTTGCTGGTTAAATTGCAAAGTTTTGTCTATATTTCCTGATAAGAAAGTCCCAAATCGTCTAACATGGTGGTCACTGATAATAGATTGTTATGAATTAGCTTTTTTTACACAGTGGTGACCTATTAATGTTTCACAAGTTCCGTGCAATAGTGCAGCGATAATTTGAAAAAAAGTGCATGTAAAATTTACATTTTCACAAATCTGGTTAAAAAGCCCTTATATTTTCATCCTTTAGCCTTGTCTACCCAGGACCAAATATTTTTGTTCCTATACTTCTTGCCAAATTCCACTTTTTGAGAAGGGAGAGCAGAAAGCTGGGGTAAGTTTGTGTTCAAGGTGTGTGTGTGTTTGTGCACATGTGCATGCCTGGAAGCAGCATGGAGAGTTTCTGTGTTCAGACATACAGACACAGGGGTGAGAGGGAGGCAGGGCTGTCAAAAGTTCTCAAGAAATTGCATTTATCACATCACTTTCCAATCTGTTTTAGGTATATCACCACCAGGTCTGTCTGTATTTTTGTCCTGCATATGTGAAGTATCTTGGGATCTAGTCCCCCTAAATGAAAGGTGATACAGAAATGTAAAGGATTAGTATCGTTACAAAAATAGACACAAGGAATATGGAAAACATTCCCCACCAGGTTATAACTGTGCTAATGCAAGTCAAATCTGGGTCCTTAATTACTTTACCAGAGTGCCTATAAATGCATAGAATTTAACCTCAGAATGTCCTGCCTAGTCCTGTACATGTTAAAAAAACCCAACAAACCCAACCCTCAGATACATTTCTCAAGGTTTGTGAGCCAAATTTCTACCTGGAAGTCCACAGCCCTGCCCCAGTGTCGGTCCAAGTTAGGCCAGTTCTCCTGCTCCTCAAATTCAAGGAGAACTGAAGTAGGCTGGCAAAAAATATTGCAAAATCCTCAACAAAAAATGCTACCCCTTGCAAACAGCCCCAGGCCATATTATTTAGACTTAGCAACGTGGAAAGGTTCCAGCAATGCACTATTTTGATAATACACAAAATCAAATTGCTGCCTCATGTTGTACGTAATGCAGTACCCCACCTCCACCCCCCTACCCTCCTGCCCCCAGCTCTCTGTGGGCAGGAGGAATGTGGCCACAGTACAGCCTGGGTGGGGGACCAGACCTACAGCAAAGTGTCCTTCCTATTCCAACAGCTCGGAGAAGCACAAAAAGCTGTGCCCAAAAGCAATAGCGCCACACTAACTAGTGCTTCTTGTCTTGGTGGGGGGATGGCTTTGATTACCCCTGTTTGATGAGCAGGAGGTGGCACAGGAAGATGCTGGGAGGTCAGTATTGTGTGGGGCTCCACAATTCCCTGAATAGAAAGAGTGGCCTGAATGGTTGTGCGTGCCATCGTTAAAGTGCTGCGGGCTCGCCAAGCCAGGTCTCCCTGGAAAACAGGCCTTCAGAAAGGGAGGGCTCACCAAAGAAGATTTTAAACACCCTTCTCCTCTGCTGCCCCAAAGCTTCCCTTTCTGTCTGCATTCAAGCCAAGAAAATCCTCCCAGCCCTGTAGGGCGGGACCTCAGATCTCATCAAGGATCTCACCAGAGGACTTCCTCTATCCAAAAATCCCTAACCCATACTGCCACCAGAGCCCAACCCCCTTTGGGCGAGGCCTTCCTTCTCTTGATGTGATCCCATAACTAATAATGTTTCGGGGGTGGTTTTACAGTAACCAGAGTGGGCTGGGTGTTGTGGGCTGGGTGTTGTGGTTCTTCCCAGAAGGCAGCCAAAGAAGTCTGTTCCCACAGCCCGGCCGAGGACACTGAGGACACACCTGCAGGGCTGGCGCTCCGTTCGCTGGCCACAGCAAGTCAGGGTCACCGAGAGCAAGGTGATCTTGCCCCGGGGAGGAACAGGGGTGGTCACAGCACTGCTGTGCCCCAGGGATGAAGCTGAAACTTCTGTGGAGCTCCTGCCAAAGTGTCAGTGTGTTTAGGGTCACCTTTTGACCCAACACAAACCTGAGATTGACCCGTTGGTCCCTCCCTCTCGGTATGTACAATGTAAATACCTTTTCTTTCTTTCTACACTTGTCTCTGGTCCATTTAACTTTTAATTCAAGCCTTGTTTTCTGAGGTGTCAAAGCACACATCCATCACTCTTATTCGCCATCCTGACACCCCTACTCCTTGCCCCAAGGTACTCTTGCAGAATATGTATTAACTATCAACCAGTCCATCCCACAGCTGAGCACTGCGTGAAGGTCCCTGGGCCAAAGCAGATGTGGACAAAAGCTCCAGCAGTTTGCAGACCTCAGCATTTACAGCGTGATTTTTCCCATCCCTATGCCCTGGGCAGTCAGGACTAGACCATCTCAAAATTCCTCACTATGTACGGCTGAGAATTTCTGAAGTGGGGAAAGTGGTGGAGGGGGGTGAGAACTGGCTCCTGAAAGGAAAACCTTCCTTATTTCCAGCCTTGAAATAAAAGGGCACAAATGCATCTCTCCTCCCCCTTCCCCTCCCTGCTGCCCTTATAGCGTGTCGGGGCTGGGGGGGTCGGGGCATTCCAGCAGCTGCTGGCCAGTATCCTGGAAACTGCCTCCTTTTTCCCAGTCCCAGCCCCTTTTATGAAGGAGACAATGCGGACATACAGTGAGTGCCTTGTGCATCACTTGGGCCCCCAGGCCCTTTGACACGGGGATTTTGTACAGTGCCTCACCACCTCCCCACCCTCCCCAAGGTGCCCCCACACCCAAACCAGGGGGCTTCAGCCTCGCCTTTTCCTGCATTATCCAGAAAGAAATTACATGCCTTCTTTTCCCAAGGGCTTGAGAGAAATATGTGTAATGTGATACCAGGGAAATAATTCAGATAATTCCAGAATTTATCCATGGATGCCTTTTGGTTTGTTTACCCAGGTCTCTTCTTACCATTTCTCTCCCTCTTTCTTCCACCCACTCCCTTGCCCACCTCTTCCCAAGAGTCCCACACATTTCTCTCTTCATCATGTGTTGCTCTGACCCCTCCACAGGGTGGGAAAGGCTGCTTCCTGCTCAAGATAAGAAGTGGTTTCCATCCAAAATGCGGCTTGGCTTTCCTTGCTTGTTGTGTCTTGATCCAGAGGCACAAGCTCAGTCAGAGGATTTGGAGGAATTTACCATTACAATATCCTAGTGTCCTTCTTTTGCATGCTCTCGGTGAGGAGAGACCATTTTTGGGTTGAAGGCACAAGCCAGCTCTTGAGCTTGTAGCTCAAGGCCTCTGTTGAACAGTGATACAGATGTGAGTCTGGGTTCACTTGCATCACAGGGGATTTGGGCTCAGGGTTATTAGTGCATCTGAAGAATGGCTTCCCAGTTTCCAAGACAGCATTCTAATGTTTGCTATATCAGTTCCACTGAGGTCTCTCCTAGGAAGATCTGAAAATCTGTGAATTAGCCTGAGGTAGGTAATGGGAGGTGAATTGATCATTTATTATTCCCTGCTGCTGTTACAGGGACACTCCATATCTGACAGAAAACTGTTGTCTATGCTTCCTCCAGCCATGGAAATCGAGGCAGACTGGCGCTGGTTTACAGAATATCTCTGCAAAATAGACTTCTATCCTTCCCAGATTACTTCATAAGAAGAGGCATTGGGTTTCTTATGTCCCTGTAATCATGTCAGAGCTGAGGCAGAATGCAAAAGTTATGTTTGCCTGATTCCTTTGCACCCAGAAAATACGTCCTTTTCCAGAGCATGCAGATCTTCATCGGAAAGGGAGAGGGGTTCAAGGCAAGCTTCTTTCCTGCAAGCCAGGGCAGACCTTTGGCTGTTTGTCACGGCGCTTCCTCCCTCCCAGTCCGTGGGGCCACATTTAAATGGATTGCCTAGCTCCATAAATCCCACCCAGGAACTGCTCTCAAGCACGGCCCTGCAGTTTTCTTCAGTCAAAACATGTTTACATGCTAATTCACTGAGATCACAGCAACCACACCACCCCATCTGCACCCTGCCTGGCCAAATTATAGCTCTGTGTTCTGCTGAGCTGCTGAACATCTGACATGCTTTAAAATGAAGGGGTGGCCAGCCAAGCAGTGGTCAGCGCTGCAGGCTGCCTGGGTGAGGAGGTGGGTCTGTGTGGCAAGTGGCTTGCCCAGTGTCCCAAGCTGGGGACACTGGGCCCTCCTGGGGCAATGAGCTGCTCCTCTCATCACTGGCTGTTGCTGGAGGTGAGTGGGAACACTTCCGAGGCTCCCCAGAAAGGTTTTTGGCTGGTCTTGTGGGCACGGCTCCTCTGCTGCACTACAAGCTGCCTAGATACCTCTGCAGCAGTCAGGTCTAGGCAGAGGTCTTGAGGAGACTTGCTCAGGTGGCTTTGGGGCAGAGAGCATCCACAAATGTCTTGTACAGCCATGAGGCTGCCAGAAACATCCATCTCTCTTTCTCATGCATCCAGACCACAGCAGCATGGTCCTCCTGTCCTCTGTCCCATGCCCACTGTAAGGACCACAAACTATTTCATACATGGTGCAGAACTGACCAAAATAGTCTCTCTCTCTTGCAAGAGGTATGATGCTTCCACAGCATCAGCCATGATTCCAGCTTGCTTAAAATTTGAGGGGTTCCAGGAGGATGCTGAGGCCATTTGTCATTTCAATGTGATAGCCTCTACTGCCCAGGGGCTCCAAAATCTTAGGTGAGAATTGAAAGCATTACTCCATCCATTTCAGAGATGTTTCAGTAAGAAGTGTTTTATTCTCACCCTGGGCTGGGTCAAAATGGTGAGCAGACCAAAATGTTTGGCTGCAAATTGCTTAGCACCTGTAGTCTTCAGAGTCTCTCAGAGCAGGTTCAGCTTCCTGGGGCCTGTCATTGAAAGAAAGGGATGTATTGTGCTGTTAAAGGAAAGTTCTTTGGACATTGGATGAGACAACCTGCATGGAAAGAGGGATAGGATGGAGAGGTCACACAGTGTCTAAGCTGAGGTCCCTTGCACTACTCCAACAACTCCTAACATTGGATGCACCCTCTGTGTGACCATCCATGGGCACAGCCAGTACTGCAGAGAGGAGAAAGAGGATTTTGTAACCGTGTGGAGGCCAATTTCCTGGACCAGGCAGTGGAAGCCTCTTTGCTCCATCTGAACCAGGCTGAAGACTGTGGTTAATCACACTTCATTAGAAGCTGAAGCAAAGCATCACCAAAGAGCTTGCAACAAGCTGGTCCACAAAGACGAGAGGCCATAGAGGGAGGAAGTGTGTTTCATAAATGTGGGTAAGGAATATCTATTATGAGCATGCTGGGAATAAAAACAAACTTGTACCAGGGAATAGTGCGCCTCAAATTTCAGACCAGTTCCTGTGAGCCCTCTGAAAGCTTATTGCAGTTTTTAAGAAGTCAGTGGTTCCAGCAATATCCCCAATGTTTAGGAGTGAGGAATGTTGCCAGACCCTCTTGAGCCATGCCTCCAGAAATCTAATGGAATTATTAAGTGCATTTAGAGTTCCTGTTTATTGTTAGAGGTGTGATGTATTAGCTTGTCTACTGAGTTGCTTTTGTTCATGCAATGCTCATAAATTCAAAATAAAAGGAAAAATAGCCAGAGATCCGCTTTTTATACCAAACAGGGGTTGTTTGAGTCAGCTGGTCTTGGTTACTCCTGGCTGCTGCATTGTCCCTCACCTATGCAGAAGTCTTACTTGCACCATGCTGATGGATGGGCTGCCTGGGAAGAAAAGTGTGATGCAGCATTCAGACGTCCTTGTAAGAATTAAGCAGAAAGCTTTTGACATTTTTAATGTATTTTTCTATTATAATGAAAAATGTTGACTTTGTTTTGAGCCAGAATGACAAAACAACTTTTTTATTTACACATCACGTTTCTGGGGGAAGGGAGCATTCAGCTAAAACCTGCTGTGTTTCAGCCATGGGGGAAATTGCCTTCCTACTGTCTCTCCTTTTTTTATTGGAACAAATAGACACATAGTAAAAATGTGAGCCAGCTTTTTTTGGTTTTTTTTGCTTATACTATAAAATAGGGAGCAAAGCCGGCTTCCCCTCATTTTCCTTTACTTCTTTATTCTGTCCTGTCTTTGCCAACTGGAAACAGAACCCAGAGTTACTTTGTCTCTGGAAACAGCTCTTGCAGGGCTAAACTGTTTTCAGTGCTTTACAAACAGAAGAGCCCTTTGGAGCCTACATGGCCTTCTGAAAGTTTATAGGGGAAGAGGACTGACAAACTAAATTCATATTTTCTTCCGTCAAGCTTGTTTGGTGAGAGGAAGAACTGGGGAGAAATATTCACAGGGAAATTTATACTGGCAATTTTCCCACTGACTAATCAATATAAAGGGAATTATACACAAATATGAACACAAAAAGCTAAAACTGCCTGTCCTTTTCCTCTGTTTTCTTCTGCAACACTACTGTCAGCCTTCCCCTCGCAGGAACAACCTTCAGGTAGTGCTTTGGTGTCTGCATAGTGTGGGGAGATAGGAACAGAGGTGGTGGAAGGTGCATGATCTTCTCACAGCAGTGTTCAACCCCAAAGCAAACACGGTTTCTCAGTTCAGGAGAAGAAATCCTTCATCAGTGACACTGCAGAGATGCAGATATGGTTTCTCTAAATCAATAGCAAAAGAAACAGAAGCAGAAAGCAGATCTGTAGAGAGACAGCATGAGAACAGGCTTCACAAGCACTTCAGCTGTGATGATAAAGCTCCTTGCTCAACATCAGAAGTTCCCGATGCTGTGCCATATGTTGCTCTTCTTTTACAGAATAAAGATCAAGTATTAAATGAGGTATAGCAAGGAATCATTGATTAGAGTTGTCCCCTGGAAAAGATTAGGAGAACATTTGGTTTTCAGTTTGAAAATTAAATGAAAAAGTAACAAGCCTTGAAGGAACTTTCCAATGTGGTTTTCATCTGGCTTGGCAGGTTTCTCCTGGAGAACAGAAAGCTAAAAGAAGATAGGAATTAGAAAAACATGCTGTGACCCGGATAGAAATTCTTCAGCAAAAAGGGAAACACAGAAGCAAAACAGTATGTAATGAAAGCCAAAAAAGTCTTACTTAACCATGTTTGTCTCTTTTGTTTCTTCTGCAGGGCCAAATATTTCCAGGGGAAGAAGGTGAATGGAGAATTTGATATCCGAGTGGAACAGGTCAGTGACAAATGAATTTCTCTCTAAGGAATGCATGTGGACAGGGCTAAGGAGAGGTAACCTGTCCCAGGAACAGCGATGAGGTTCATAGCCTGTTTTCTGACGTGCTCCACAGGGCACTGGACACATCCTGTTTCCCTGTTAGCCTTGTCAGACATTCATTTCAGCTGAAAACTCTTCACGCTGGGGTCTGTCCCTGTTCTGTGTGCTGGTGCAGTGTCTGTCAAACAGAAGTCCCACACTGACTGAGACTGGATGCTGTTGCCAAAGTAGAAATTATTATTAACAATCATCATCTGCAGGCACCCAGCTTGAAAGCAGGCATAAGAAGAGAGAGGTATAGAGATAAGATGGTGATCCTGAAGATATCCTATGCTTGTTTTATACTCATTAGGGCTATAAAAATGTTTGGGTGGATAAAGAAATCTGCTGAATGTTGTTTGAATGACCTGATATTTTCTGGTTTTATAAAGCTGTTGATTCTGCATCGTGTGTGTGTACACATTATTAATGCAGTGGTTTTGAAGACTTTCTCAGGACCCACTGCCCTTGAAAAGGTTTTTTCTCTTTTCAAAGGAGTCCTGTCCTGTTGTCTATGACTGTTCATGTGTGTACATGTTCTGATCAAACTGTGTCTGGGACAGATATTTTTCTTTTCTACTGATATCATACTTGTCAGTCTGGGTGGTATTAGCAAGAATAATTCTTCCTGGCGTTTCTTTGTCAAAGTCTTTATTTTGCTGGCTGCCTTAGCAGTTATCCTAAAAGAGTATAGGAAAAATTTAAAAAATTTTTAAATCATGCTTCTCATTTAGAAGCATGAAATCAAACAATTTAGGTTTTCCCTTCAAGCCTCTGATCCAACCCTCTCCATCACTCAAAGCAACATCAGCTTCAAAGCTAGACCTGGTACTCTTCAAAATGACCTGTTAAGTCATTCCTAAACCTCCAGTCTCTACCTTTCCCCTCATACTCCTTCTCCTCAAATGTTATTGCACTTGAGGTCCTTTTAAAGGAACTGCCTTCAAATGGTTGGTGAGTGCAGAGGGTCATAAGTGGACTCTGGTTCCCTGCTGGGGGATGAAGTTGTGACCTTGTCACCATCACAAGGTAGCTTATCCCATTTCCCCACAGACTCCTGTAGGGAGGTGTTCCCAGTCTACCTCTTGAAATCCTTCACATAGGCTGAATATCCACGTTCAAGACAAGGCAACAGATTGCTCCAAGCCAAGAGCATGATGTGATTCTGCTGGTGAGGACCATGGCCAGGCCCCTGCAGCTTTCATTAAATGCCCACATAGGCACTGCAGCATTGCCCAAGGGAATGAAGCCCACAGTGGGCTGGAGAGCTGAGGAACGGAAAACAAGGATCCTGGCGATTTCCACTTTTCCCCTCCCTGCCACTCAGATCAGGCAGCCCAGCCTTCCTTTAGTGGGTAGGGAGCTGCTCTTCACTCCTCCAGAGCTCAGAAGAAGGGATGATGACTTTTCCCAGCTGGATCTCTATCTGACCAGGGAAACAGAAGCTGCATTGTCATGGGCAGTCTGTGAATCTGACCCCAGTCCCCCCCTGCATATTGTTAAGGTCAAGAGAGAGGCACTGCTTCCTTCAAACTCTGGCTTTTTGTCCCCTTCTTAGTTTGGCCATCCATTCTTGCTCAGTACTCCTTGATATTTAATTTTCATTCATCGCTCCTACCCTGTTTGTCTGGAGCCTTCCTAACTTCTTCACCCTCTTCCTCAAGCAGTCCAGGAGCCTAAACTGTTGTGGGAACAGGTGCCCTGAGGCAGAATGCTGACCCTCTCTACCTAAAAAATGAATGTTCTTCCACAGTTTTCTTATGAAAAAGAAAAAAAAAAAGGAGTAACTGTTCATCAACATGGTCCACATCTTTCTCTTTGAGTTCCCAGCTTACCAGTCTTCACTCCTGTAACTCTCCCCTGAATGGCACACAGCCTGGGCCATGGTGCACAAGCCTTAACCTGGCTGTTCAGTTCTGAATAAACTCTTCATCAGAGAGTTTGACTCTTGGGCACCTCTTGAGCCATTTGGTCTTCTCAGTAAGTTAACTCAGTTTTTTCATTTTTCCATTTGATCCTGTTTCAGATAACCACACATTATTAAATCAGCCAGAAATACAGTTTGCCCTAGGAACTTTTTTTAGGTTTTATAGGAGAAAAACCACTTTTGGTCTGAAAAGCTGAATAACAAAGAAGTTTGAATGGCAGAAAGCAATGAAAGGAAATACCCAAATGTTAAATACTCTTGAAAAACCACATTGGGAAAAAGTCACTGCCTTATTTTTACTGACCACGCCAACTCTTTTGCCATTCTTCCAGGATGTTCCATAGTTGGTTTGAACTTTTTCTCCTCCTCTTTCATATCCATCTCTGTTACATCTTAATTCTTTCTTAGCAAGCCATTTTAGCAATCTGTGGGGGAAGCAGAACAGGAGAGTAGGTGATATTTTCTTGAGAGTCATGACATCACTTATTTGTAATGGAGCAGGAGTGCTGAAAGCAGCACCATCTCTCCCTCCCTCAGCAGCGGGAAGTCAGCTATCTAATCTGGTTGTACACCCCTACCAGCTCTCCAGGCTGCCTCCCCCCTCCTCTGAGGAATGCAGGACATGTGTGATCCTGCTGTCCTGCTCTGTCTGTCCCCCACACCCAGCATTGGCTCACTCCAGCTGAATTCAAGAAGCAGGCAGATGTTTCAAGATGCTGAGTTTCTGCAAGAGGTGAATTCGGTTCATATGAGACACTGGGTAGCACACAGGGAAGAGAGTGTTAAATGCCATCCTGCTGCTCAGGGAGCTGCTTCTGCAAGTCTCAGCCTGTATGAAAATAGGTTTTATGGACTCTCAAATAAGGTTTTCTGGTTCTTTAGCACTGAGTGAATTGCATGACCTCAATAGCAGCCCCAGGCCCTTGTTCTTCACATCCATTACCCCTAGGAAGAGACAGGAGTTTCTGTGGGCAGTGCCTGGTAAGGTGCTGGATAAGGAGAGAGCTGGCAGGGACAGACACTGTGGTGGGTACACCACTCTCCTGTCATGCATTAAAATGAATGTGAAGCCTGACTTTGTTTCCACCTTGGCTTCTTCTCTTCTAATCTTCAGTGTAACACTGAAACCATATTTATTAATGTCCTTTAAAGGCTGCAGGATTTATTATTGTCCACCATTTAGTGAAACCAGGCAGGCAGTGCCATTGCCTTCTTCCTGCTGGCTGCAGAGAGAGAGGTGCAAGGCCTAGGTGGTGTAAAGCCAGTCCAAGCGTTCTCCTGAGCCACGGCCCCTTTTTCTTTGGAGGCAGTTTGGATTATTTTTTGGTTATTTGGGTATTTTTCCACTTCTGTAGCAATGATAGTCATTCATGAGACTGATTGAAACACTGATCCAAAAGTGAAAATCTATTTGACCTATTCCCATTAAAACCCTGATGGTTTAAGTTTTACTCAGTGTGGGTAAAGCCCTAAGCTTTAAGGAACAGCTGAGTCTAAAAATACTATCTCTATTTTATGCTAAAAATAAGCTGCTTAGATTTTGATCCACATCATTGCTTTTACTTGCCTGGTGATGTCTAGCTTTCAGAACTGCAGTGTATGCATCTCCAGTTCTTTCCTCTAGAAATACAAATACCAAAAAAAGTTCTTTCAGAAATGAAAAGCAGAAGTTTGAATAAATGGCTCTAAGGCTAAGTTGAACTTAAAGAAGAATCTTAAAGTGCCACAGGAATGGACCACATTGCTTTTAGTCTCTCACAAAAAGAATTTTGCTTTTATCTCCTCAGTTCTTCATTGGCCAGAGGACAGGAGGCATTAGGAACCACAGTACACTGAGAAAGAGGAGGAATTATACTATAGGCTTTATGCTCTCCCAAATCTTTTCCTTCGTTAGAGAGAAAGGAATTCAGCACCTCCTTTCCCTCTCTCTGCGCTGTCCCAGAGGAAACTAAACCTTGTGTCCTCTAAGGATTTCTGGGGTTTCCCATATGGACCCTCGTGTGGGGGTCTCCTTGGGCATTAGACATGCCCCAAGCCCAAGGGGAATGCCTTGTGGCCATGCCTCCCCAGCACACACACAGACAAGCAGAAGAGGGCAACAGAGATGGGGCTGAGACCTGGACAACCACAGACCCATCAGAGAGGATAGCAGGTGACACTGAGGGTGGGGGGCAGGTGAGTGGGACACTTGACATCAGTCTGGGAGAGTGATGTCTACAAAGCAGGAGATGTGCAGAGCAAGGCCACTGGGATGGCCATGGAGGCCTGGCTTGTGAGAGGAGACTGACAGAGTTGAGTCTGTTTGTGCTGCTGTAACAGAGGATAAAGGAGATGTGAGTGCTTTTGGTAAATACCCTGGTGCAAGAGAGGGTTTCATGACATGGTGCCAGGCACGGCGAGGGGTTAGAACCTATGGTTCTGATGGGCTGTTCCTGTCCTGTGCCCTGCATGGAGCAGTGGGAGACACAGCAGGCAAGAGCAAGCAGCCCCTCTCAGAGAGAGTCCACCACTTTCAGGGTACCTTTCCTGCAGGTATTGCCCAAAGGAATTGTAATATGTTCAGAGACATCTTTCCTGACATTGGCTAATTGATGGTGGAGTGGGGTGAAAACTGTGCCAGGGGAGCCATGAGGCCAAAAGGTCCATCTACATTTTTATTCCTGTTGTTTGTTCACCCATCTCCTTCCCACCATTTCCTGCTGTGACGAGGTGGGTCCGTCTGTCCGTCTGACACGCATTCTTCTTGCACAGCTCATTCACTTGTTCCCACTGTTCAGTTTATTTTCAGGGGATGATTATTCAGTGAACTCCTATGTACATGCTTCTGGAAAAGTCTTGTGGTATAGATTACGACTCCATTGGCAGCATTGTCAGGAAAAAAGTTGTACTTGGCAGTCACAGAAGATAATTGTAATACAAATCATGAATTCCAGCTCCTTTGTACTTCCCGCCCTAAAGAGGTATTTTCATGTGTGGTGTAAAATGGTCCTTTCAAACGGTAGAGTCTGACAGGTCCGTGTGTGATGAAAGGAAAATTAGCCTCTTGTCAAACAGCTGTGTAATTTTTGTTCATTATATGTTTAGGGTTTGGGGTTTTTTCCAACTGAACGCCAGAAAGCAGTTCAATAGCAGGGACAGCAGTTCTCCTAGCTTTGCCACATGCAAGCATTCAGAAACCATGAATAAAGGGACCTGGAGAACTAGCAAGAATGACTCTAAAGTCATTATTTTCTTAAATAAAAAATAAATACTATCTTCTTTTTTTTTTAATTTTCATTGGCTTTTGGAGGTTTACAGAGTTCATGGCTTTGAGCCATTACCTGGGATCTAAATATTTAGAAATATGCTTTTTCTAAACCTCAAATTTTCAGGCTGCCCCATAACTTCTGAAATGAAAATTCAAGAGACAAATCTGAATGCCATCAGAGCTGATGCACCAAAAGGTGTTCACACAGGGGAAGGCATCTGGACCTTCAGCAGCAGCATTGTCTCTAGGAGAATGCATCCTAGCTTCAGGACTTGGGAAGAGCACTTGTGGAAGCTGCTCTTGGAGCCACAAAGCAGCATTGACATCACAGATGGACTCTCTCCATTCTTTTTTCCCAGAAAGCCATCCTGGGGGCAGGTGGGGAACAGGGTGCCTCCCCAAGGAAAAATGTCTCAGGAAGAGACATGGGGAACCAGGATGTGTAATCTCTAATTCTGCATGCATGCACAGCAAGCATGCATAGCCCCAACCCTCATCCCACTGGCATCCGTGCTATCTGCCCACCTTTCTGCCTGTGCAGGATTTAGGGATTGCTTACTTTCCCCTTGAGATGCTTGTAATGGGTATAGTGAAATGTGCTGCTTTAGGAATGCAGCCTGATGTGGGCTCTTGCTTGTACATCTTGGAAGATCCACCAAGAAATAAGGCATAAAATCCACTGAGGAATGCATGTGATTTGATTTTACAGTAGCAATTCCTCATCCCAAGTGCCTAAGCCATGGCACGGACCAGGCTAGTTAGCAGCCTAGACAAAGCAATGCAAGGATTACAGTGGATCTCAGCCAGAATGTGAGTTAAAAACCAGTCACACTGCTGCATGTATGACAAATCCATACTCAAACATATGGTTGGCAGCATTGCAAACGAAGGGAGTTGTGGACCTGCCAGAGAGAATTCCGGTGACAGCAGCAACTCTGATCAATTCACTGAAAAACGTCATCTACAAGAAAATCTTACAGGAATGGGGCTGGTTTTGTCCAGGAAAAAAAAAAAAAGGAAGAAGGATGGGCAAGTCTTTGAGAAATAAGTCTTCCAGTGCTGCAGGAAGAAGTAATGGACACAAAAGAATTGCTGTCTGAAAAGGTAAGGGGAGAGATTTAGGTTGGGCATTCAGAAAATTTTCCCAGTTTCCTTATCTATGGAAGACAGAAGAGGTTATGTAGTATCTGCAGACAACGACAGAGGCAGAGCTGCTCATGCCTTAGGAAAGAGAGAAAGACTATGTGATGTCTTGAAGTCCTTCCAACACAGCTTTCTGTTATTCTATGAAAAATGCTTAAAATACACCTTGAACATGTGCTTTCCTTAAATCACTAACAGGCATAGCTACCAAGCCAGGCATTTCTACTATTGCATGATTTAAAATGACAAAATCGTCCTTGTTTTAATATCAGGAAACAGGAACAGACACTCTAAAATAGCTCACCAAAAAGATCTCCAGCACACAGAGAACACTGATGGAAACTGAGAGTACCTTAAGGTTTAGTCCAAATGATCTGGAGAGTTCTCTGACTCTTCATACCTGAAGTAGACATTTTTGACAAAACTGTGATCAAAGTAGCTGTGGGCATCATCTCATATCTGAGCCTCACAGAGGTATGAAATATTTCTACTCCCACAATCTGTGTTAGGTTATTCCTCAAGACAGACTGTGTCACGTTTGTCACACATGGTTTGCTCTTGCCCTGAATGTTTTAGCAGCCACTGGCACTGTCGCAAAGCAAGTATAAAACACCACCAGGCTAATGCAGTGCCTTCTTCTGTTCCATGATTCCTAATGCAAATGACTCTGCAAGGCCAGGGGGAGCTGGGCGCTCCTGTTTTATGCATAGTTACCTGTCACTGTATCTGCATGGGCTGCTTTCAAAGGCCTCTTTGTCTGCAAGGTAAACTCAGCCTGGAGATGATCTCAGAGTTGAAATCCCAGCCAAGGGAAGTCATCAGGCTACAAAACCCACAAAGTTAAAAATACAGGGAGCACTGGAAAATCAACAGGAAACAATTTCTGCTGACTGAAGGTTTTACCCTTCTTCCAAACGCCAGTTAGCAGCGGCCTGTTGGATGGGACAAAGCAGCTACATGAAAGCAGCAGCATTCCTTAGCTTTGTCTGTTAAAGCACAAGTGAATGCCAGGAAAAGGTCGGGATTGTCCCTCAGCTCTGATTGTAGATCTGGATGTTTTGGGGGTGAGATAGCTGAATCCCCCAGACCCTCTCTACTCTTCCCTCTCCTTGCCAGGGCTCCCTGGACAATGGTTGCCAAAGGGGATTTCTCCTTTTCTTCTGGCTCTTGACATGAGCAGGGCCTGAAATTGGTCCTGGCAGTTTGGCATGAAGTACTCACCAGCCCATGGGCTTCTCAGGCCTGTTTGCAGGTCAGGTGTCTGAGCACAGCTTTGTCTGGCCTGACTGCCTCAGGGAAACGCCTGTCACACCAACTTAGTCAAACTCTAAGTGCCCCTTATCGAATGAAGATTGTCCATTTTCACCCCCAGCAAAGAGGAGTGCTAAGCTCTTTACTACAAACCATTATGGAAAAAAAAATATGGAAGAAAAGCATAAAAACCATGAAAACACAGACCTGAAATTTCCCTTTCTTGTGCTGGTGCTCACATCAGATGGTGCATTCCTCAGCAGCAGAAGCTGCAGGTCCAGCTCGACAACACTCCGCTTTCAGAGCAGGATATCTCTGAGGCATATGGAGACACAGAGGTGGGAAAAACATCCTTTCATCTCCCCAGTCCACAGCCTCTGGCACTAATGTGTCAACTAGCAAGCGTGTCTTGACCCAGTGGGGAGACCACTGATGGTGCCCAAAGCATCTGATCTTACTGAACTTGTCCAGGGTAGACTCCTCTCTACCTAGATCTCCTGAGATTTTTTAAATGTATAAAAGGTAGGTGCCTTTTAGGCATACATATTTTCTTATCTCTGATCTGATAGGGACACTGAAGAAGCGTGGCTGTGGCCAAGGCAACACAGTGCAATCTCTTACGAGTAAAACGCAGGCAGTCACCTGAACCACTGCCAATCCCTCCCTGTGAGTGTGTCTGTGTGTGTATGTGTTTGTGTTTGAAGTAGAATTTATTTCTTGGCAACAGGAATTTTCCCCCTCTTTTCATTGTAATTAGGAGTTACAATGATGTAAGGTCATGTAAGGGTGTTGCTTTAAAAAGTTTACGCAGGGCCACAGACATGAGATCTCATTACATCATCGGGTAACCAGCCCACAGCCATTGCTTTAAAATTACGTGGATTTTAAAAAAAGAAAGTTGGAAATTATTTTTTCATTTGTCGTCTGGCCTTTGAGCCTTTACAGGTGCACCAGTTCTCCATTGGCAAGTTTTTTCCATGAGTTCATAAGGACAAAACATACTTTTTCTTTTTTTTTCTGCCTTTTATTTTTTGCCTTTCTTTAATGTATAAAAGTTGTTCCTGGCACTATCTTTTGGTTCCAGCTAATAGAAGTAGCAGAAGAACATTAAACAGTACAAGGATCTCAATAAAATCTTAAGTGTTAGCAGCACCATCTGAGTGTTCTGGTATTAGATAGCTACTGGTTAGAAGATGATTTTACTGCTGCCCAGTCTTCATCATACTAAGTCAGAAAAAATACCTGAAAAAGGAAGGGGAAAAAACTGCTCAAAGGGGCAAGACTATATCTTCTGCCTCAAAAAATTAAACCTGTTTATTTATATTTACATCACAGGCACTAATTTGATATCAGATTTTGAATCTGTACAGGTACATCTGCATCAAGTTAGAAAGGGAGGACCTGCATGACACACTAGGATATTCTAGTTCAAGGTTTACTCATTTGCTCATCAAGACCAGAGTTAGGATTTGAAGCCCAAGTCAAATTCTGATCAGGTAATTCTGCCATCCTCCTACTGGGAGAGGCCTGGGACCACCAAGCCTTGGTGGCCCTCCAGTCAGGGTTATCACACCTCTCACCCAGCTAGTCACTCTGATTTGTGTCCTAACCTTCACTGACATCATCTGCAGTCACAATCACCCCTGTGCCTTTTGCTCCCCATGGCTGAAATATCCCTCGCCAACCTTTCCAGCCTTCTCAGTGATGCCTCTTTTAAAATACAAAGTGTTTCAATGATTGAGCAGCTCTGTTAGTAACCTACCCAGCTTTGCTAACTCTTTAATAGTAAAAATCTTAATAAGCAAATCACATCAGATGAGCTCTGCTTATCACCTTCCTGCAGCATAATGAGGTTTAAAAAGGTTTAAATCTTTTGTATTAGGTTTATATCTGGCCAGTAGCACAGCAGCCAACCCAGACATAATGCTAAATGGATGTCTCCAAGTGGAAACTTGGAATTTGAATTCAAGTGATCTTACCTCTTTTTCTTATTATTATTATTATTATTCTTTCCTGTGAACATTTTTCAGCTTGCTCATTCTTAATTCCTTCAGTACTCATTACTGCAATAAGCCTAATCCTGTGTACTTTTACACCCCAAGTGTGGGAGCCATAAATACTTCTGCAGCCTCTCAGGGCAAACCAGCTATAATTGGATCTCCAGTCGCCTCACAGAAAAAAAAAGAAAAAAAATTAAAAAAAGAAGGAAAGGCACATTCCAGATGAAGAAAACTCTGTGTCTGTGTCCATGTGTTTGTGTCTCTGCCGTCCCTGAGTAACACGTTGTCCTTTTGCTCCACTGCAGGCTGAGTTCTCCGAGCTGAACCTGGCTGCTTACGTCATGGGTGGCTGCATGGTGGACATGCAGGTCATGAGGAACGGCACCAAGGTGGTCAGGTGAGGAGCACTGGTTGGTCTTGAAAACTGGGCTTTCTGGATCCGTATTGGGGCAAGCAGCTTGTCCTCAGGGGTGATGAGTATCTGAATCAGGGCAGCACAGTCCTGTTGGCTTCAAGGATTCTTGGAAGTGGTGAAAAGTCTGGCCTGACTCTGGTGGGTTTGTACCAGGCCTCAGGTGCACATTATGCCATGCAGTCATTGTTTCCAGTCTAGACCCTTCATGCAATAGCAAATTCCTCCTTCTCAGGCTCTTTTTAGCATCCAGACTCCCAATAAAAGGGACAACAGATCTTCTTCTCCCTTGATTTTTCTTGCTTCTCTGTCAACTCCCCTTCATTTTAAACAGTGCCTCTAATTCCTTAGCCTACCTGACTTAGGCCCTGATCCCAGTGGACTACCCTTGCAGTAGCCACTAAGCCCAGATGACCAGACCAAGAGCAGCACTGAGGAGAAGGACTGGAGGATGCTGGAGGACGAGAGGCTTGACATAAGCCAGCAGCATGCTGTCACAGCCCTGAAAGCCAGCCACGTCCTGGGCTGCATCCAAAGCAGCGTGGGCAGCAGGGAGGGAAGGGATTCTGCCCCTCTGCTCTTCTCTGGTGAGACCCCACCTGCAGTGCTGCATCCAGCTCTGGGGCACCCAGTGTAAGAAGGACATGGACCTGTTAGAGTGAGTCCAAAGGAGGGCCATGATAATCATCAGGGGGCTGAAGAACATCTCCTGCGAAGACAGGCTGAGAGAGTTAGCATCATGCAGCCTGGAGATGAGAAGGCTCCAGGGAGACCTTATAGGATCTTCAAGTACCTAAAGGCAACTACAACAGAGTTTTGCAAGGCCATGTAGTGATAGGACAAGGGGGAATGGCTTTAAACTGAATGAGGGTAGATTTTTTCCTTTATTGTGAGGGGTGTGAGGCATGGGCATATGTTGCCCAGAGAAGGTGTGGATGCCCCATCCTTGGCAGTGTTCAGCATTGGATGGTGCTTTGAGCAGCCTGGCCTAGTGTGAGGTGTCCCTGCTCATGACAAGGGGGTTGGAACTCAATGACCTTTAAGGTCCCTTCCAATACAAACTATTGTATGATTCCACGATCCTGATGCGTGCAGCCTGATTTGCTCCTGAAATACCACTTCTTTTTTAGTGAGAGGTTCCCAGTGCTCCGGCCTTGCCCTGTGGTATATCCCAGAGGTAATACCCATCTCTTCTTGATGGGGATTTCTGTCCTACTAGCACTACTTTGTAACTGCAGTCATTGCAAGCAGACTTTTCCCTAGCAATGCCTCTCCAATCACACACCCAATTCACTTCCCAAAAGCATTGCTCCCCCTCTTTCAAGCACCAGAGTGCCAGCAATTTGGAGCTAATGTTAGATGCATTTTTACAAGTTCTGTGTGAAGAGTAGTGTACATTGTCACGTGTGTATGATGCCCCTGTTTACACAGCAGCAATATCACCTTCCACCCTATTATCCCCAAACCTTCCTCTTTATGAGTTCCTGTCATTACAACTCCCCATTTCATCTTTGATACAATAGCTTTTCTTTGTTTGTGTTGAAATCTCTCTGCTGGTCCAAATTAATTTTTCTAGCCACCGTGCTTCTTTGTGTACAATTCCTTTGCGTTTTTTGGTGTATTCAGCATCTTCGAGTTTAATACTGTTGACATATTTAATCAATGCTTTTGTCTGTTTGCAACTAGCTCAAAATTACAGATAGGGACACATAATGTAGCATGCAGTGATATTTTTGAAAGGGATTATTAGAGCAGCTGAAGAACTGTGATTTAGAGCATGCTGGCCTCAGTTTAATTTCTCAAGATGTCCTTTCCAGTCTAAACAGTGCAAAGCAAAACTTGTCACTGTCAATTAGCTATGACTGTGGTCCATCAATTCATTCCAGGTCTCGACATCTCTCTTAGTACATCCACAAGTCTCCATTTGTTCTTTGGTAAAATTTCACGAGCCTCTGCTAAAAACCTTTAAAGTTGTGTCTGTTACATGCATTTGCTTTCTCCTGTGCCACAAATGTCTGTTTCTGAGTGGAACAAAGCATTATGTCCCATGAACCAGCCGCTGGAGCATTCATCAGACAGTGTGCCGTGCTAATGCACTCCTGTGTTCGCTTGCTCATGATGCTGGAAGGTTTCCCAAGAACCATTTCCTAGGTTGATCACATCTTCATTTTCCCTTCCTGTGTCTTTCCTCCCAGAGTCATTCATACATCTGGCAAAATGATCTTGAGCTATTAAACTGAAACTGAAGACAAAATTTATTTCACAAAACTGTCTGGGGCATGGTGTTCATGTTTCTGCTCACAGTGAATACACAGGTATTCCAGCTAGCATTTTTGCATGGATATTTATATATGAAATACGTTGGGGTTTGAACGACATTAGCTCAGGGTTTTTTGTTTTTATGCCTGCATGTTTAAGGACACATTTGCTTTGTGGGAAGTGGATTTGGTAAATACACACTTGTCTGGAAATGCAATTTATATAGCATATGCTCTATGCCATTATCCTTGCGAGCAGCAAATATTTGTTTACAGCCTGTGCTGATGTGCCCCTGTTGTACCCAGCTCAGTGAGTTTAAGAACTCAGGTTATCCAACTTCCACAGCCACTCCTAGCAATACTTCAGAAGGTATAGAAATTAAAACTCTTCACTTTAGAAAGCAAACTGTGGAACTGAGCTGTGTCGAGGCGCCTCAGCCCATCCACATGGGTGCAGCTGCTTTCCATTCCCTTCAAGTCCCACTGTCCCACCCACAGCCAGGTCCTGCCTGGCCACAGACACCCTTCAGAGTGCCCAGCCACAGGGAGACCCCTTCAACTCATGTGTGAACCGACACTGCTGCTGCTGTCATCATTTTTCCATCACTTATTAGGCCTCTGTAAATTATTGAGCAAAATATTCATTCCAAAATCAGAATGCTTCTAGATGGTGAAATACAATACTCATCATGTTTTTTTGAATACTCAGAGTCATGGAAATCCTACCGACACTTTATAGGAAGTGTAGGAGTTGTAGGAAGTGTAGGAATTATTGGTAAATACAACATCATCTTTCTAACAAGCACATTTGGGATGCTCCCCTGCAGGAGCCCTGCCTGCTTCACATTCCTCTTCAAAGGGAGAGCAATAGAATGGAGCAGTTTAGTGGAAAGACAGTGAATATACTACAGACAAGTAGATTTAAATCACCAAAATAATGAATTTCTTAAGAGCAGCAATTAATATTCATATTCGTATTCATATTCAGCAACAACTGGGCTGCCCTTATTTACTGATAAGTTATCTAACAATTTATTAGTCTATTAAATTCTGTCATTTTGGAGCAGGTCTGTAAAGCAAAGTTTAAACCAAAGCCTTTTTCTGCTGACCACTTGATCCTTTCTGGCACCTTGGAGTTAGGGCATTTATTCAGACCCCGTGTCAACTGATTCAAACTGCACCAGGAAAAAAATGTGGTTTTTTACCTGGAAGATAAATCCCCTAAGAAGAAGGTATAACAGTCCTTAAAGCCTTCCATTTACCACTTGCCTCAGGAAAATTTAAAAAAAAAAAAATGCTTTAGAAATATTATTGGCAATTACAGAAAGCAAAGATATGGACATTTACATGACTCCTAGCCCGTGTATCTTGAAATAAGTAGCTACAATTAAGTTACCCAACAATCTTACTGAAGCCAGGCATTACTTTGCTTGCCTGATTTTTAAAACAAGCATGGCTCCAAGAATTTAATTTTACAGTAACAGTGCTCTGGGTCTCCAGCTTCTCTTTTTTAGCTACAAAGTTCTGCACATCTGTAGAAGGGGGTGGAGGATTTGAGATAGTGTCAGCAAAATGTGCTACTGGAGACAGAGGCTATCATCTAACAAATGTAAAAAACTGCATCTGTGTTTTCTGTGCCAGTTCCACCATGGTTTGTGAAGGCTCCATCAGCCTATTCAGCACATTTCCTTCACACAGAGCGCTGGCCATGAAGTGTCTTGTGCAGTCTTTAGCAAGCACTTTCCTGTGTTGGTGCCCTGTGACCCTTGCCCTGACTGGGGACACCGGAGGGATGAGCTGGGCACAGGGAGCAGGGCTGGGCTCAGCCAGGGCTGCTGGGGTGGGGAATCTCCCACACATTGGTCCTTGTTACCCCAGCACTTCGTAGGAAAATTTGGCAGCAGACCTTTCCCATGGAAAAGTTCAATATGGGAAGCAGGAGGTAGTGTTTATTCATCCCAAAGGACCCCTCACCAGCTTAGCCACAGCAGCTCTTACAGCAGGGAAATGGAATCACTTCTGGGTGCAGTAGCTGGAGTACTAAAGAGTGTGTAAAAACAAGTGTGGGTTCATGCCTACTTTTAAAAGAGTGGATTCTTAGTGGATTTTTTAAAAGTGGATTCTTCATCTTCCTCCCAGTGCACGCATGACTTCCCTTGGGACAGGTCTACGCACACAAACAGAAAGAGACACAGTGAACTGTCTGCAGTCTAATTTACTCTAGAAAGCTCTTGGACTGTGTCATTTTTACTGTGGTTAAATGTGAGGAATGGGATTTTTATTTTCACATTTCTCTGAAGGGCCCTTCATATCAATATTTTGGCAGTGTAAAGAGGCTGTCAGTGCTGGCACTGCACCCACTCTGAAGTGCATTTATGCTTTCAGGATATTATAAAAGTGTTTGAGTAAAAATGAAAATTTGGGCTGTGTCTGCTTCTGACAGCAACATCTAGACTCCCAAACTATGACCTCAGGTTCTGTATTAGATTAAATTCAGTTCTATGCTTGACTGTTGGGTTTCACAAGACTTCAGCTATTAATTCCAGTAGATATGGGAATAAGGCAGGGATATGTTGAAAATCTGGACAGCTCTTTTACCTGGGGAATACTGCTGTCTTTGGGAGCATTTCAGACTTTTAAGGATATAAATTAATCATGCACCAGACTGCTCTCATCTGCTGTCTCCCTGTAGAGCTGCCTCTTTTGCCATTGGGGCCAATCATCCAGGAGAGAAAGCACATTTTCCTGTGGGCATGGGACCCGTCAGAGTGGTGGCCATGGCACTTACAGTGTGGTGTGCAGGCTTAATGCAGCCCCACAGGACAGACACCAGCTGAGGGACCAGGAGATGCCCAGGCTCTGAAGTGGGGAGGATCCTGCTTGGAGAAACGGCCCTGGCAAGTGTAGAGGGGTGTCCAAAATGACAGCAACGGAAAGAGGAACAGCACCAAGGACAAAGCCTTGCTCTGGGGAAGGATCTTTGCCATGGAATGATGTTTAATCCTACAGGCTTTGCCTGAATTTGGCCTGTCTGTGTCAGGTGTGTGCCTCCCCCTGCTCACCCTGGATGATGTGCTTTTGCTACTCACAGCCACGCTGGGGTCAGTGAATTCTCCAGTTTGTCCACACAAGCCCGTCCATTCCTGTAACACTGACATTCCCGTTGCTTCCAGCTGATTCAGTGCTTCTACAATGCTCTGGTGACAACAGGACAGCAACCTGTTGAATCGCCATCCCAAAAATCCCTAAAAGTGCTTTTTTCCTGAAGCATATTCTTACACTGCAAGCTGCAGTACGGTCACAGCATGAGGAAGCAAATCCTTTCACACAGGAGAAGCAGAGAAGGAGCTGGCCAGCCCACAGGTGTTCCCCTGCTATTTAGAGCTTGCAGACTCCAGGAGATGTGTAGTCTGACTAAAAAAGATCTGCCTACTCCAGGATGCAAGGCTCTTTAAAGCCCAGTGAGGACACTGTCCTCTGCCCAGTGCATCTTTTCCTATCCCAGTAGGTTCACTCACCCCATAGGTCCATTGGCAAGGAGCTGCCTGAAAGGGGCATGGAGGTTTTCTATCCCACAGAGGCCGTGCTTTCTCACCACCACCGTAGCTGCACGTTCCTAGAAGGATGTTTTCTTGTCTCTCCAGGACACATTATTTGTTAACAAGAGTTGGTGGTTTATTGCAGTTCTTCTGCAGAGAGAATGTCCAGGAAGGCCATGGGAGTAGCCACTGCCCTTGGACAGTGATGTAGGAAGTACTGGTAGGCAGTAGGTCACTTGGTCACATTCCAGTTTCTCATGTTCCAGGAGGGTTGTGCCAAAGACAAACTGCAGCCTCTGTCTAATCCTTGTCTTTTTAAATTTAACTCTTGACCTAATTAGGGTCTTTTTTTGGATGTCTTTTTCTAGTTATTGTTGTTGTTGTGGGGGTGGGATGATGTTGTTTTTGTTGGTTGGTTGGTTGGTGGTTTTGCTGATTCCAAACCAAATTTCTGCAATTTTCTGTGAAGTTGCAGATAGGAGAAAAAAAATGGCAGAAACTGATCAGGAAAGTTCAGGTTTCTAGCAGCCAGATGGAAAAACATGTTGAGCTCCTGGTTCTCCCAAGTTTCACAGAAAGTGCCACATGGTGGAGTACAATATGTGCTATGTTTTTAACACTAAGAAACATTTGGGCAATATTTTTTCTATTGATGGCATAGCAATCCATAAATGTAATGGAGAATTGTGTGTAGCAGCCTGTAAGCTTTTCAAAATTCAATTTAGGCAAGAGACCAATGTGCCAAATGACCACTTTCCTCACTGAAATACCCTGCAGAGACAATGAGCTGGGGCGAGGTGTCTAACAGGGTACACCCTGGCAAGCTGCAGTTACATATGAAGCAATTTAGCACCTCTAGTTAACATTTATAAACTGAGAAACTATTCCCATATGGGGGATGATCTAACATTGTTTTTCACTAATATCTCCCCCCTCTTCACCTGTCTGTCCCTGTCCTTTTTTTTTTTTTTTTTTTTTTTTCCTTTCTTGGAGCAGGAAGCACAAAAGAGCAGAGACAGTGGGGTGTGATTACTCATGTATTTATTCTCAGTTACTTGCACCTCAGCTCCTGCTGCTGAACAGCTGCTTGGAGGCCTGCTTCTCCCTGCAGGGTTTGCTGCTGTCCCAGATGAATAATGTCCCCCCTCACCTCCCTGGCAGCTGGCGCCCAGCCGACGTGCGGGCAGGATGCTGACAGCTATTGGGAAAACATTTGGCATGCAGACAGCTGCCAGAAAGCAAAAGTCACTCCAAGCAGACCAGGGTGGGGAGCATCTCAGATCCTAAACTACTCCCTGACCCCTTTTTGCATTTACAGTAATTCTTTCCAATAAGGAATGGGACGCCAGGGTCTAGAGCACTCAATAATTAGTTAATCCAGGATTAAATAATGATTAAAAATTTGTGTACATAGTTTCAGTCTGGATCAGCTATTTTTTTAATCAATCCTGCCATAATTTGTCTCCTTTCCCCACGGGTTTTTACCTAGGCTTCTTCCAGGGAATGGCAATCATCCTAACATCACTTCAAAGTTAGCCCTGTAATGAGCATGGTGTTGGACCAGATGGTTTCCAAAGATCCTCTCCAACCTAAATTACTCTATGACTTTATTCCGTGATGTTGGGAAGGATTTGGATCACCTTCTGTAAAAGCTTTGGATCACAAGCCTTTTGAAGGCAAGTTGGTGTTGGCAGGTGTGGTTGTTAGTGCTTTCAGGCTTTGTCCGAGTCCACATGCTTTTCCTTGTCAGTGTTGATCAGTTTAGAAGTAAAATATATGGCAGGCCTTTGAGACAGCCAGAGCACAGTTCAGAGAGTATGTGACATGATTTAATGGTTAGCTGAGCATTGATCTGTGGCTGAGAAGCAGATCAGAGCATCTTCCAGAGTGTCCTCATCTGCCTACAGTGGTATTGGTCCTACTGCAACTGTGATTCCTGGCTCCTGCTGCTTTTGCTGCACTGATCTCCCATGCCCACCTTGTGTTTTACCCAGCCATTCTCTATTACAATGTTCAAAAAAACAACCCTGCTTCTCTCCTCCAGCCTAGCAAAGAGAGGTTATTCTCTATTCTATGTTGCTTTCTTTTTTCTCTAAAACCAGCTCTGTGCTATCTTATTTATATAAGCAATCACATTCGTTCTTTCTTTGAATAACTTCAGCAGGGTTCATTTCTTTCTGTGGAAAATATGACATGAGGTTTTGACTGAAATGACATTTTTGTCTTAGCAAATTTTCCACTTTACTAAAACATCAAACAGAATGTTAAATCCAACACCATGATAGGGGGAAATGTCATTGATTCCATATTAAATTTCAGTAATGTAATAATAATGCCATTAACACCCAAGCAAAGCACAAAAAGAATTTGTTCCTGTTTGTAAATGCCATTTTCTGTTAGGTGTCAGACACCTGAGGCACTGCGTATTTGGAGGAATTTTGCACTTCTTGAGCAAAAGTTGCAGCCACTTATGGCTTGGACTTGTGCCTCAGAAGCTTCCCTGAAGGTTTCATTAATTGCCAGTAATGCAAAACTTACTGTATCATGTTGCTTAATTATGCACTTCTCTTCTTCTCTGTGTCATGCCAGATAGGAAAGGCTTTGGAAGGGAACTCTGTCAAAATGTCTTGATCACTGGGAAGTATCTGAAAGCTGAATGAAGTCTCCTTGAATAATGGAGGGTAGCCAGAACCTGAAGTGAGGATGTCATCCTCAGTGTCCTGGGAAGACCTTTTTCTATTCTCATGGAGGGTGAAGTGTCATCTAAAACTGTCAGTCTTCTAAAAAGAGAGCAGGAAAGCACATCCTTCTCTAACAACACCAGGAAAAAGCTCTCTCACCCATCTTGGTGCTGAAATACAAAGCACCCTTTGGCTGCAAATGATTATTCACAGCGGAAGGGGTCGTTAAGAGGTATTTTGACGATCATAGAATTGGTTAAGAAAGATCTCTGAGAGCATTGGTCCAACCATTAATGAACACTGCCATTTTCACCACTAAATCACAGCCCCAAGTGCCATATCCACACCCTCTCTGAGCAGTTCAAGGGACAGTGACTCAACCGCTTCCCTGGGCAGCCTCTTTCAATGCTTGGTAACCCTTTCCATGAAGAAATTCTTCCTGATATCCATTAAACCTCCCCTGGCACAACCTGATGCCATTCCCTCTTGTCCTACACCTTGTTATCTGGGAGAGGAGGCTGATCCCCACCTCACTACAACATGCTCCAGCACCTCAATGTCTTACTTTCAGCGAGGGAGCCAAGACTGAACACAGGATTTGAGGTGTGGCCTCACCAGTGCTCAGTACAGGGGGACAATCTTATGTGTTGATCACACTGTTTCTGATACAAATAGTCTGTTCTTGTGTGTTCTTTCTTCCTGCCCTTGAATCTCTTTGTGCTTCAGTGAGAAAAGCTGAAGGACCAGGAAGCAAGCCAGAGTTATGCCTATATGCAGAAATAAGAAATAGGAGTTCTCTTTAAGGCATGAAACCTCCCAGCAGGATGTGCTGTCATCATCTTCTCTACCACAAAGCAGGCTGGGGACCTGCTTTCTGCACAGAAATGTTATTGATTGTTATTCATTTTGCCGCTGGTCTCCATTTCTCTGTTACAGGCTCTGGTGCTCTTCAGCTGATGTTTATTCTCAGCTAGTCCCAGGCCTGGCACTCCACTGCCTTGTTCTCAGTATCCATGGGAACATTCACATTGTTCCATGGCTCAAAACAGGGATTCAGCGTCCACCTTCGCTTTAGAGATTCACTCCTCATCTGCTGCATGACAGAGTGCCCTGCCTTCCTACAGGACACAGAGTTTGAGAATAGGCTTTTCTACAAAAATTCTGTATTCTTGCGTCCATCGTCTAAGTGCAGAAACTTTCTCTGCCAGGATCTGAAAAGACAAGAGCTTTTTCCCTGAGCTTTTGGCTGGCAAAAGTAAAGCCAAGGAAGGCAGTTTCCCAGCCACTCTGTGTCCTCCCCTGCAAAGCTGGCCGTGCTCATTTGCATCCTTCCTCCCCATCACAGCACCACATCCCCATCCAGGGTGTTGGGGCAGATGCTCAAGGGGAAAACACTGCTGCCTCACCTGGAGAATGATCTGAACCATTACTGTGCAGCCCCAGAAGGTGCTGTCCCGTGAGTAAAGTATGGGGTAGTAACAAGGACCATTCTTTTCTTCATCCGCTCAGAAAGCTGGATGAGGAGGGACACACCCGTAGCTCCTGCCTCTCCAGGCACCACAGCTGTTCAGTAACTCAGCACAGAATGGAGCCCTGCTCCTAAGTAGCTGGTTAATCCTTCTCGAGGACCTGTGCCCGCCTCCAGGGCACTTTCTACACAGCAAGTCCAGCAGAACGGAGCAGCTCCAACTTTCCAAGATTTGTATTCACTTGCTGTTTCTCGGCGGGGGCCACGGCTTGCCTCATGCCCACTGACACCAGGGGGGTCCATAAATCAGCGGCACAGCGATAGCACGGCCCTCGTGGTGCTCATTATGCATCTCGCTGCTGGAGGAAAGCACCACCTTTGGTGCCAAGTACATTAGGGAACATGCCTAGGTTTAAAAAAACTCCATGGGAGGGAATCACAACATTTCTAAAGCTTGGCCTCTTGCATCACAAAAGCTGAGCATGCTCCTCACCATGTCTCAGGCGGGCGATAACAAAAGTCCAAGGGCAACAAACAAAATGAACAGCTTTAAAACAACAAAGCTGTGCTGGGGTTTGTGTACAGTGTTTGTTGCCACAATCTGGCCCAGAGTCACCATCTCACATTTCCCTGCCAGAATGATGGAAATATAAATAGGGGCTGTAAACCCAAAGTATTTCCAGCTCATACATCCAAAGGATAGAAATTATAGTCTCTTAGCAAGGAAAATGTTCGAGGGTAGTGAGGTAATGGGACCTGGTTACAGAGCTCATTTCTCTGAAAGTCTTTAATACAGCATGGAAATTTTTCAATGTCCTTGATGCAACCTCTGCTAACATATAAAATAATCCCCTCTTTCAGTGGAAAAGCCCCTTCCTTTGAGAATGAACTGCTGAGCCCCATTTTGGGAACAATTTCTTTCCAGCTGCTGCTTCCAGATATTTTTGAATGGCTCTGAAGACAGAGCGTCAGCAAGGAATGAAATCTGGCTGCTTGAAAGATAATCCATTGCCTGTTGGCTTACCTAGAAAGGGCCTCACTTTTCTGTGCATTAGCTGAGGGCTGCTCCTGTTGAACCCTAGGAGTCCAAGCTCCTCTCTTGCTAAATAATATTCTGGAAGTGCAAGCCATGAGTCACAGCAGCCTATGAGGGGCTCTGCTCATTTGATTAATTACATTACCGTGCCTGCCCTTTGCTTGTTGACTCACAGCCATAAGAGCCTGGGATGTGCTGCGTATGTAGCAAACTGATTAAAGGGGGAATGTGTGTCAGTGTATGGATGTGTACGAGAGCTTTTTGAAATCCCTTATGATCTTCCCACCCACTGGGCATTGCTTCAATATGGAGCTCAATCATCAGGAAACAAACTTGCTCCCTCATCTGCGTCGCACATTGCAACGAGCTTGCCAAGTACGGCCAAGCTTTTAGAAAGAAAAGAGAATCCCCCCACCAGTGAATTTATGACCCTTGGCTCTGCCTGTGGCTTGTTCCTGTGCATGCCTGAGTGACATGGAAACTGCAGAAAATCTGTTTGGCCTGTTTCTATGCTCTCACACTTCCATCTACGTTGGATTTTTCGTTTCTTTAATGACTAGGGGGTTTTGTTGGGTTTGTTACATTATAGCACAAGCAACACACGATGAGAGGCCCAGAGAAGAGCAGCACGTGTGCTAGTGAAAAGAAAGGGGAAGGATGGAAAAGAAACAAGGAGTGGTTAGAAGTGCTTCTGAGCGCTTGAAAGTAAAACATCGCTCTCCTCATCTCTTCCAGGTCCTTCAAGCCGGATTTCGTCCTGATCCGGCAGCACGCCTACAGCATGGCGCTGGGAGAAGACTTCCGCAGCCTCGTCATCGGCCTCCAGTACGGCGGCATCCACACGGTCAACTCCCTCTACTCCATCTACAACTTCTGCAGCAAGCCCTGGGTGGTAAGTGATGACCCAGCTCTGCTGCAAGGAGATCTCTGGTACCGATAAAACACCAAACTCACCTTCAAAGGAGTTGGTCTCTTTAGGTTAAAACCTAAGCAGCCTTAGGAATCCAGGTGGGAGTCCTTGGGGAAAAACCTTCCAGCACTATCAGCCTCTTTATCAGCCTCTTTATCAGCCTCTTTATCAGCCTCTAGTTGTATCAAGGCGTTATTTCTTCACCCTGAGCGGGACATTTCCCTCGTCCCAGACTCCAAAGGATCACCAACAGCTGGCAGTGCAGCAACACCCAGATTTCTTGTAAGGCATGGGAAGGACCCACAGTGGAGAAGTTCATGGAGGACTGTCTCCCCTGGGAGGAATCCCACACTGGAGCAGGGGAAGAGTGTGAGGAGTCCTCCCTCTGAGGAGGAAGGATCAGTAGAGACAGTGTGTGATGAACAGACAAAAACCACCATTCCCAATCCTCCTGCACCACTGGCTGGGAGGAGGTAGAGAAAATCAGTCCAGTTATGGGTCCTTCCCATGCCTTACAAGAAATCTGGGTGTTGCTGCACTGCCAGCTGTTGGTGATCCTTTAGAGTCTGGGACGAGGGAAATGTCCCCCTCAGGGTGAAGAAATAACGCCTTGATACAACTAGAGGCTGAGTTTTTCAACAGTCCCAGAATGAAACACAATATTATCATGAAGTGTTGGTTCATTGAACCTGAAACACTGCGCCTTGGAAAGACCTAGGCTGAGTCAGCTCCTGATGAGGACAGGACAGTGTTTTGATATTTCGTGCTGGAAGCTCCCTTCACCCATTCTCTAAATTCTGTCAAGTTCATATGAGAATCTCAGAAAACCTTGAAAAATATTATCATTGGCTTTTCTCAGCCCCAAATCAAAGTATGTAATGATTCCCCTGACCATTTCTCTGAGCAGCTCCAAGGCAGCTGAAGCTGTAGAAGCAGGAGAGCTGGGGAGATAAGTTGGCCTTGAGCCACAGGAGTAAGGCTGGTCATTGCAGTACCTGCAGGGGGAAGTCAGATGCTGATACCATTTTGGAGTTGGCATATGGGTTTTCCAAGCAGTTTCATCCCAAAGTGCCTTCTCTGATCTCTGATGCTTCCAGAGGGGAAATTTCCCTGCATTCTTCTAGGTTCAAAGCAGGAAACTACGGCTATATGGATGTGAGGAGATAGGACTTAGCAATGTGACTCCACAGAAAACTTTTAGATGTGTTTTCAGGAATTCCCTTACTCATTGCACAAATTTAGCTTGGAGTAAGATGGAATGCTTATAGCAAATGGTATCTTCCTCATCACCTAATTAAGTGGGGTTTTATTGTTGTTTTTTCCCTTGGAATAAATATCCTAGTGGTCCTCAGTGTGTTGGTTGGTAGGTCAAGTCCAGATGATGTCTGTAGTGATTCAGATTTCCATTTCCATGATTGGGCAGTGTTGGATTTAAGTAATTTCTTACTGAAATGGTACCAGTGTAATAAACAGAGTCTCTTCAGTTTTCACCCCTTTTATAACATTTGTGGGGTTTGTTGAGACCAAAAGCAAGATCCTGTCTTTCCCAAAAATGCTGCAGTGCAACAATGAGGGTAGTGAGAACAACCTCACTTTACCATCTCTTTATAGGTGGTTAATGTCCATTTTACCTCAGTTTCCATTTGATTTTCCAGTTCCAGGCTCAGTACCACACCTTCACATTGGTTCTGACAGTTGGTCCTACAAAGTAATGCATTGACCCTGGTGACCAGGCAAAAAGCCTCCACATTTGCACTGCCTTTTGAAGACAGTCATGTGGTCCATTCCTGATTTTGGGGTCGGGTCAGTCAGGGTTTAGCTGACACTTTGCAACTTATGCCTTGTAATTACGTTTCTGATGGTGTGAAGGGGCCTCAAGATGTGAAAGGTCTATTTTTAGGCATCTGAAATAAAAGAAAACAAACAAACTTAGCACGTAAAAAGAAAAAAAGCCATGCTAGAAAGGCATTGTGGGAGAACTTGGCTCTGCCAGCAACTTGGCTCAAGCTACTCTGGGTCTGGTTGTGCCATGCTTTCCTCACAGGGAATACAGCTGGCACAGACAACCTTCCCAGAGGAGTCAAGGAAACCATTTGCAAACACTTTAAACAGGTTTTCAGAGTGCCTCCCTTCCCTGCTGCCCCTGCACATGCATCACCCCCAAACCAGTGAATGTAATGTGCTCAGCAATCTGAGATTGCATTGAATGAGCAATGCTCAAATGGTATTGAAGCTCATGCAGAGATTGCAGTGGGGCATTTGAGGGCAGAAATCTTCACTGGCAGCAGAATCAGAAAATTTTGTTTTTGTGATAGCTGGGAAGTGAGAGATAGGGACACTTTGGTGCACGTTCCACTTTGATTGCAAAACAGGCATCTCAAAATAAGGGATCTGCATAACAGAGATTACTGGAAACTTCTTGGATCTAGAGAACAGTTGAGATGCATGAAGATATGAAATTAAATACCCCTGGGAAATGTGCTTTTCACTCTTATTTTTCACTTTCCCCCAAAATGGTTCCATTTCATAGAAATGTTTATGATTTTGTGGAGGGGGATGAAATTGAGACTGTTTTTCCTTGGCAATTTGCAACCACGTTTTATTCTCAGCAACTCTAATTACAATCAGCTGAGTTTGGGTTTGGGTTTACTCAAACATGCAGCCCCATTTTTTAATGACATATGCCAGGTTTCCAGTTCTGCAATGCGCAAACTTCTTCAAAGATTAAAACAGGCACAGTTTGAATCAGATGTTTCTGAGAGGGGAAAAAAAAAGAGTATTCAGGGGGTCTCAGACCCTGAGAGAAGCATCTAAGAAATCAAAGCTTTAAGATGATCCTAGAACTGTTGAGAAATAATACTACGAGCATACTAAGCACAATGCTTCAACCACTAATAATAATTTTTGTGTTAGAATTCTAACACAATTCTAACTCTTAAGTTGCAATCCAAAATACAGTGGGAAGAATGCTCAGAGCAGTACTCACACTGCATGCAGGTAATGCCTGTAATTGCAAAGCAACTTCTGCATCTGTAAGGCAGCAGGAAACGCAGGAAACATGAAGTTTTTCTGACAGTCACGTCCTGAGTCCAGGGACTCCCAGCCAAACTGCTATTGACTGTCAAGGGATATAGGCTCCCTGATCACCTAGGCACATTCTAAATATGCAAAAGGCCTTAAGGTCCTCTGAATGGACCTTTCTATTTCTCTGTAAAGACTCTCTGCATGTAACTCTGATCTCCAGCCAGTCAGGCCAAGGTACTTCCCTTGCCTACTTGTTCCAGGGACCTAAATCCAGGCTGCCTTGCCCCATGTCTTATCTGTGGCCTGGATGCAATCTCACTGAAACCAGTGGAACCAAAGAAAGCAAGAACTGCTGCCAGGATGTGGAAGGTGTGGTTATATCTAGCAGAGCTGCTGACAGCAGCATTCCTACCCATCTGCACAGGGAGATGTGACTCGAGCTCTGTTATCAGGTACCTCAGAGGCCGCTGCACTACATAATGTGGGAGTCTTTTTGTCAACATCCTGTCCCTCACAACTGGTAAGAAAAGAGGAGATGGGAGGGGACTGTCCCATGAGGGGCAATACCAAAGTCAGACCTTTTTGCAGGCTTGGCCCAGCGACGAGGCTCCCAGATGTCTGAATCTCTCATCTGAAACTCTCGCTACTGCAGCAACAGCCAAGAGCTGGATGCTTCAAAAGGAAGCCCAAGGAACAAGTCAGAATGCTGTCTATCAGCTGCACAGTTGTTCCAGTTATTTTGCTTGAGCTGTTTTCCCAGGATAAATGTACATTTCTTCAACATCACGGTGTCCATGGTTCACCAGGGCTGCATGCACACACAGCAAGGGGCATGGGCTGTTCTCAGCCAGAGTGTTTTTCCTTCTCTCCCTGTCTCTGTCTCATTGTGTTTAACTTTTAAGCCCTGTTTGCTCACCTTGCTAGTCAAAACAGGGCTTTATTTTTCTTTTCTAGAATGTGCAGGGCTAGTGCAAGTAGTTAAGAGAAGCAAGCCGTCCTCCTTCCACAACATCAATACAACATCAATACCCTCCTTGCCAAAAATAATTATTCTGCATGGGGAGTTTTGCCTCTTATCTGCTGGTGCATGTGAGGGTGGTGGTGGTGTTAGTGATGGGATATGCTGCCTCTTGATGTTTCCTGGATTTTCTTTAAATGCTGTGTTTTGAACTATGAGATTAGGAAAAGGATTCTTTGCATTTGTCTGCAAATCTGCTGGCAGCTGCCCCTTCAGCATTTGGCCTGGGTCTGGCACACACCTTGCAGCCTAATTTTTTTGCACAGCGACTGCATGCCAAGATTTAATTCTCAAAGGGGTATTTCTTCTCCACCAGCAAATGAAGTTTCAACTTCTTATACAGCAATGCTTTTGCTTAGACTAGCCCAGTAACCAGGAGAGGAACCTTAACAGGGCTACACAGCGAAAACATCCTCAATATCCTCTCTCTATCTGCACTGTAACCTTGGTGGTGTGATGTGGTAAATTTACTGGCTCCAGCTCTTGCCCAGAAGTGCTCAGAACATGCAAGATTAAGCAGCTAATGCTGTTGGGAAGAGCTTGCTTTTCTTTCCCTTCTTCCCTAGGTGTCTGTTTCCTTCCCTTAGTCTGTGTGTTACCTCCCTCAGGGAGGGATCTCCTTCAAGATTAATACATCCCTACCTTTGATGGGAAACTTGAGAAGCCCATGCAAAGGACTTGCAATCTGTCCTTACTTGGCCCAGGCTGGAGACCTTTATTAATTAACTTGATTTTACCAGATTCTGGGGAGCTTGAAAACTGAATTCAGTTTAGGAACTACTTTGTGAATAGGACTCAATGGGGAACTCAGTCCTGTCTTCCAGCACAGCAGGAACCACTCCCCAAACTTTTTACTCTCCTATGCGGCTGCCAGTCCAACCACTTCACCAACAGCACTGCCAGTTCAGGGCTGCCTGTGGTAACAGGGCTGTGTCTCTTCAGAGAGGGAGCAGGGTGGCTAAATGCCTGACTTTACAGACTCTAAGCTTCTCCTGAGATCTGACAGGTTTCTGGGATATGCATCACCTCTCACTCTCTTTGATATATCACCTCTGTTTCAGAAACATTTTCTGTCCTGGTTATTAAGTTTCTCTCTTACAGGTTTGATTTTTTTCTCCAGGTGACGAATGATGGATGGAACAGGGAGGCTGCAGACAGCATAGAGAATAGTCTGCTTGCTTCACAGATGGCTGAAGCGGAGCAGGAATTTGCTGTGCTGTGTTATGCTTCTGTTGGGGTTTTGGAACCCGAATAGAAATCAAAACTCAGTCCTACCATGGGGAGCTTTGTGTCTGGTTGGGCACAACCCTGAGTGATAAAAGGGTTTATAATGGTGATGACAGTGGTGATGGTGGTGAATTTCATGCTGATGGCTGGGGACAATGACGAATGTTCCTCCTTGTGTGTGAAATACCGGGGCGGTTGCTGTCCCCCTTGGTGCTCCACACTGCTCTCTCTAGATCCTGCCCTCACAGACTGGTGCCTCCCGCAGACCTCATGGTGGATGGGACAGGGACAGGCAGATGAATCCTTCTTTCTCCTGTCATTCATGAAGGGCTGTTGGGGGCCCTTGGTGCACAATTAATGTCAGTTACGATTAACTCCTACCTCCTCGGTCTGAGACTCAGACCAGGTAGCACAGGCAATTCCTTCTACTAATCACTGTCCCTCAGCAATGCTCCTGCCCTCCAGCACAAAGTGCCTTGCTTGGATTTGGCTGTGGGGAAGAGATCCAAGGGACAGCTTTGGTTTATTTGGTCTCTGAAAGTGAGTGGTGGCACTGATTTCCTGGCTCTATCATCTGCTAAGAAAGGCTCCTCTCCCCAGCTGCATTTGGAATGCAAATCTTGTTCATAGTAGAGCTGTAAGTAAGCCCAAACTGATTCTCTTCTGGCTCTTGAATCCCTTCTATGCTCTCTTAGTCCAAGGTTTGTGTACTTAGGCTGGCTTGGCCATGGATAAACACAGCAACTTCATATTTTGTTGCCGCTCTCAGGTCAAGCAAGCAAGGTGGGAAAGACATAATAACGTTTCTCTCACCTCCTTCACCACTATCAGAACATTTTGCAAGCACTTGCCTGTTGCACAATAAGTCGCTGACATCCACTGTGTCTGTTTTTTGTTCCCCCTCCCCCACCCCAAGTTCTCGCAGCTCATTAAAATCTTCAACTCGCTGGGTCCTGAGAAGTTCCCCCTCGTGGAGCAAACGTTCTTCCCAAGCCATAAGCAGATGGTGAGTAACTTTGCTTTCTTCTGATGCCAGTATGGATGGGGTAGAAAGAACAGATGCAAGCTGGGCACAGGAAATGATGGTGGGAATGTTGGGAGGAGCCTAAATTTTACTTACAGAGAAATACTAGCTAAAAAGTGCTATGCAAAAGGCACTGCTTGGGAACCTCTTTCCTTTCTTGCCCAGCCTTCCCCTAAGTCATGTAAGGACCCTGAAATAATGCACAAAGAGGCTCAAAGGTTCAACACTAAAGCAGAACTCCATTGTAAAACACAGTGAACAAAAAGCTCATCCCTTAGAGCAAAGAGTCACTCTATTCAGATAAAGTGGATTTTCCCTACTCCTGGAATTGTTTAAAACATGTTGACAATTTGGGACACGGGTCCTAAGAGATGTTTGTTTCACAGTATTAGTTTGCTTGGTCTGTCACGTGCTCTCCATCCATGAAACACTTATCAGCCTGAAGGTACTCAGGGTAACTTGGAGTTTTTGAAAGAGTTTATTTCAGCTTCTCATGTTTTTTTTGCACAGTGCTCTGGGGCCTGGTCTTTCTGTCAACAGCTAAACACTCAGTGCCCTGTGCAGCTGCTGGGCACCGTACCAAACTCTAAGGGCACCTTCCATAGAAATCTGCATAGGTGCCTTTAGTCCTGGAGAGCATGGCAAAGAGAGGGGCTTTGTGTAAAGCTGGGCATGGCTCTTGTTTTCCCTGCGTTAAAAGGAAGACTAGTCCTTTGTGAATTTTTGCTCCCAACTTACACCCATGAATTAGTGGCTCTTCCTACATGGCTGAGGCTTTGATGAAACCCTGGATGAACCATGACCCCCTGTGTGACCACTGGCTGGCTGAGCTAATTTCCCAGGCTTGACTGTGAACCCAAGCAGCATTGCCAGCCTGAACATGAGGGTTGTTGAGATGCCAAACTAAGGCTCAGAAATATTCAAACCCCTCTTTTCTCACACACTTGTTGCAACTCTGTGGGTCAACCACAACACATAACAGGGTGTAGGTACCTGATCATCCAGGTTCTTGTGAAAAATCCCACTGCTGCCTGCTAGGTACTCAAATACTTTGAAATGCCAGTCCTTCACCTCTCTGTTCCAATACTCTGCTCTCTACCTGTGCTGTGTAGACTACAGCGCTTCCATGCTTCACAGGCACATCGTGGAGGTAAGTACAGTCATGCAGTTGTATTATCATTTAAGACATAAAGAAACAGGTAGTCCTTAAACAATGTGACCATTTGTTGCACAGTTCTAAGATGAATTAGTTGATAATGCCTGTTGCATTTAATTCCTAATGATTTATGAAGAAGGTTTTGTGACATAAATAATGTTTCAGGACAGTTGTGACTTTGCTCACCGCTTCAGGAATGGTATTTTTGGGAGACTTGATAATGGTTATCATTGCAAATAAGTTAGCTAGCACTTTTAGCAAGACCTTCTTGTCTGGAAATCTGATTCTTGATTCCTCGGATGTAGACGTATTTGGTGCCAGCATAGTAGTACTGATCTTAATTTCACTTATTTTCCATCTTTATAACTAAGCACCTACTTGGAGAGGCGATTACTTCCAAAAGGGTACAGGAAGCCTTTTAAACCATAAGTAATCTCATATGAACAAGACACTACTGCTGACATGGAAGCCTGAGTAATCTGGCTTAAATCAGTCACTTTTCTACAGTTTACAGAAGCAACAATCTACTTGGGCAAATTCAGGTCAGCCCTTCCCAGGTGGATGGGTCTGCCTTACAGAATGATTCTACACAACTTCTAAATATCTTTTCTGGAAGCATCTTTACAACATCCTGGGCTGTGAGAGTCCAAGAGGTCAAGCTTACACCAAGCAAGCTGCACTGCAGTCATCACCAAATACCTGTGAAAGTTGCTTGCCCACAGTGCCTCAGCTTCTCCATCTGTCAGATAGGAAGAAACTGATCCCCTCTTACCACTCTTCTCCTCCCTCTCCTGGAGGCATTTCCAAGCTGTACCAGTGAGCACTCGTAAAACACGCTGTGGTCCTTTGATGGCCAACCCCCTGGAAGTGTTTATAACAAGTGTTGTAGTTTTACCTCTCTGCAATGTCATACACTTCAAGCACTAAAGTTATCACATAGGAGACCCTCAGCCTTCTATACCCAGAATTTTCCAGAGTCTACTTTCTAAACCTTTGGGTTAAACAAAAAACAATAAATCTGTTTCATTCTTTCATCTACGTAGAGAATAGATTTTCCAAGAGTAGAAGTGAGATATAAGAATTTTCTAACAGTAGGTCCATTTTTGTGAGCATTTTAATTTAGCTGAAAATGCTTTTTCTGAAGCTTCTTTCTCATGAGAACTGGGCATTTTTAATCTGCCTTAAACAGTAAGGCTAAAGAGAGGACACAAGATTCTGACATTCCATAGCAGAAAAGATGACCCCCTCTTCCTTTTGCCACGGGCACGCACCTTTCAGACCTCCCCATAATGATCAGTTTTCTGGAAATAAGAGCAAGTGCTCTTCCAAGGACCTACTGGTGCTACAGGCAGCCCTTGCTCTGTACTGACCTCCTATGGCAAATTAACAACTGGGAGTCATTGACTTCAAAAGGGCTTTTTCGTCTCTCCTGGGCTTATGACAACAGTAACAATTCTCAGAGAGACCAACCTCTTAAAAAGAGGGGGGGATTCCTGGAGGGATGTGTGCCAAAGCACCAGATTTGCCAGAGGTGGAATATCTACTTTGGGACCAATAAAATGGTATCAGGAAGGGGAAGGAAATTAATAAATCCAGCTGCAAATCCATTTGTGTGCATTTGAAGTCGACAGAAAGTAATATAAGTGAAGCAGAGACAGAATGTCTGTGATAGAAATAAAACCACTTTACTGTTTAGAATAAAAGGACACTATAAAAAGTGAACATTATGCAACATTACCTTAAAAGACAATATACATTCACTGAATATAAAATTTATAAATAACATGGAGGAAAACTGTAAACAGTGCTAGAAAATTTAGCAACAAATACATTCCTTCTGGACAAGATTTTTCACATGGGTTTGGTTCTCTCCCCAAATTTCCATGACTATCAGGAACAGCAGAGTGGCTCTATGAAGGAAGGACAGTGTCAGAGAGAAGGAGAAGCCAGTACAAGAAAAACAGCAGCAAATGTTTAGTGGGTTTTTATGTTTTTTCTCAAGACTGGTAGCCCCAAAAGTCACTTATTCTAAAAGACAAAAACTTTTTGCAGTTCCCTAAATTTTGTTCTGTCCTTCTAAGCTGTGAGTATTTTCAGAGATATCTGCAAGGATGGAGGCTTGTTAATATGGAGGCCTCTACTTCCAACAGTCTTTACTGTAAAAAACACAACAATATGTTTCCCATCACTGTGAGGTAGCATTTCACTCTGACAAGTATGAATGGGCTACAATGACAGATGTAGGTTTTAGAATAGTCCTGTATAAAAGGCCATGTAACTCTTCAAACCATGGGAAATTTAGACATAAAAATGGTGCTTTTTTCCCGTACTGGGGAGGTGGAAGCCTTCCACAAGAGGACTTTAATCAAGGAACTCTATGCACAGATCTCCTGCTCTCTACCCCCTCAATTTTGGAAAAGGAACATAGAATCTAATCTTTCCCAAACCTTCAATATATATTTTTGTCATTTTAAAGGGGAAAACACTCTTCAGCAAATAAGGAAAAAATATGTATAAATAAGAAACTGAACAGCTTCAGTCTAGAAATTAGTTACACACTTTAAAAAGTACTTTTAATAATGTTGGTGTGTCTAAAGTATGGTGGCAGGGAGTGTGTGTGTAATCCTGAACATGTCCATTGGCAGGCAGAAGTGACTTAGCAAGGCAGAAGAAAGGAGAGCCAGACAGAAAGGAAAAAGTCTTTGAGTCTGATTTAGAGCCTGTTCAATCCATGTAATGGCTTCCACTTCAGGAGTGCCTTCAGGCAGGTCCTTAATGCAAGCACAAGCTGAAGCTTAGCCCAAGAAATGCATGTCCCTGATAGCATGCACAGAAACAAAATAAAGAAGCTTCCCAAAAGAAATGTATTTTCACTGGATTCTTCCCCCTCCTTTCGGCTCCACATTTTGAAAAGCCTTAACAACTGTTTCTTTACACAGCAAGGGCAAAGATTTGCCACCAAACCTCTACCCCTGCCAGTCTAGCTGTCTGCATCTCAGAAATATTTTACCCTCTGCAAAATAAAGTGGGAATACGCTTCATTTTCTGGTAATGCATCTGCTGTTTTGTTTTGTTTACAAAGCACATAGCTACATGATATCCTACTTAGGGACAGAAGTCCTCATAGTATTAGAATGCAAATATTTTCACAATAATTTGAGTGCAATACTGTGATGTCTCAGCTAGCTAAATGAATCAGTGACAGGTAAAATACGCAGAGCTGCAGTTTAATGAAAATTCAAATCAACACTTCACTGCATCAAGGGGCATTTTCGTTCAGCCTTCCAAAGCTGTGAGAAGTGGCTGTGGCTCAGAGAGACACTGGCTTTGCCAAGCCACCTTGAGCTTGAGGAGGGCCATAGCCTGCAATGCCAACTCCAAACAATGCAAACACTGAGGGCGGCTCCATTCTGCCCTCAGTGACCCTCACAGGTTTTGTCAGCCATGCACAACTCGAACAGAGATTCTTACACTGGGCCCAAAGCCCAAACCCATATTTTGCCAAAAGGAACAACATTCTGAACCACTACCTGGTCCTGTGATGGGTGCCATGAAGCACCCTACTCTCCCTCTCATCTCCAACCCATAATTTCGGAGTAGTCACAGGGAAGAGGACTTCTGAGAAGTGTTCCAAGTCTAAATCACAGGAAAATCCCACAGACTTTCAATGTGTTTTGTGCTGCATTGCCATTTAGAGCTGCTGGGAAAAAAATACACACAGCAGGACCTAGGCACCTCTTACAGCAACTCTCTGAAATGCCCTTTAAAGTTCATGCTGAAAATGAAGCTTTTTGCTGCCATCTAGCAAATGGGGCATTTCAGAGGTGTACGTCTGGCAGAGCTCTGGTAGCACACAAGGAACATAAAAACACACCAGGGCCCATCTCAGCCACCCTTTCTTTTCCATTTGGCAAAGATGTGCTAAACAATCCTCCAGTAGCTGAGGTCACTGACTGTAAAATGCTGTATTGTCCCAAGCTGGAATCACTGCAACAACCTTTTCCTGCTGGTGGCAGCTCTGCTTTCTAAGTGGAATGAACGGAAGATATATGGAAACTTAAGATAAATAATCATAATAATACAAAAATGAAGTTAAGCACAATCTTCTCCCTGCCCAAGCCCTCCCCATCCAAAACTCAGTCACCCATTTTGTCAGCACCCCTTCTTCACCATCATTAAAACTTAAAATACTTTTATTTGATAAGAAAAATTATATTATAGTTTTCTTAATAATAATAAAAAAAATCAAAACAGAATGAAAAAAAAACTTCTCCAGTCAACAGCAAAGCACAAGACAGTAAGGCTTCTCCTCCCATATGACTGCAGGACATGGTTTGAGCACATGCACAGGGCTATGCTTTACAGTGCCTAGAGGGAAACACAGCACTTGACACACAAGGAATCCTCTGGGCAGCTGAAAATTTTATGATCCCAGACAACAGTTATTAGGAGACCACTTTTCCTTGCCTAGCCCACACACACACTTCCTTTCACTATATAAACAAATGCAGCTATTGTAGCTGCAGGGGAGGAACTGTGGTGCAAGGAGTTACAGAGGAAACAATGACTGTAGCCACTACTGCAGATACACTGGAGCTTCAATATCTTAAAAGCAACTCACCGACTCGGAATGTCAATATTTCTGTCTTTAAAACACAATCAAACCATTCTTTTGTTTATAACACCAAAAAAATTCCACGTCCTGTCAAAAATAGCTTATGTCATTATGCGTATATACATCTTAGTTCAGCAAAACACTATTTTGGCAATACATTTTTTTTTTTTACAATATATGTTCTAGCAAGTCTCCCCTTTCCCTCTTGCACGTGATTGATTTAAAGTTGTTATTTTTGCATCTGTTTGGTTTAAGGTGTTCACAAGGTGGTTTTGCTGTTGATGCTAAGCTGCAAAAATTTCAGGGGCCAATGCTGCTCAAAACAGGATGGCACAACCCTTCATATGCTCTGCTGTAGTTGCATTCACCTCCCTGAAAATAGGGGATGGGGTTTTTGTTTTTGAAACAACAACAACAACAACAAAAATAGTAAATACTCTCTCTTTTTTTCTGGGGAAAGCCAGAACTGCAGATGTGCTGTTGCATTCACACTGTGACTGCATTAGCAAGGACAGTCAGTCAACAATGCTTTTACCAGACGATGTGGTCAGACACACCAGGTAAAGTCTCCCACTGCTGGAGTCAATCACATTGCCAATCTCTCCTATAGAGGAGGATTTCTTTTGGATGTAATTTTGTCCAGAGTTTAGGCTGGGTTTCTTTTCATTTTGCTTCATTTGCCTGATTAATGTGATTAATGAAATCTGTTTCCCTTGAAATAGATTTGTCTAAGTATTTTCAGCACTTAGTGCATGAGGAGGGGTGATGGGAAGCCAGCGCATAGAAGAATACAGTGCCTAATTGGCATAGTTTTTAGATTTTTGTTTTCCTAAAAAAATAGAGATTATATTGCTACAGCTAATGATACATGTAAGAGAGCAAGAGCTCCATCTTTTTTATTTTTTTTCCTTTTTTTTCCCTCCCATTTTTCCCTCTGGTGTGCAAAAGTAAGCTCCCAAATGTTGTCTGATCAAAATGAGTGGTATCAAAAAATGGAAAAGGTGATTACAAATTCAGTAAGGTAGCACAGACTTGTTTCTTTCCTTTCCTTTTTTTTTTTTCCTTTTCTTTTTTAAGTGTTCGAAGTGCTAGAATTTGCATGAAAATAGGCACTAATTTCATTGTCATCATCACGATCTGGTAAGAGTTAGTGTCCAAAGGAAGATCAGCCACAAGTAAGGGAGAGGGGAGATAAGGAAAGGGATAGCTGCTCAGGGATCTGTGGCATTGATTATCGTTTTGTCTGGAGGTGCCCATCCTCTGTACCAGCTGCAGTAGCCTTCCACCCTCTGGATGCAGGCGTAGTGCTTTGCTTGATATCCCGAGTGGCCGAAGTTGGAGAGCATGTCTGTCCAAATGCACTCATTCTTGGAGGTGGCAAAGCAGGGCAAATAGTAGCAGGGCCTAATCTGCAATTGGAAAGAGAATTCAGGTAAGGCTACATGTAAAAACAGCATTATATAAAATGTCTTTTTAACAGAGACAAGTGATTCAAAATTCCACTCCCTCAAACCTTGCTTACTAATCCAAACTTCAGCCTCAGTTCTGTAAGCACGTAAGCATGTGCTTAGCATCACACACACAGCTAATTCCGTAGTCAAAAGGGCTTTTCAGGTGCAGAAAAGCTGAGTTTATGTCTATGTTTTTGCAGGCCTGAGGCCATGTGCAAAAGTCTTAGTTCCAGTGCCAGGCTGTGGGGTTTTAAGTACTCAAAATGTTTACACAGGAAAAAAGCTGGACATATCTTGCCAAGCCTTTGGTACCTGATTTCATTCACCTGCAAATGATTCTGCATGGATTCTGAAAGTCTTCCCCAACCCCAACTAACTCCAACAGGGTATTAAAAGCATAGACACTGCACTTTAATTTGATTGTCTCTTCTTTGGTCTCAACACTAAAAATGAACTTTACTTTTTCTCTGTAAAAATTGTATGTCCTCCATTTCTCCTCCTGGCTGTTCTCCAGCATCATTGAGTACTACCAGCCAGGGAAGACAGAGTTCTTGGGCTTGAATGCCTGATGCCACCTTAGAGACACACATACCTTGCAGCCACAGCCCAGGTGATACCGATGGTTCAGTCCTTTGCGCTGGGACAGAGTCAGCCGGTCCCATTTCTCATACCAGTTGCACAGGCCAGTGTAAACCTTCCCCTCGTACACCCGGCCTTGAAAACAGACACATGGTCACAAGTTAGCACTTCTCAGCTCAAGCACTCCTCTCGTTTCCTGACATTGCTAATGCTCTCAATATGTTTGGCTTCAGCCACGGCTCAGCAAATGTTTTCTTTTTATTAACTGGTTCAGGAATCTCTGGCCAGCAAGATAACAGCACTTCTGAAAGTCAGGAGTGTTGTGCTGGCTCTGAACACCACCAGCAACATGCAGGTTAGTAATGCTGTCAAGCTCCTCTTAACAACAGAGAAAATGAACTGACACCTTCACTGCAAACAAGACTTGGCAACTGCCACATGTCCATGCCCCTGCATTCCCCCATCTCAGCAGCCTGCATTTCTCCAGCTCCTTCCAAAAATGAACTTCCATTTCTGACACAGCCCAGTAGCACCCAGTTCCCCATGACAGACATGCCAGCTCAGGTATAAATTGAGAGCCATGTACTGTCACACAACATACTTCTCACAGCATGCCTGCGTGTAAGATACACTTTAGTAAAGAGAGGGACATCTAGGGAGTGAAATGACTCTCAGCATTGTAGAGTACTGAACACCAGAATACTGTTGGCCATCTTAACACTTAGGAAACTGTGTACAGAGCTGTCCACACCACTGCCTATGTCCTTAGCAGGTGCATGTATAAAACAGAACAGGTTTTTCTTATGGAGAAGTACATGGTCCTTTACCTGTAATCAGATACTGGTACTTGTTGACCTCCAGCTTGACTCCACAAAGACTCTCAGAGGCTTCTGTGTAGATGTACTGAACGTGTGGCATTATCTGGAAGCCCCTGTACATCTAGAGAAAGAAAAAAAATGCTTTAAGACATCTTAAGAGGACAAATTTTACTTAAGGTTCTTTACAATCTACATTCCTAGTTTGTGGTGGTAAGCAATAAATTTTCTGGTTTTTACAAGAGAGAAGGAATAATGACACTGGCTGGACTCATGGAAGTCTCCCCACCAGATCTGCTGGTAAAGCAGAAAAACCACCTGCTAACGAGCCATTGCAATTCAACACAGAGACCAGTTTTTCCCATTCATATTAGTTCCAGTGGCACTGAGTGAACAAAGCGCCAATGCTGCAAGCTCTGCCAACATCCTGATTTTTTTTTCCCTTATAAAGGTCATAATTAGAAAGAAATAAAATTAGTTCAAGCTTGGAATCCTTCTCCTCTATGTGATTTACACAATTTCTTCTGAACTAAGGGGTTTTTCTTTTAAACAATTACCCTATTTTCCAGTGTCGCTGCTGTAAGGGTTTCAAACCTTTGGCGCTTGATCTAAGTCATCAAGCCAGACACCTCCTCCTCAAATGCATAGCACACGCAAGTCTTGCTGACCTCAGCAAGGACTTAATGTGTCTCTAACTCAATGAATGCAGACATTGAATTCTACACCATCTTCTAAAATTAGACCTGTACTGATGGGCGCCATAAAGAAAATATCATGTATACATAATTCCTCTGCACTCCTCCTCCTTCTTCATAATCTTTCTTCCAGCTCAGTTTAATCGGAACATGAGCCCAGAGATGCACTGGCAGTTGGATTCAGTCAGAAATTAGCACATGTCCCCATCTGACCTGGCCTTACTGCTGCAATTTAGAGAAACTCATGCCCACCTGTTAGCAGCATAATGAAGTCTTTGCATAGCAATGAAACAACCACTGCATGTGTACGTTGGACCCATTAAACATATCCTATTTTTGAAACAGAGAGGATTATTTCCCTGAGAATTTCATCTGTAAAATGTGTTTGTCTTTTCAAAGCACTCAGTCACTCTTTTTTCCCTGCCAACTCCATGAATGGCCAATATTTAGAAGTTAAAGAAGAAACAATAGAAGTCAGAGAGAATCAGTTTCTTGGCATTTCCTAGCCTATCCTTTTCTCTCTCAACTTTACTGATGGACAGCACATTCACATTCGGTTTAGCAGTAAATATTAATGTGAGGCAAAAGAGGACCAAAAAATCCCAAACAATCCCAGAGCTATAAATCCTTGCCTCTCTGTCACCTAAGCTGTAGTATACTTCTCCAGGCTGCATTCTATTTCTTGAAATCCCCTGTTACCCCCGGGGTATTTCACCATTCCCCCATCCCCTTTAAAAACAAAAAATCCTTTTCTTTCTGAAAGAATATGTTAATTTAACAGATTTTATCCTAGGCCCAAATACTTCCTATAAAACCATAAAAAAACTACTGCTAATTCTGCTATGCTGAGAGGCCAGATTTTATCTTTGGAACATCTACAGAAGGTCAGCCAGGTGATTTTTTTTCTCCTTAGATAGATTCCCTTAATCAGCATGATCTTGTAACAGCATCACAACTCAGTAACAGCACTGCTGGGTACAGGAAAAGACATGCTACAGAGTTTGCATTTTCCAGCCTTTCTTCTACACCCAGCTAATAGGCAAGGCAATTATTTTTTTTAATTAATCACACTGTATCAAAAAAAATTCATAGACCGTGCTTGAAATATGACATTGTGTCCATAAGTGGCCAAAGTCTTTCAATGGATATGGAAGAAGTGAATTTTACCTAATCTCTGCTTTATCCCTGCAATTTTCTTGGTATTGGATGACCTACTCAGATGTTCCAATCCAGTTAACATAGCTTGAGACCTAGATTCTGGCACAAGAATCCAGTCTGTCCTTGGATGAGTTATTCAGCCCTCAGCACACTTTTGTTTCTTGCCTCCCAAGGGTACTGTGAGGAAAGGCACATAGAATAAAGGTCACGTGTTCAGACCCCATCCTAGTGGGTGTCACACCAAGAAGCTCGGATAACAGTATCTAAGCAGATAAGACTAGCTAAGATAACAGCTGAGGCTGCCCAGTCCCTCCAGGCAGTGCACTATCAACACTGCAGAGAGCTGCACACTGTGCATGGCAGTGCAAGGGATCTGTCACTCGCAGTGCTGAGCTCCCAGTCATGTTGGACTAATTAAGTGTCTGTGTTATAAGGTCTGCACATGGGCAGGCACACTTGGAGCCCTTTCTTCCTCTTTCCCACAGGGCTACGAGCTACACTAATCATTCCTCTGGGAAGCTGCTCAGGTCCTTCCTACAGGACTGTTACAGCCATCACTTTGAGCACCTTCTGCGCCATCAAGCCCAGCATGACTGCCCATGGAGCAGCCAGTGATGCTGAACTGGGGCTCGGACCCAATTTCCTGTTCACATTACCATCAGGGACACCACTGTCAGGGCTGCTAAAGGAAGCATGCTCAGCCTCTCAAAAAGCACTTCCACTCAGCCCTCAGTGACCCACACGGATGGCAGCTGCTGCCACACTGACTGAACCCATGCTGGGGCAGACAGGGCCTGCCACACCCTCTGATGACTGAACAAAATTCACCAAGACCTTGGTTCTCTTGGAAGGAAAAAGAAAGTTTGGCAAGGGGGAATCTTCTACAGATGCCTGCTGTCAAAACAAATAAAACAATACCTTGAGCATTATATTTGGATACACAAAGTGTCTTGGAAGTGCTGTTAGACCAGTCAGAAGAAACCTAACCATAAAGCTAGCCTCTCTCCTAACTGCTACCCTCGGAGTTCTCCTGTCCCCACAAATGTGTATTTTTGGAAGCATAATAACAGGGAACAAAGTATTAGCAAGCATGACATGGTGATGTCTGCTAGTGCTGCTCTATTTCCATCTGTGTCAGCATTCCCCTTAGCAGCCCCCATATTGCCTCAGAAATGCACAGGCAAATCCTGTGGTGGTTCCTGCTGCTTCAACAACTTCACCCTGTAAAATTGTACATGATGTTCCTCCCTCTATACCTCCCATGTGCGGTTGCACTAGATACCAAGAGCTGGGAGTGACACCTTGCCTAACCTTCAGCTACCTAAAATATAGGCAATTCACAGGAATTAGGCATCCTCTCTAGTCAAATGCCAAGAACAGACATCTCCAGAACAACTCAGCCCATCCTAAAATAGCTGTCTACAACTTGTGGGCTGAAACTTTGGTGGTTCCTCCCTCTATCCATTGACAATCAAGAGAGCAGGAAAGACTCAACACCTCATTTTAGTCTGTCTAAAATTAAACTATATTAATCCTACCCCACTTCTTTCCTCTTGGGACTATCACATTTCCCCCCATAGACTCATTTTACAGATAAGCAACAAACCAAGGAAAGTCTCCTTGCTTCTGGCAGGCTGTGCAGGGTGCTGCCATGGTCAACCAGCACTGTTTGTGCTCATGGAGGAGAACTATCTTATCTCCTTGTTTCCTTTGCAGTTTCCTGAAATAGGCTTGGGCCATTCTGAGAATGCACTGCAGGATCACAGAACACATAGGGGTTAGATCAGTCCTGCGCAGATTTATGACACGTGATCTCAAAGTATTATATTATTTGAGAAAGCAGTGGGGAGTGGCAGAGGTTGCTTGGAAAAGCACAGGGCCTCTTCAGACAACAAACCTGAATGCTAGAAAGCCTGGCACTGTTCTGTCCCTGTGTGCTGACCTTGTGCTCCAGTCCAGGCCCCAAGCTGATTTAGTTGTGAAATGCAGCAACAAGTTCAGTGAGGAATGTTAGCGAGATCAAGAAGCTAACCCAGCAAACTGCAAGGAGTCTGTGAAAGAGCTATGGAGATTGTTTGTTGCCCTTTGAGGCTTTCAGTGCTTTCCACAGGCAATTCAGCACACACTGATAGACTAAATGGCTCGTTTATTTTTCATCTGCAGGTGCAGAAGGGTTTATGCAGACTGACATGTTAGTTTTATCTTCAGAGCTGTTCCCATGCAGCTGTGCAGAGCCATAGGCCTCCTTAGTTCTCCTTTCAGCAGGAGGACAGTCAGCTTTCATGGGGGCAAACAAGGGAGAAATTTGCTGCATCACTCTGAACTCCCCCACTGTATGGATCTAAATCCCTCTTTATACTGAAGTCTCTAAGCTCAGCAGAAAGACAGCAGGGTTTCCAAAGAAGACACTTGGTTTGTTTGTTTGTTTATGAAGAACTATGTCCTCCAGACATTCCAGTCCTACTGAGCACTTTGCTTCAGGTTCCTTCCTGCCAAAGGTCACAGTTAAGTGTCCAGTGCAACATCCCACCAGCCCACCATCTAAGCAGACTTAAGGGCAGTTTGACCAACACAAGATTTCCTCTTTAAAATCCCTCTTGCTTTTGTTGGACACATAGCTTTATAACAAAACACTGTGGAAATGCTCTCCTGCAGAAAGGCCCTGGGCTGCAGAATAACCCAATGAAAACAGCCAGGACGGGCTCAGGTGCCTTATTTATTTAGAAGAGGGGCAGTGTTATGGTTGGTAAATAGTGGTACTTCATTTCAGGGACTACCATTATTCTAGATCACTGCTGCACCCTGTTCATGGTCGGATGTTAGACAGGAAGCACCAAACTCTTGGCCCTGAGAAGGAGGGAAGTACTGGTACTGGACAGACCAGGATGAAATCAGAAAGAGAAGGTGATGAAGCCACTTCAGCATGTGGGCACTGAGTAGTTTTGTGAAGCAGGGTACACTTGCAGTGCTGGAGAGTGACAAAAGTCTTCTCTGTGCTGGAGAAGAACAGCACAGAGTGCTGCAAACCTGATGAGGCCAACAACAGCCATAAAAAAAAAAAAAAGAAGTGGCAGTGTTGTCTCGTTATTGCCAATACAACCAGTTGCATATTTTTCTTTTTAAAAAATATATATTTCCTTTGGATCTTGCAGAGAAATTTTTAAGGTTAAGGAAGTCAATAAGCCCAGCACCTCACGCCCTCTTATTCGAAGTGCAGGCATTCCACTCTTGTGGAAGAGCCATGCCAGGACCAGATTTGGCTACGTGCGTGGTTTTGCGACAGCTTATGAAACAGGCTTTGCGTCTCCTCCTCCCCGCTTTGGTGCTTAGCTATAAACTGCCTTATAAAGAGAGTTACTGTTACAAGGCAGGCAAGTGACTGGTTTTTTCTGAACCTTTACTTTGTCTAATATGTTTCAGATTTCTGCAGTCTCTGCCAAGCTTTTCCATTCCCTTTCTTTTTTTTTTTTTTTCCTAAAGACATAAACCAGTCTTATGACTGGAATGGCATTGCCAAGAAAAACAATCTAGGGCTGATTTTTAGCATTACATAACAAGGGGGCAGTTTAAGAAAAAAAATCCAAGTCCAAAGCAGCAGGTTGAGTGCAGTTCGTGCAGCAAAGAATTAGAGCTCTGAAGAAAGGAGCTAAAGAAATCAAGCAACTGGTGTGGTTCTACCTCTTTTCATCTCTGAATCAATACTTTACAGCTCTTCTGAGCTGACAATATTTAAAAGCTACAGTGCTCCGTTTAGCTTTATGTAAAGACTTCACTATATGATTTTCATTTGTTTTGCACATGGAAAAAAATGCTGTAGTACTAACTAGTGCTCACAAAGAAAACAAGGAAAGAAGAGAAACAAACGCTCTTCCAAGGCTGGAAGACCCCCTACCATAATTTCCTCCTTGGACTTAATGGAAGTGCTGCATGGCAAAGCTGGCATTTCCAGTCTAACACTGTGCATGTTGAACACAAAACACTACTTCAATACCTAGAGAAGACCATCTGGCATCTTTTACTACCAGAAATTTTAAAATAATGGAAGAATTCAGGTATTCAGCACTGTATGTCAGGAATTATCTCTTCCTGCATCTTTCCCCTCTTCAGGGTCATGTCTACCAATTGCTGGTTTCCTTCCATTCTGTATGGCCACAACAAAAAGTTGAGGTGCTGATAAGTATGCAAAGTACTTGTTACCACGTGTTAATTAGATTCCTTACCCTATCTACTAGCCCATGGGAAATGTCTGCAAACATACCTTCATCTGCTTGACCGTGTATCGCATCGTTCCAAACGGTCCATCTTTCATGAGCTTCTTCCCCACCACCTTAGCTCGGATCACTGTCATAAGGGAGGAAAAAACACAACCAATTATAGACAACTTTATACAACATTAATGTTATACCCTTCACTTAAGAAAAAAAACCCACAACACTGTTTAGATAAACTATCCTGTGAAATAAACAAAACTCCAGGTCAACCTTCCTCTCAATCTATTCTAAACCTCACACACAGTGAAGGCATGTAAATTGCGATGCCAAAGCATGTGTTTATTTAGAGGAAATCCAGTTCTGTGTGAAGAATAAGAACAAGCATTATTTGTAGTTAAATCTCACTGAAATCTGCAGAGCAGACTGTAGCTGGGACCAAGACAGATTAAAATCTTTGCACCAAGCCAATGGGATGAAATTTGTAATGTCTTTACTCTCAACATGCAGGATGATGTTCAATAGGATACTACTTTTAAATCGTTGTGTGCCCAATAAACATTTCTTTCCCAATAAACACAACAACATGGTACAGTGCACTGGAATATCCCATATCTGGGGATTTCACTACAACTGCCACCTTTGAGGTACCACAAAACTAACAAATGCTTCCTTGAACAAACAGCTGTTGTGCAAAAACAGATTATTCAGCAACCATCAAGTGCCCAGTGAATGCTGCCAGGCCAGCCAGAAGTTACCTGGAAGACAAACTAAAGCTGACCCATCAGATCTTGTGTCCACTGCACTGCATTTCCTCATCAGCGTGTGCTCTGTGGCACAGGCACCTCCACTGTATCAGAGATGCACCATAGCAATGTCAGCTGAGCCCAAGCCATCACAGATAAGGATTTTGAGGTCCCATAGATAAGGATTTTTTTATCTAGTGGGCAGTTTGCAGTCAGACCTTAATGAGGAGTTCTCTTGCTCATCTATTTTTGGGGCATTCCATATCCACACAAAAGAAAATTTAAAAAACTGTTCTATTGATCCTCTTTGAAAAAGTTCTGCAACCACCTGCTCATCTCAGTAGAGGAGCAAAGCTTAGGGACAGGGCAGGTATTACCCATTTTAATCCATCACAGAAAACCAACAAAAAGCAGGGAGGCATAGAAGGGAGGGAGAAGTGGAAGCAGGAAAACACACTGAGTTATTTGCATTACAGCACTATCTAACAGCAGCAACAAAGTTCGGGGATACATTTTGCTGAACATTTAGGACATTAAACAAGCACCTTGTTGCGTCATAGCTTATTTAGGTTTCAAACATCTGTAGAAGCCCGCTGGAAGAAATGGGAAAAAGAGAAGGCAAAAGGTTTTTTTACTACCTAGATCCAACTAGGGAGGCAACAAGCTTGTTCCAGCTTTCTGAATAATCAGAACAGATTTAAAGGAACAGATAGGTCTGGTTTTACACACCAGTTCCTGAACCTTGTTCTACGAGGGTGGTGTGAAATGAAGACAAATCCACTCTTCTCTGATTTGTATCCTGTGCTTCAGCCAGACTTGTCAAAGAAATTTTAAACTAGGTAAGACAGTCCTGGCTTTGATTCAAAGAACCAACAAAACCTTCATTCATTGAGTGTAAAACTTAATTTTTTTTAAACTTCTATTTCCCAATGGCAGTAAAAGCAGTTTTATTGATTCTTCTATTTAACAAGTTGTTCTAACTTCAATTTACTCTTATCTTCAATATTTAGTAGCTATATTGAACCGTGTGCTTGAGGACTGCAAATATCTTTATTTCCACCACTTGCTGACCCCAACCACCACAACCACCAGGAAAGCTACAGAAAACAGACTGTACCAAGGGTCAGTGAGAAAGAACACAATTCCTTAAGGTTTTCTGAATTCCAGGACAGCTCACTAACTGGAGTCTATGGCAGAGAGTGTCAAAAGTCTTATCTTCATCTGTTGATACACTGAAATTGAAAAAAACTGGTGTTTGCCCAACACATCTAAAACCAACAAAGAAATCCTATATCTTATTGACAATGATAAGAAATATACTAAAAGGCAGTATTACAAAATGCTAGTGTTCCCAAACCAGAGCACAGCTAGCATATAAGATGACAAGCACATTCTCAGTTGCTGACAAAGTACCTAAATAAACATTTTTTTCATGTATTGCACTGCTAGCTTGTCAGCCCTTTGACTTCTAGTTAGGGTATCACAGCCATTTCAGACAGAAGCTTTGATTTGTGGACTAATCAACAGCTTCACCAAATATTCAAAATGCACATCTCCACTAGCACGTAAGAGCATTCCATCTTCACCTAATGATAACCTTGCAAACAAGTAGAAGGGTCTGCATTTTCCTACTATTGTTCCCCAGTAAAGTTGGAGACTAACAACCATCCTAGCAAATTCGCCTAGAAAAGCCATGACAAACCTTAGTGTGGGCTGTCACTTCAAACCTTTTGTAAATGGGTCAAGCCCTCTGTTTTTCAGAAATGTTGCCTTTATCACCCCAATGGTAACTTTTCTAGCTAAGTTATTTTCTTTACTGAAGAGCCAGAAATGAACAAAGACCCCGCCCTGCAAAATTTTTCCCATATTAAAGGAAAAATCAAGCTGTTAGCCAAGAAGCAGAGGATATTCCAAGTTAAGTCTATCACCTGTAGTCCCGTCCCTGAGGATTAGATGCCTCTGAGCCACTGGAGAGAAATGCTGGATGGGCAGGACTGCTCTGAGGTTGCTCTTGCATGCTTCAACCCGCTGAGGCTCCACACACGAGAGCCACTTGTACACCCTGCTCGGAGCAGAGCTCCAAGCTGCACATCTGCAGCCATGTGTCTCCCAGTCCCCATCTTTGCTCCTTCAAACCACCATTCCCCAGTTATCTGGCCGCTCTTCACACCTGGCCAGAAAATAAAGAACATTGCTCCTGACTGAGCAGGGGCCATGCATACATGTCAGAGGAAGTTTTTGGCCTCTGCAAATTATCTGAAATTTACAGCATTTCTGTTGCAAATTCAGTGCATGTTAAGTTAATGAGGCCGACTGTTTACTGCTGCGGACTCCTACTTCTTGAGCAGAATGAGGCAAAAGGTGCTGTGACTGCTCTCCTGAGCTCCTCCCTTCTCCTTGAAGCTCTATTACAGTCCTGCTATTACTGATGGGAAACTTTATCCCACACAAGTGGTCACCAAAATAGCTGCATATTTTTAAACCGCAATTCCTTTGAAGCACTGCCTATGAAAATACTCCAAGACGAATGTTTCTCAGTACTTTGGGGTTTCAGGTCGGGTCACTTTGTGGGACTGGAGCAGTTGGCAAGGTCTCATGAGTGATTTGTAATTATTTATGAAAAGCTAAATTAGACAAGGATATAAATCTTGATGAGATAAGCATGGCAGTCATGCCATGATACAAAGAGGAGAAAACATATGTACTGCTTCTCAACATTTGACATGATTAAAAAATTGAGGGAGAAAACATCTCCTCATGAAAAGAAGGAATCTAGGCATTTAGTTGATACTCTTAAAAAAAAAAATGAAAATTATAGCCTGCTGTGTTTGAGGATTCAAGACATTCATCTAAGAATGTATCACAAATTATTAATGTATTTATCTCTTTTCCCTGCCTTTTTTTGGTTTTTCTATGGGTTTTTTTAAATGTAAACTAGTGTGGTACTTAGGAAAACAGAGACGGCTCGGATTTGCCAGGACTAGTACAGTGACAGCAGCTACCAGTTTGTTTCCCTGTCATCCCTAGGGTGGTACAAACTGTCCTGCAGGTGCATGTATACATATAAATACAGGCAAAAATCACCTACATATTTTCCAAATGTCTCTGGATGAAGTCCTATAAAGGCAAACAAATCAGAATGGGCATAGGAGAAAAAGGACATTTATGACCTTTTATTTACCCATATGCATACACGTCTAACTGAAGTACTCTCACTTATCACTTACTCTGTAGCCATTTTCTCAAGGATTCATAGGGAGAATAGGCCTAAAGGCAAGACATGAAGCAGAAGAGGACGTTGATTTTATATCTGAGATGGGAGAAGGCATTCTTTTCACAAGTCAAGGAGCAGAAAAACGGGCAATGAGAGATGAAGACATGCACTTGCCAAGCTGAGGAGAAAACACGGTGAAAAAACTCGTAGCTACCAAGCAGTTTCATCCAGGCACACAGTAACTACTACATGTGTGGTAGCTCTTTTTCCCAACTGAAAAGCAAAGGCATCAAATGTCCTGGTTCAACCCAGCCCGGGTCCTTTATCGGGGCCAGCCACTAGATGGTGACCCTGTCCCAAATCTTACCTTCCCCTGGCGAGAGGGCAGCGGTACAGACCCAGGCTAACACCACCAAACCCAGCTGCTTGCTCAACTGCACCATGAGAACCAGATGCTTTCATGCAAGTGGGCTGGTTGTCATCCATAAACAGCATTTTAAATGGAGGCACACCCTTCAGAGACCAGGATTTGCTCCAAACCAATTTTCCCTTGTGACCAATTACCATGAACGGCTCAGGAGGGTAACAACTGCTACACTTCTCATTATTGTTTCAAGGATTTATTTTATTGGTGTGCAATATGAGTATTTTCAAGTGAGAGCTTTGGCTGAGATGCCTGCTCACTGCTTTTAAGCAAATGAAGGATGTGGAAGACTCAAGTTGTTTACTAATGGAGACACACGGGACAAATTATTCTCCCAGGCCATTCTCTGACATCCAAATAGTGGCTAAATAAAATATATAGGGAGCAGCAACGTGACTGGGAGGCTGAAGAAAAGCTCCTTCTGCCCTGAGGCCACTGACTACATCAACATTTAAAAACGCTGCTTTAACACCGGACACGTGACATGCCAAGGAGGATGGTGGCCATTTTATTCATCCAAAGACTATTCAAGGGTTCACTTCCAAGAGCAATTTACTGAGACCTTTTTACCAGCTTTACTAGCAGCTCTCTCATTTGATCTGCCTCACAAGAACTCCTTTCTGTGCTGGTACATGCTGGAGGGCTCACATCACAGTGCTAAGGCAGCTGGTATGGTTTAGACTCCTGAGTATACCTAGCACACTGCTGAAACATTAATGCCAGTTATGGGGGTGTGTCCTAATGCAGTCAAGGCAGGATGCTTTTACACACTGATTTTCTAGTACTGGTGCTGATGGTGCTGTTAAGATGGAATTGCTGTGTCCCTTGCTCACTCTCTCTCACAAGATGCATTCCTTTTCCCACTCCCCTGGCTGATCTGTTAGCAATTACTACCAACACTCTTGGCTGCCCTAAAACCAGAGGACCATAACTAAAGGTGGATTGTGTCCTTTGAACTGGAAGTATGGCCCAACTGTATGCAGCCTCTTAGGAGGCTCTATTAAACTGTCTGGTGGCTGCAGGCTTCCATGAGCAGCAAGTAGCTGGTGCCTGCTTTAGTCGGGGGAAGAGATAGCAACCCTTCACCCATTCCTTCATTTCCACTGCAAAGCAGAATGGAGAAGGAAATAAAGATTACAGCAGGGGATTTATGAAGAGGGAAAAAAACCAGAAGCCTCCAATCTGTTTGATGATCTGTTAGTACTGAAAGTCACATTCTCCACAGCCAAAATAAAATTATTTTACAAATTAGAGTGTTGAATTTGAAGGCTTCTTGCAAAGCACAAGAAGGCTGAAAAAACACCATAGAGGAGCTTTCTTTTGCCTCATTCCATCATGACCTTCAGCCAAAGCCAAAAAAGGCAAAACAAACCTCTTTTGCTTTGTCTTTGAAGAAGTCAAATCCAGCTATGCTGGTACACAGCATCACCAAAGAACTTCATCAAGGAAGCAAAAAAAAAGGTAGTGAGTGAAGTAAGAGGTTCACTGCTGGATGCCTTCCTTTTATACCCTGACCAACAAACTAGTTCCCTTTATTGGCAGTCCAGATCTTGACTTCTTATCTTTTCAAAGTGTTCCCAGGAGCATTGACTGAGAAAGAGCACCTTCTCAACACCATTCACCTCTGCCAGTCAGTTGCCTCATAAATATCACATTGTAAAGGACTTGTGTTTACACCAGCAAGTGTGTTGGTAGCTAACAATAAAAGTCTAAATAAAAACAGGAAAGCAAGAAAGAGATGACCTTCCTTCCATGTTCCAACCAGAATTATGACATTTACTGTTGGCCTTTGTTTTACAGATCCAAAAAACCTTTCCCTGTCTGTGGCATGGCAAGTCTGTTTGAAGGCCACCCAGCAAAAAGTGGAAGGCAATTAAATGGGTTTGCCCAGACCTAAGCTCTGTATAAAACAACTGATCACAATTACACTCGCTAAATATTAACCACATTTCCCATCCCTGCAGATTTCCTTGCCACTGAGAGTCTGTTTGCACAACATGCTCTGCTGCTTGATTTCTAACACTGCAAAATAAGGAGTGATACAAACTTTTCATACAAGACTTTGATTGTGTCAGACCTTTCATCACCTCAGAAAGTATAAACTGCTCTAGAAGGGCTCTACTTGGGAGAAAGTTAATCCTCCCAACAAGACCATAAGTTAAAGAAACAAGGTTGCATAAAACAACCAAGTAGAACTTGGTTAGTGCTTGGCATTTCACCTGTAGCTTATTAACTGGATACAACCTTTCTGAGGCAGCAGTAGCAAGCATTTTTCTCCCTGCCTATATGGTGCATCTCATCCTATGGAAGTTCAAGCACGCTTTGAAATACATTAGAATCCGAGAGAGAAACAAGAGATCTCTGTAAGACAAAAACCTGCAAATTCTCTTCTGGACATTTCCTTCAGGTTCATATATGCAACTTGGTTAAAGACTCTTCAACTGCCCAGCACTGCCCCTGCATTTAACTCCTGATGTTAGTTCCCTTGCTTCCCCATCGTACACACTGCTGGGGACATAGAGGGAAGAATGAATGGAGAAGGAAGAATGGATGGATCTAAAATGCATTTATATCCATTTAGAAGATCCAAGTAGAATCTCTTGGATCCATATATAGAAGTTAGTAGGTGTAAAAACTAGCTTCAGGAAATACCTCATGAAAAACACAAAGCTAAAGGAAGAAAAGAAGAAGAAAACCCCCTGTCTGTTGTTACCAGCTATTACACCTACTAAACTCAGTGAAGCCAGGTAGACATAAGAGATTAGCTAGATCAGGCACAGAGCTGAGTTCCCAGAGTTATATGCATCACTGGGTTAGTCTCACAGCTTGCATCAATGAAACATGCTAGGTTTGCTATAGATCTAAGCAGAGACACTGCAAACTACATAATGAGCATGCCTACAGCATTGAGAACCCTCTGGTAAAATAAAAAGAGAAAACAATGTCATTCCTGCCAACTAGACATTTCTCTGTCTCCCTTTTGGTGGGCTTTTTTTTTTTTTAACTTTCCACCTATATCTTTTAAGTAGTCACTGGAAGCTGAATTCAGGCTAAATGCAAAAAGCAGTAGGCAAGAATCAGAGAAAAGGAAGGAAAAATGACAGAAGTGGAGGGAGGGGAAGGGAGTGCCTCATGTACAGAGCACAGTAAAGGCATCTCGCATCTCTCTCCAAGGAGTGTTTTCAGCAGAGTGCATTTTGCCTTGTTCTGTGTCTCTGACAACTGCCAAAGGCAGAAATGCTTTCAGCCAAGGTTAGTAGTGTTGGTAGGATAGTTGTCAAAACCAACACACAAAAGCACTTCCAAAGCCAGCTTACAACAGTGGATGAAAATAACAAGCATATGACTCAAAGCAATACTCAGCTCAAAACACCTTTTCCGTTTCCTGTTGTCTACATAAGGTTGGTGCAACAGAGTAAGATCTAGTTCAGCTCTCTCTTCCAGATCAAGTACTTCTTGACACAGTACATAGAGGACCAGGGAAAGTCAGGCTGAGACAAGGCTCTGGTTTCCCACAGTTCTTTGGAATTGTTCAAAGGAGCCACAGGTCTAAGCTTTCCACTCAGAGAATATGGCAGAGCTGATGTGAGACCAATTAGGGGCAAATGGAAACCATATGCGATTTTAATGAAACAAGAAGCTGGTGCACATAACTTACTGCTGCAGGAGCATTTACTGCCTGAAAGGAATGTGCATCTGGCATTGATCGTTTCCCAACCCATCAAGTGAGCAGTAACATGGAAAGCAAATTGGAGCATACGATGAGAGATGAATTGCCTAAAGAGTACAGTTAGGGGAGCAGCCTCTGCAAGGAGAAAACATGTCCTTTGCCTGTGATTTAGTGATACAGTTGTAAGTGAGGCTGATCTTCCATTTCCATAGATCATGATGACAAACTGCAAGAACGAGTGCTAAAGTGATTAAAATGGATCAAGTGATATTTTTAAGAACCTACTACAATCACAGAAGTCCCATTCTGGTTCACATGGGGCAGACTTTTTCTCTCTTGAGGCCATGAGAACTCCTTAAAAAGCAAAGTACTATTGAGACTAAACAAGGGTAATATACAGTCCTCAAATGACATTGCTTTCCAGTGAACATCAAAATGGGTACACAATGAGATTTCAGGTTGAAGAGGCAGTGTGGACACACCCTTTTGAATTTTCTTTTAATTTTTTTTACTTACTATTAATTACTCAGGAAGTTCCAGTTCTGCTGAGAAAGGGAAGTCCCCAGTCTGCAAATCTGTAGATAAGTCGCTTTACTGGATTATTGTAATTTCTTCTGTAGGTTGTTGTGTTGCAAGTTGATACCAGGTTTCAGAACAAACCCACTGTCTACACTAAGCAGCCAAGAGATGGCCCACATACATCAAAAGAGGAGGTGAGGGAAGATGCTCTGATCCAGCACTTGACCAGTGAATGCCCAGGGCTTGAACCTGGTAGATGTTACTTTGCATTTCAAGTAATAATGAGACTTCTGCAAAACCAGACACATAGAACTGCCATGTCTTTTCTCCTTAGTGCTAGACTTCCCCTGGGGTATAACCAGAGTTAACAAGCATCATAAATTCATCACTGCATTTTTTAAGGATGCAATAGAAAAAATTTTGAACCAAATCTGCCAATTTATTAGTCTTTCATAACCCACTGTGCAATCCATGAACCCACTGGGCACCAGATCCAAACAGTTCAACAGGAGGCAGAGGAGGAGGAAAGACAGTCCTGCTAAAGAGAACATCTGAAGGCTGTTCTCATCTATGCATTAGATATAGGGCATCTCTGACAGCCCATGTAAGCCTTTCAAAAGAGGGATTATCAAAAGCCACAGGCCTGGACACTCCCTGCTTCATCAACTTACTTCAGAGGACTCCTTGCTTCAGCACCTTGCCCATCTGGGACGGGTGCCAGCGTTCTGCAAGGAGGCTGCACTCCACTGATCACATGGTTTATGCTCAATTTTGCACGTAGGAGCTAGAGAGGAAGAACTGTTTGGGAACATGTATAGATTTCAAGGGTACTGGGTGGGCCTGCAAATTCCTTCCTGCATTACAAAACTTGCACTAAACTGACAGGCTAAGCAGCTGTCCACACCAGAGAGGTATACATATTTAACCACGTCAGGCCTACATGTGCTGCTCTGCTGCTCCTATTTGCTCTGGGCCTGACAGGACCTAATATTTGGTCTGCCAGAACCTGGGATTAAACCTGCATGCAAACAATTTCCCCAGTGGAAAGAGTATCTTTGCCCACCATTCTCAAGACGTCATCAATTGTTCTGAAGTTGCCAGCATCTGCAGACTGTTCACGGACAGTGGACATGTCCATGACACAGTTCTGGTTATATCATAATGCTTAAGGAATGTACTAATTGCCCACTTTATTAATGTCTGTTATGTAAGCACAGTAATTACTACTATGCAGCTGATCTTAGGTATATGAAGAATTTTACCCTGGAGTCTGAGCACCACGTAAACCCTTAGGTGTAGCACTCAGATCCTGATTCACTGTTCATTAAAAAGGTAGAAAACCTCCCTGAGTCCTGAATGAGCCTCACATACCACAGTTCCCAGCAGCCTACAAGTCAAGTTCAGGCAATTTGACCAATCTGCCCACCCATCCAGAACTTTCCAGAAGTCCATGTAGTGCCCTGTCATAACTGCATTCCAAAGCATTGTCCTTTATTTTTGACCTTAGAAGGTCTGAAGAACTCAGCGTTGATTTGTTGTGGAATCAGCTAAAAAAAAGAAAAAAAGAAAAGAAAAAAAAGAGTGATATGAGACGTCTCATGAAAGAGGTAATGAGAAGACCTGGAATTCTAAAAACATCTGCAAGCAACAACTCTTGACATGAGTAACACAAATACTGCATACAGTACATCCTCTGGCTCCAAAGGATTTACCTGATGCAATGACACAGCACTGACAGCAGGAAAGGTAGATAGCCAATGGCCAGTCACCTTTCTTCTTCAAACAGCTTGCTCAAACTCCCTGACTGTCCTACTGACAGACTAGCCTAAGGTATTCCATGGAAAATGCAGTGGAGAGAGAAACAGTATAACCATCTCAGTCTTCTACCACCCACACTTCACACACACTTTTCATCACAATTTCATGTCCATGAACAACCCACTAGACCATAATCAAAATGGATTTCCAGGAGTGTGTCATTACTTGGATGTTTATATGCATCCTTGGTGCTGTCAATGACCTATTAATGAGTTATGACTCTTAGCCAGACTTCTGCAAGCACAGAGACTACACTGAATGGTTAAGAGTGCCTGTCTACCACAAATTTTTGACTTTTTTTTGCACAACAAATTATTTATACGAATTAAAGACTAACCCATGTTGTTTTATTCTTAGACAGTATTGATAATAAGTGGGTTTTAAATGGAAATGCTCAAGTCTGATCCTATGCATCTGAGGGAGATTCACTTATAGTGAACATGCCAGTCACTTATCTCATCTGTGCTCCTGGAGTTTGAGAGCTTCTGAAAGAATTCTTACTGAAAACGTCCATAAATTTCCAATTTGAGGGAGGCAAACTTGCATTCCCCTATCACTTCTTAGTGTAACATTTAGACAAAAACCTAAAGGTCACAAGATATGGTTGGATAATCATTTCACAGCTGCCCTGGCACAGTGATGGCTATTTTTGAATGCTCTAAGGCCCATTAACTGTTTGGGAGGCAGAAGTTCTCTGGATACTGCAGTGCTGAATGTTTACAGAGAAGGGTAATCATTTCCAGGGTATCCACTGAGCCTGACTGCTTCCTGCCTGTCTAGGTCTCCTCAGACACTGCTGTAACAGGACTATTTTGGCAATGAACCACCCTCCCAAGAGCCAGCTTTCCGGGGCTGGAGTTAAGCTCGCACCTGGCACACAGGTGTAAGCTTCTTTAAACATTGACAGGGAGGGAACTAACAGAAATACAAGGGGAAATACCTCGTCTCAGTCCACTGGCAGCATCACAATCACACAGCAAACTTGTTTGTTCATTAATGCAGCAAACCCAAGGAGAATAGCCCATTGACATGGACTGGAGCAAGCTAAGGAAATCTAGGTTTATCTTGTAAAGGGAATTCTCAGCATTCAGGAAAAGTTAGATTTGTGTTTTAAAGAGAATTCTCAGCATTCAGAAAAAGCTAACTGTAAACCTCGAAGGACTAATGAACTGAAATCTCTCCTGGCTTGAGAGGTAGTGCGTAACCTGAGCAGAATCAGCACTTCCAGAAGGGGAGGCTCTTACTGTTAAGCTATCAGGCATGTTTTTGGAAAGGCTTTTTTCCTGACAGGGATCATGGCTTTATATAAGTTGCAAATTTCTAAGGAAAATATTGACCAGCAAAATTGTTTCCTCTTTTTTTTCTCAGAAAAAACTCAACTTATTTTGATCCTTCATCAGCAATTCTCTTCAGTTGCACTTGAAGTCTTAATTTTGATGTGAAATGACACCTTCATTCAAATTGGACATTTTGAATTAACTCTTCAAAACATTAGATTCAGATGCATCTGAATCACTTTTCCCAGTAAATGCCATGCTGAAAACTCCAATATTATTGTTTTCCCTCACATTTCAGATGGAATAAATTTCCATCATTTCAAAATTCTTCATGAAACAGAAATTCTGACCCTCCTTACCAAGTTTCTAGCATTCTCTTTCACTGTATAAATCAGGTGACAACAACAATCTCAAACAACAGAAGCCAAGACTAATTCCATTTTTCTCCTCATTTTTCAGACGTGGCAAGTAAATGCACACCAATGAGAGCTGCAAGTGCTGAGAACTTGCATAATTTCAAAACTTAAGCCATTATCCCCTATGATCTCAGAGTATCCAAACTAAAATCAGCATTCAACATCAAAGATCAGTCTTTTAATTCACTGTGCCAATAAAAGTCTGTCAACACTGCAGACTGTAAATGAACGTAGACCCACAAGAGCTATTTTTTAAAAGCAACTTAGGATACCACAAACAGTAATTTAACCTGTTCCTCAAGTAAAACATTGGCCTGCTGAGTTCTTGTACTTTGAGCCTGCAGGCAAGTCAGAAAGTCAACTCTGTGACAAATGCCTTCCTACTCTCTTTTTCCTTTCTCGCTGTTTCCAACATTTTGAAGCAGTATTGTTTGATTACGGGCTGCTTCCTGAAGCTGCTTCCTCCAACTGCCTGCTGAACCCAGTTGGAATCTTTCTACTGATTTTAACTGGAGTGGGATCAGGCCCTAAATAAGTAGTGGAGGAATCCCTCGACTTACAAACTGAACAGCTGTCTCTGGCTTTCCAAAAGAAAAGTTATTCCTGCAGCTGTTTTCCCCTAAGTGCCATATCGCTCCGAACTGTTACAGGACTGGAGGGAGGGGGAGAAGGTGGAATCTTAACAACCCATTAAAAAGGGGTATGGGCCATTGCGCAGCAGCTCTTTCTGTTCGACTCGGGCAGGGTCACTGCTGCCAGGCTCAGACAGCCCTAAGGGCACGGGAAAAGTCGTCTTCTTGTTTTCACATCTCATTCACGCAATGGATAACGAGGGGGAGGGAGGAATCAGATTTTGGGTTAATTAGCACCATGAACAGACAGCTGCATTGTCATTAAAAGTTCAAGAAGTCACCAGGGTCATCACCGAACCGCAAGATGTGCACACACGCACACGAGGCACACGTCTGAGCCTGGGCTTTGGCAGCCTTGCTCCGGCTCCGATTTTCCCCTACCCCAAGGATACACTTTGAGTCAAGAACACTGAACTGTTGTAGCTCTGAGGAGAAGGTAGAAGCACAAAGGTACTCCCTCTGAATAGCAGTTGTTCATCCCCTTGGAACTGCTTCATTTCACAAGCAATATGCCAGCTAAGAATAGTTATAAAGCTTTTTTCCCCTGAGAAAAATCAGAGGTGTGGCTTACCAGTGTATATTTTCATGTTCACTTCTAATACTCTATGGGATAAGCAGAACCCCAGTTAACAAAACCATGCTGTTGGTGCACCCTGTTTCCTTCCACAGCTTCCTTCCACAAGCAAGGAAGCTGGGGAAGTGCAAGTGCACGTTAGCAAATTCAGAAATGAGCATGTATGAATAATAACGAAAAAATAAAACTTCTAAAATGTCAAGGACTGCTATTAATAAGATTTGGAACAGTGTTAGCCTGAGAGAGTCACAAGTTGGCTTAAAAACAAAAACAACAAATTATCCAACTATGCAAAACAGCCACAGATTACATTCTCATTGCCTCAGATTGCAGTAACATTTTCTGTTAAGGGATTTTAAGGAAAACACAACAAGACAGTTAAGGATTCCCCTGCCACCTTCCAAACAGGGCAGAGAAGAAATATAATCTTGAACAGCTGAAACATTACTGCTTTTGCAGAAAGCAGACTGGCATTGTCTGATTCTGTCAGCTTTAGCTTTGCTGCCTATATATTCTAAAACCAAAATGGATCTGAAACCACAATCGTTATAGGGAACTCTCACCAAAAGGTAGTTTTGTTTTTCTGGGTAAAACATTACAGATCCTGTTTGCTCTCACTATTACATTGGCAGGCAAACATGTAGCTAGCTCAGGAGTGTATAGTGGCTGGTCTTTGGCAAGGGAATTACCCTGGGAATACAGAAACAAGATTTATTTTATTTAACACCTGTTCATCCCCGTGTACACTGATTGTCCACATTACTGAATTTTAATATGTTTATGACAATACTGCATGTTGCAGCAACTCTAGCAGAGATGTTCACATGAGGAAAAAAAGTAGAATAAAGAGGTACAGTCCAAAATTCAGTGGGGAAATTACACACATCAGCATTTTGGTTCTAATTGCCCAAGTTAAGATGGGTGCTGCAAGCTCTGGTGGTTTTCATCAGAGAAGGGAACCAAGTGGGCTAAGCAATTCCTCTTAGAAAACTCCTCTGAATTCTTTCCCTCCCATTCAGGACCTGGGTATCTTTTTGAACCAAAACTGCCTTTGCCATATTTTTTAACAGTGCAACCTAGTGATGCTTCCTCAAAGCACCACCACAGTATTTCCAAAACTACTTTGTTAGATTTTTCCTTGTTGGTCCACATATGTATTAAGGAGTATGTGCTGGAAGGAATCCAGCCATGGGCTTGAGACATAGAAGCTGCACAAAAATGTGAATCCCAGGGTGTGCCAAGACAACTACCACCCTAGAATCCTGTTCTGTCTTCTCTCCTTCTTTCTGTCAAAACAGCAGTCAGGATGTGAGTAGGCAATGTCAAATTCAGGAGAGGAGAGCTTTGAACAGCACAAAGGACAAAGTTTACGTCAATAGCCCAAGCTGCCATACTGCATAAAGGACAAACAGGAAAGCAGTTTCTGAGACAGGAGGGAAAGAAAGACCCGGTGCTTTCCTTTACCCAGCTCTTCCAACAGCCATTAGTGCTAGAGGAAATCAGTGTGAGAGAAGGGCATGCAGAAACAAACACGAGATCTTGCACTGACAGGAAGGAACCTATTGGCTTGAAAACTTTCCGGTACTAGTGAAAGCTTTGTTTCCCATACAGCCAAATACACCAGACAGGTGCGGTCTGATTCTCTCAATCTACACCACTTCTTCAATCTATTTAAACATGCCATTGGAATAAAGGCTGGCAAGGACCTGCTTCCCACCCTGTTGGCCTCCCATTCAAACAGAAAAAGAGGAAACCAGAACACACTGACAAACTCAAGAGATAGCTGTAATTTAGAATGCATGTGGGAGGTAGATTAGACACTCATCCTGATAAAGAAAAATAGACTCCAGAGTTGAAGTATGCCTCTAAAGAGTTTTGGAAGGAACTTAAAACTCCATTGATTGAATCAATCTCTAGTAACAAGAAATTAAGATGAAAGCCTGAGAAGGGAGCTTTGGGAAAGTCAGAGTATCCCACATCAGGCTTCTGGGAAGCATATTTTATCAGTATCAGGACTCCAGCCTCGTTGGATGATGCAAATGACTCACTATCATAGGTTCTGCTGCAGTGTGTTCGTTCCAAAGTAAAGGTGTAGAAGGCAAAATACTGACAAGGGTCACTGGCTATTTGCCACCTGATCTAGTTGAGTTTCTCTCTAAATGCCTTAAAATCTTCCTGTGATAATTTGGGGTCTCTTAGAGTACATCTAGAAGTTCTATCTGATATTATAAAATTTCTGTTTCCGTGCTTCTCTGTAAAGCTGCAAACTGTTACACAGTGGGGGAAAGCAGGACAGCTGCTTAATTCTATTGAAAATATACTGTCTGTAGAGAAGATGGAAAGAGACTTATTGAAGTCTCTTTCTTTATCTTGATCCTCTAAGGAAATAACCAACTAAATCCTTAATCCCCAACCCCTTGGGGAACAAAAAAAAAGGAAAAAATAAAAAAGGGACAGGTGCTGCTCTTCATATTTAAAAAAGTAAAACAAAGGGCTTAAGAACTCATCCTGCCCTCACCCCAGCACAATCCTTCGCAATACTGAAGTTCTTGCACAGGAACTGCAGCTCTTGTCTTCCCACGCTTCTCTGGGTTTCTGATTTTTGCCCTGCAGGATGCTAAGGGAGGGCTGGGTATTTTGTGGCTATTGAAGTATTGTACATGATGGCTATTTAAGTGCCCCAGGGATCACTTTGCTCTTTTATTTGCTCTTGGACTGATCCACCTCACCAAAGCATTTAAGATATTCAGTATTGCAAGTGCTATACTTTTGCATGTAGTGTGGTCTCTCAACTAGTTCCATCTTTTCCCCACCCTACATTCTCCCAAATACCAGAATTCTTTCAGCTGTCAGCTCTGCACCATATGTAGCACATTATTTGTTGGAAGAAATAATTTCCTTAGAAACAGACGTGTGTATCCTAATCCAGAGGTGAGCGTGATAAACACGGAGGATGTTTCACTCTTCAAGAAATGTAAAGCAGGGGACCCAGCAACCTCACGCTTCACAAGATAAAGCAGAGGATCCAGCAGTCAGTCACTTCACAGGAGCTGGTCTAAAAGCTCTTTCATACTGTCACCTCAGATCCCTTTTATCTGCAGTGTGCATTTCTCCGGACCTATGAAAGGCAGGCAGGATATTTATAGCAGCATCAGAGGAGGCAGGAAGTAGGGAACTGGGGTGGGTGCTTGGAAAGTGTATAAAGGGCTTGGAGCACAGGGGTCAGCCTGGAACTCCATCCCCCAAAAGAACAGAGCTGAAGGAGAAGTGTCTGGGGAATAGCTGGTTTTCCACAGATGTCCCCTGGCTCACTCCTCCTGTACCTGTTCCCTTTCCAACACCAGCCATTTCCTGTCTTTCAAAGTTAAGCCGAAGTTTTCCATTCTATGGTTTTCCGGCCTTGGTACAAGCAAAAACATTTTTCCCTTATATTTTAACTGTTTGGAGATCAACAACAAAACCTGCTCGCTGGAGGGAGAGCTTCCTATTTACAGCTGATCCATGAAATTTGAGAGGGCTGATTAAACATCAGAAGAGTAAGATCTTTGCTTGTTCGTGTATTCACTGAGCATGAGAGATTGAACTTGTTGTCTGAACAAATGCTCCAGTGCCCCTCTATAGAAAATTAACAGACTAACATAATGCCAGCAGGCCTCCCTGCTGACTTCACTGCAGTAACACCCAATACTGAGGGAAACACGGAGAAAAGGAAACAGATGTTGAAGTCTCCATACTGTAATTACAATGCAGCATGAGGGAGTTAAAATTCAAGTCCTTCATTCTAGGCCAGCAGGAGCCTGGGTCATTTTGAATATAGCCCTGTGAAACAGAAGTACTCCTGTTTCCTATGTGCTGTTGTGTGACTTTTTTTTTTTTAATGAATCAGTGGGGAAGCAAGAAATAATAATGTGTTACCTTCATGCTGTTGCACCTGGTGTAGCCATTGCTACCTGCTCAAGTTCTGTGCAAATTTGGTGCAATTTATAGCTGCTTTGCTAAAGCACCAGTGATCATGCAGGCCAGCAGAAAGCAGGGCCTTTTTATGTCAAAACTGAGGAATTAAGAAAGGAAAAATCTATGAGGTCTCTCTTTCTTCCTTGGGCCCTTTAACATATCTTTTTTTACCTCCCCAGTAAACTGGTTCTAAACTCTTACAAACCAGCAGGATTACAGAGCTCTGACACTTTAGAAACAGACAGGTAGCTAAGGAAGGTTGTAGACATTTTTATTAGCGTGTATTTTTGCCTAGGATCAGTAACATTGTGTTGAACGATGATGGCTCTGCCATTTGCACACCCTCCTTTGATCTCCTGGAGAGGTTACTACATCAGGTATCTCAAAAGTACCTCCAGGCAGCATGTTATATATGACAGCATGTTATATATGTCTTCATTTCATTTGCTTCTGCTGCTCAGTGTGAATCATTTTCCAGCTAAGCAGTATTTGCCTTATAACTTTGGCAAAAGCCAAAGACCAAGCCCTGCACACACACCCCTTGTCTCACAGAAAAGACATCAGGGAGGTAATGTATAATCTGACCTCAAACCACTACACCCATACAACCTGCATTTCTTGAAGGGCTATTTGAAGGAACTTTGCATTCATCTGAATGGAGGAAGGCAACAGCTTGGCTGGACTCCAGATTGAGTAAAGGGTATGTGCTCTGTCCACGGCCACTCCACACAGCCAGGTTTTTTAAAAGCCTAAGCCTTGATTGCCAGTCAGAAATAAACATGCTACAGGCTGTTAGAGATCAGTCAATAGAACATCAGATTGTTTTATGTGGGTTCTCCTACTTGAGTGTTCCCTGAAGCCCAGGTATGCACTCACTCTCCTGGATGGATGAGATCCACCTTAGGCATGTCCCACATAGCTCCCACAGCTCCAGATGGGGTGGCCTGCCATGTGTCACAGCTAGTGACTCCTCCTAGCTTGACCAGCCTGTACTAGTTCTTCACTGGAGCTTCCACACTGCACCTCTACCTTCTCCAGGAATCCTTCTCTCCTCCTTACACGCTGGGATAGTCTCTGGAGGGCCTTTGCCACTCCTGCTGCTGCTAAATACCTTCTCCTGTCTCCACTGAGCCTATTGCTGTGGCCATTCTCTTCCCCAACCTGTAATAAAGACGGAAGTTTTCAAAGCTGAGCCTGCTGACACACTTCTAGTTCCCCACAGCCCAAGGCCATACCCCTAAGTTGACAATGGCCTCCTCACTCCCCAAGCACTGCTCTCTGCTGGTTCTTGGCCCATTTCTGTCCAAGGAGGGACATCCCAAACCACCTCCTTTCTTCCTAAAGTAAAAATGAGATTCTACATCGCAGGCAAACCATAGCTGATTTTTACAAGGCTTGATATAATTTTTTGTATATGCACCTCTCCACTATTTAACTTGGGTTTTATTGTCTGTATACTGTTTCCAAGGGCTCAAATTGCCCTTTAGAAAGGTCTTATATAAACACTAGCAGGAATTTGGACTATTCGTAGTCAACATTAATTTTAGCACCACGCAACTCAAGAGACTTCTGACTTGTTTCCAGAAGACTCCCACTATCTTTTCTAGCAGGCAGAAATTTTGAATAAATAAAGTAATCAGGGTTATGTGAAATTACTTGCATTTTTATGTTATTAGACACTGTCAGTTAATGCACTATGTCTTCACTCAGGTCACTCAAGAGAACTACTTCACATTACAGTAAAATGTTAACTTTGTTTTTGACAATAGCTTTTAAGCTCTCTAGTGTTTGTAACATTCCTCTTAGAAAACTGAAGTGATCAAGTCAAATCCAACCCTGATACAAAGTGGTGAAATACTGGTGAGACAAGTGGCAATGCACCTGCCTTACACAGAGCATGAGGCTTCTGAGGCAGGTTCACCACTTCCTCTCCATATTCATTACTAGGGCTGATTTTAGATCTTGTATAAGAGGGTGTAAATCCATTTAACCCACCCTGCTCTCATTTACCCCAGGTCCAGCACCAGCCCGATACTTTCAAATAGCAGAAAATTGAAATTCACACTGGTTAACATTCTTTTCTCAAGCTATTCCAAAGAAGACCCAGTTTAGCCCTAGTTTTACATAAGGCCCTAGCCCACTATGGGCAAATAGCACTGGTAGTCATGTCACTGGTGGGCAGAGAAGTGATAAAGCCCCAGCAGTGTGCATCCCTCCCATGAGTCCTGAGTACTTCCACACAGGTAACCAAATAGGTTGACCTTCAGCTGAGCAATTTGCAAAGAGTGTTCAGTGCCACAAAGCTGTGGAAAAGTTGAAACAGTCTTGCAACAGTGTCAAATGGAGTCAGCTGCTCTCATCAGCCTTGTCTCAGAGAAGTCTATGTAAGGACAGTAGGCTTGAAGAGTGGTAACAGTCCAATAAAGTTCTGCCAATAAAATTTCAGGTGTCACATGTGGACGTTCTTCAGAGGTTTAGAGGAGCTACTGTAGGCCTTTAATGAACTCTGCATTTACTTAACTAATTGGTGCTTGAAGGCACAATTTTCCTCTCATCTTCTACACTACTATCATTTTACCAGTATAATTTGCTTCCAATTTATATTATCATGTGAAAGACAGACTCATACCCTGAAAGTCTAGAGCAATAAGCAGCACATTAGAGCGAAAGCCTCTTCATCTTGAAATGAAAAAAAAAAAAAAAAAAGGCCATAATTATAGGGAAACTCAAACACAGGCACTGCTGACATTAGGATTGAAAATAAATTCCTTAGCTCAGTCTGGTTCAGAGCTGGCAAACACAGCATGCCTGGTCTCGCCTGTTAACTCAAACGAAGCCGTCCTCTCAGGTTTACCCATTCTTACAAACTGCCAGAAAGCATCTGGTGGAAGCTTCCTTTAATTCCAAGACATCATGCCCAGACCAAACAGGCTCCTTCAGTGATGCATGCTTGTTTGCGATACACAAGAGCACCACATGGTGTTGGAGCTGAGAGGAAAGAGAAGTATGATCTTAGACAGCATTGTTACATCATAAAACTAAGTTTCCATCTTAATGGTTTTAACATCCAATTTAGGGCAAGGTGACTCAATGAGTGCTCCAACTAAAAATCTTGGCCCCACCCACCCTGGCGGGGATTGCACTTGAGTACAGAGATACATTTCATCAGATGCAACTCAGTTGCCATAGCCAAGAAACTCTGAAAGTGCAGGACCAACTGTATTAGTGTCTTGGAATAAGGGAAGCCCACTGATGAAGCTGAGAATGAATTTGTCACCCTGTGCCACCTCTCCTATGGTCAAACAATCCAATCTGCTCATCCTGAAAACGCAACGTGAATAAGGCAGGTCCTTCTCAAACCCAGATGAAGAACACTAGTACTGCGTATGGCTGTGTGTAACTATGTTTCCACCAGCCCACTTCTGTCCAGAAACATCAGAGGAGCAATCGGCAGGTGGGGAGCTCTAAAGAACACATGGGAAACCAGTGAAAATAAGAAGGGAAGAAATGTCTGCATAAAGCAGGAGCTCCAAGGCTTAAGGTTAGAACATCTGGCTCTCTGCTGGCTCAGAGGCCTTGCTGGAGATGCTTTCTGCAGGAAATCTGGAGTAAGCATATGCAATAATAAAAAGATAAAACAATCTGCACTACAGCTTCCAAACAGTAACTTCCACCACTTTTATTTTTTAATACATACATTTGGAGAAGTGACTAACTCCACATCCCACTACTCTTATAAGGACTAAAATTGCAAATAACTACACAAAAAAAAAAAAAAAAAAAAAAAAAAAAAAAAAAAAAAAAAAAAAAAAAAAAAAAAAACCAAAAACAACCACAAAGAAGCAACCTCTATTTCCACTTCTACTACATAGGACAATTCAGCTGCAAGTGGCCACCTTGCTGTCAGGAGACATGACCAGTCACAAGGAACACCTTCTTTCAACAAAGTTTTCACCATGGACATTTGAATTCCATAGAAGTTAAACAAATCTCCCCCATTTCTTCCCACATAAAATGAAATTTGCAGTACTCTTTTTTATTATTTTTTGAAGCTTTATGGGATGCTTCTCAGATTTCCTGCTTCTAAAATGCCTCCAAGGGAAGTCCAGTCTAAAAATAAAATCACATCATTACTTCCTCGACAAAAGTCTGATTCCAAAGTGGATACACTTTTGCAACCATTACCACAACATGTAACAAAAAAATATTGTTTTAAATTAATCTCAACCCTAAAGATTGGTATAATTAATTGGAGATGGTTTATTATAACTTTTAAAACAGTCTAGAAGACCTTACCTGTCTGCCTTAAGGGCTAAGACAGCACATTTGACATCATTACAACAAAGTAAAGAAAGCATGTTCAAAATCTCATGTATGATCAAGTGTTCTGCACATCTCTGTTAGCTTATGAGTGAGAAGGTGGAATGACCAACTCAAGAAAAACAGTGAAAGGGCAGGTTTTCAATCAGACTTGCCTAAGTCTTAGACTCAGGGCCAAACAAATTCATGAGTTTCCTCCTTCTCTGCTGCTTCTTCCTTGCTCTTCTCTCACATTCTCAGTTCAAAGGATGGGAACCACTGCAGGGGTTGTGGGCTCAGTGCTACAGGTATAGGAGGATGGAATAAAGAATGGCTTCACCAGCACCAAGGGACCCTTAAGAACTTACCTTCACCTCCCCAAAGCTTGCCAACTTCATCTCACCAAGAGTGAGGTTATTTAGAACAGAGAGGAGCACTACCTACTGGCATCCTTGCTGATACAGGTATTTCTTCCCCCAACACAAACCATACAAAGAAATGTTATTTTGAGCTTCTTTGAACTTAGGTAAGAGGCATCTAATAGTGCCATAGGTCTTCTCTAAAGTATATGCACAAGAGAGAAGTAAGACAGCTGTGGAGTGAACAAAGTGCTTTATCACTTGCAGACTGGTTTGTCAAAATGCAGTCTGCAATTTCACATATTTTCTTCCCTTTTTTTTTTTTTTTTTTTTTTAAAGAAGATGTGGGGCAGAAGGGGCCAAGCAGGAGGTGTTTTCCAAACCTGTGAATTCAACATTCAGCAGCCAAGCTCAAAAGTTCCTGCTGTTTGTGCAAAAAAAGGACAAACAAGTCCCTTTCATGTCAGCTATGTCCAGCTGGAAATGTCACAGCTTTGTCACAAAAGAACAAAGCATGCCTGGTGTCTGTTCTTTCAAAAGGTCTCTTAATTCAAACAAAAGAAAAATATTCACATCTGGAAGGGGTCGTAGGCAGAGGGCGGGAGTGGAGGAAGCAAAGTTCAGATGGCAAACCATAGCAGTTGCTGTTTGTCCAATTATGGTACTGCCTCTTCTGGCACTTACTGATCCCGTTAAAGAAAGAAAGCCAAGAGTTAAAACAGCAATTTTATTATTGATTGACCCCACAGGGCCAGATAAGACACACCTCTTCACTTTTGCTCCATTCATCAAGCTGAAACACTCAGGCTGAGTGAAAAAACCCCTTGTGACCAGTCTAGCAGTAGTACCTCTTTTTTCTCCCCTCCCTCCTTTTTTAAATTAAAAATGTATATATGTTGTTATTTATGAAGTTCAAGGCTCCTTCAAAGACCATAGCCTTCACTTTCAAAGGATGTACATACTGAAATCGTGCCCTTTCCAATGGGTTTATTTGACCATCTGTTTCTGTAAAGATTAAAACCTTCTAATGACTGCAGAGTCGGGAGGCTGTATCAGAACTGAGCCACTGGAAAATGAAAAATTAAATGTCCAGTGAGATCAGATTAAAGGAGACAAGAATGAACTTGAGCATAGGACTTCACTGGTTAAGCATGAAACACCAACAGCAGAAGTTTGCATTACAGTCCTCAACTCAAAGTTTTCTCCTTCTTCAAAATACAGCGCTTCTGAAGATGAAAAGCCTCTCCTAGGCTGCCACCTAGCTAGTTAATTTCTTATATTGTTTTAGGAGCTGTTTTAAAAGCCTCTTTTGCTCCAGCCCTTACTGCACTGACTCCTCCCTTTAGAGCTGGTATTTTGTCAGAAGTTTCAAGAGCGATAAAAACTTGCTGCCAAGTCCCTTTCTTCCCCACAATGTGTTTATAACCCAGCGTGTAGTTTAGTCTGTCTAAACACTGCACTAGTACACTGCCATCAGTTTCCATGGAGATGATTAACTCCTACAAAGCCAGAAAGCTTTAGTGTGCTTTTTGTCCTTTCCTCCTATGAAGAATGTGACAGCGTTTACTAAAATCAGCCCGCAGAAATATCACATTTTCCACACATTTCTAGCAAAGGATTAACTTTTGCTTCAGCCCATCAGAGACGTGCAGTCTTAACCAAACTTGCATTCAAGTCGTTCAGTGGGTTTCTCTTTCCCCTCAAGGCTCTCCTCCTTTGCATTGCTGTGATGTCTGAAGGCATGACAGCCCCAGAGACGTCAACTTTTTGAACTACTTTGTCTCAGAGCAAAGCCAAGGCTTGAGATATAGTGAAGAGCCCAGAAGAGAGAAAGGAAAGATGAAGGAGAAGACTTTGAACTCAACCAGAAATCAGAGTGGGAAACAGAAAAACTTCGTGCCCTAAAGTTTAGGAGCACTGTTACATGAAACTTCATAGTTTACTCCTAGTCACTTTTGCATCTAGTAAAAATACAGTTGGTGTATATTCATTACAAAAACGTATTTAATACCTTTTCAAAAAGTTGAATTGAACTGAAATTACCCCTAATCTATTACAGCATGATCTAACCAGAGTAAGAAAGCAGTTCTTCTCCATAAATGCAACTAATGAAGGCCACATGCTGCCATCAGCTTTTGCTGTGGAAAAACAGTTTCCTAGTCTCATGTTCACAGAAAGGACAATCTCCCTGGCAGTTGCCACTTAGGTGGCACACTTGTTGATCCAAACTATGAAAATGGCAACAGAAGTTTGAATACTTTTGTTTCCTGGAAGAATTTCCCACTATAAAACTATTTTATAAATGTTTTCCAGGCTGTCATCACTGAAGCAAACTGTAACCTTCCCACCACTTTTAACATGGAATGGGTTTTTGGCATTCAGGAGCAGATACACTATACAAACTACACATGAATAACCAGGCACAACAGCAGTTTCTGTAGAAGAACCGAAGGCAAGAGGTAGATCTTTTGTCACTAGCCTTGGCTAACTTGAAAAGGCTACTGGCAGCATTCACAGCAATGGGTGTTCTGTTGCAGTGAGAATTATTTTCTATTTGACTTCCATAGCAGTTGCCAGGAGGATTTCTTTGCAGACTCTACTCGGAGTCAGCACCATGTGGGTACCAGCAGTGTAAAGTCCCCAGCCCCTTTTATGCTGTGCTACTGGGACAACCTTCAGAGGTGGCAGGAGACTTCACTTGTGCATCCACTCACCACCACTGAAGTGACAGCCTGTATTTACCATTACATGGACATGTGTCCAGTAGTAGCTCAAAGGACACCACTAATTGGTTTCATATACTTTGCCATGGAAGAGTTGCCAAGCAGCAACCACATTTTGTTACCCACCCTTGGCTACAAGCAAGCCAACAAATTTGTGAACAAAGTCTCCATTACCTCCTCCCCAGAGATTTTTGTTGCTGTCCATGTCCTCTACCTAAAGTTAGTGTAATGATGAACCCTAGGGATGCTGAAACCCATAGTGGAAAACATCAGTCAGGATCCAATGAAAGTGTTCCAGCTTTGCCGAAAGCATGCAGGTTTGCGTATGTCCCACAGCTGCAAGGACCACAGGGCAGCATGCGGGAAGCCTGGAGACACTTGGTACCTGCTTCTCCAGCCCTGGCCAGCGTTACAGGCACAGCACCGCAAGCCTGTGTGAGCCGCACCTCCAGCACCGGCCGCCACGGGCGCCTTCCTGCCTCGGGAGAACCCATCCTAACCCTGCCTCCCACTTCTTGTCACCAAGTTGAGGAGGAAATTTTGGCAGCCTACACCTCCAATTGTGTTTCTGTCCCGCGGCAGGAAACATGCCACTCTAACAATTACTGATTTCTTTAAGGCGCTTCTGGGAGAGGCTGCTGCGGGACAGGGCTCGGGAGGGCTGGGCGGGGGTCCGCCGGCACACGCCTCTCCTCTTACCAGCCCGGGCGTCTGCGGCAGCGACGGAGCCAAGCCCGCTCTTGGACAGTCAGGTCTCCGCTCTCCGCTGGAAGTAAATGCCGCACCTCTGCCCTCGCTCGTGGCTGGCAGGACCGCGGCTGCCTTGCGGTGACAGCCGGGCTGCTGCCCGCACCCCTCGGCTCCCGGGAACTCTCCGGCTGCCCCGAGCCCCCCCGGCCCGGGCGGCTGCGGGGCGGCGGCACTTACCGATGTCGGAGTTGCAGAAAGCGTCCTGCGGATGGATGGGGACGCAAGTGCAAGCCTCCGCCACCAAGTCCCGCAGGCTCCAGCTGCACAGGAACACGGCGAGGAAGCTCAGCCACGCCGTCATGCTGCCCCGCGAAGTGCCTCCTCGCTTCTGCGGAGCGGGAGGCGGCTGCCGCTGCGTTCGCCTGACTTTATTCTCGCTCCCTAGCAGCCCGTGCGCCGCGGCTGCCTGCCCTGCTCCTGTCTCTGTGTCTCGGGCTGGCTCTGCAGCGCAGCCCTCGCGGGTGCCGGGGGATGCTGAGGGGAGCTGAGGGGAAGCTGAAGGCAGCGGAGGGGCGCTGAGGGGAGCTGCGGTGCAGCGCGAGGCCGGCGCGCGGAGTTATACCCGGCTCGCGGCGCGGGCGCTCCGGGGGCGCCGCCGCGCGCGGCCAATGGCAGCGCCGCATTACCTCATCGGCGCGAGCGCGGGGCGGGGCCGCGCCCGCCGCGCCTTGTAGGGAATGGAGCGGGCGCGCGGCGGGCGGGGGCACGGCCCGGGCCCGATCCCATCCCGATCCCGATCCCATCCCATCCCATCCCATGCGATCCGGTGCCCCGGGGCGGGGGAAGCCTCGCTCCGTGCCGGCCGTACCCCGCTCCTAGCGCCGAGTGCCCGCCGCAGGGCTGTCACAGCCTCCCCCGGCCCGCGCCGCTGCTCGGGGCGCCTGGAAAACGCACGCGGGGCTTGCGCTGCGCTTGGAGGTCTTGGGATGTTTGCCTTCAGTCCATCCGGGCTGTCCGCAAACTGACTTTAAGCTGGAGGGGATGGCGCGTTATTCACTCTATTCCAAAGAGCTTTCCGACAGCGATCAGACAGTGCATAAGTGCGGTGTGCTTGCTTCCTTCAGGCAGCAGAAAGAGGATGGGGGAAAAGAAGGACGAGACCTCTCTGAACTGTAAACCAGGATTTTGCCCTGAATGGTTTTAATCCTGCTCGAATGCTCCTTCTCCACCACCCAGCAAATTCCCCTTCTCTGGCCTTTCAGTCAGAAAGGGGTCATAAACTGCTAAAACCAAGCTGGAAAAAGCAGTGTTGTGTCTAACCCGGGCACTCCCAACATTTAATCTCAAAGTGTATTTTAGCAGAGCAGCTTTAGTGGAATTTATAGAAATGTCCTGTTTGTTTTGTTTTCCTTTATCCCCTTTCAGAGCCATAAATTTCTATCAGCTGTAGAAATGTAAATGTTATAGAAGAGCTGGGACTGTAAGGAAGGAGATTGCCAGCTGCATGATACAGACAGCCTTATTATCCTCCAAAGGGGACTGAGGGGTGATTAATCACAGTATCAAACCAGTGTATATAATGTCAGAGTACTTTCCACGGGGTTTACAAGACTTAAGCACATCTAGTTATAAATTATGCTGGTATTAAAGGCCAGGGACCAGCTGTCCTAAATTTCTATATAGTCAGCTAAGTCTTTAGATTTACAATTCTGCTCCATCTGGGTGAAGCAGAGCCTGCCTACACCTTTTCTTTAATCATACCGTCCATATAAAATTAAAATCTCCTGTCTTATGGAAGCACAGGCTTTTATTTGGAGCATTGGGAGGCAAAAGCTTCAAGATGGGTGTTGTCACTAGGGATCAAGGTTACAATGCCAGCAGAGGAAAACACAAGTTCTTATCCTCGCTGTGACACAGACAACCTGTGTGACAGCTTTGCCTCACTGTGCTTCAAATCTCTGTGTCATGGGATCACAGTGATGGGAGCTGCTCAGGAATGTGTATTAGGGAACACACTGAAAAAATCAGATGGTGTTGAGGTGCTAACGGGTCCTGTGAGTGTGTATGAGACAGGGTATTAAACAGGTCGTTCAGTTTAGACACGCCAGTGTCCGAATCGCTGGGCCCAAATTGCAATACAAGAAACCCTACACAAAACACATTTTAGGTACTTGGACTGTCTGCTCAAGGCACTGCAAGTGAAGCTGGATCTGTCAGATTGGGTGGACTGTCATTGCAGTCTCGCTGGGTGTAAACACAGAACAACTCCACCGACCTCAGCAGAGTAACACGGAAGAAAAATGAGGTGTGCCTGACACTCTCATTGTTTCTTTGTTGTTGTAAAAGGTTTGATATCCACCAACATTGTGATACACCTGGCTTATCAACGTCTCAGATCAATATCTGAGAGAAGTGAAATTCTGCCAGAACCTGACACTGGTGTAAATAAGGGAGAGTTTGGCCCACACACAACTAGATTATAATCACGGCTCCTGCACCACCTCCCTTCGCTCTCTGGCCAAGTAACTCCCCTGAGTATGTTTCTTCATTCCTATAATAACACCTTTCCTGAGTGTTCTGAGGACTAACAAGCTAAATGCTTTGTAATAAGCTTTTAAGCTGTTGGGTGCTGTGTAAATGCTGAGTGTCTGTGATACACAGATGCAGGACACATTCAGAGGAGACTGAAAAACAAACCCTTTAGTCACCTTCTCAATTTCTGAAATGGGAGGGGAAGGGGCCTAGAAATTACTGAAGTTCCACAGGGCCCTGCACAGTCTGGAAGTAGCTTGTTTACAGTGAGGTGGACCAAGCTTGTTAAAATGACACCAAGTTTGTGCTGATTGCAGGAACTAGTTCACTTTTCAGATATAATCCAGAGAAAAAATCAGATGGAAAGGAGTGACATGGCTTGATCCAAGGGCTGGGCACATCTCTTTGGAAGGGATGGGGTGCAGGCTGGCTGTATGGCAAGGCTTACCACTATCTTCTATACCACTGTATGGGAGGTGATCCAGAAATTTTTTTAGTGCTTGTATTATCATTGCCTGGAGTAGTAACACCTGTGTTTGGTCAGGGCTTAGCTGATTCACCTGCTTTTTTTACACTTAGATATTCTTTTTCAAGGAGATGAACTTCTCTACAGTAGCAGGGATGCAGTTTTTCCAACCAGGACTGGGTACTGTACAATAGGAACAATATTTATTTGCCACTTTAAGAGTAAACTTCACACACAGAAACCAGAGTGCATTATTTTTGTAAAGTACAGGTAAGGTATACTCAGGAAAGCTCAGTCTGGCCAGTGGCCTGCTCGAGGCCTTTGTTAAATAGTTTAATCTGCCTATACACTCATTTTATCATCTGTAAATAGAGATATTCTGTGTTATCCTCTGATAATATCCATTAGATATTCAATATTAGCCTCTCCCCTTTAAGATCTGCCAGCAAAGTGAACTCTGAAAGAGTCAGACAAGGATTCTGCGTGTTTATTTATATGAGAAAATATTGATAATGACGTCAGAGTAACAGAGAAAGTCAATGAAGGAACTGAAAGGAGAATTCTCTCTGAATTCCTGTTCTATGCCCTGTCTGCATGGGAGAAACTGCAAAGGGAAAAAAATAAAATAAAAAACTATCATTCCACTCCTTTGCTCAGATAAAACTTTAAGCCTTGTATGGCCATAAAAAAGGTAGCTCTGAAAGAAGGAAAAAATAGAGACCTTGATCTTCATTTGAGAAAATTCGAGTTCACATTTGGTTAATGTCACCAAATAAAGCAATCTACGCTCTTCCCGTCCTCCACCAAGAAACACACTGCTGAACACAATTAAGGACCTCTCTGCCTTACCGAGCAGCCACACAGCTTCATGCTGTGATCTTGTCGGATCCCGCAAGCCAAGCATGGCTGGGCTGGGTCAGTGGCTGGTGCGAGCATTGCCAGGGAAAGCCGCGTCCCGCAGGTGCTGCTGGCCGGGCAGTCCTGCAGGAATGTGCGCGGCAGTGCTAGGGGGCAGTGCGCTGCAAGGGATGGCTCCGACCTCCGCGATTCCTAAAGAACCGATTATTTGGAAAGGGAAACGTGTTCAGCTGGGTGCCTTATTTAAATTTCAGCAAGGAGAACTACCTTCTGCTTTCACAGATACTCACATTAGTTTATATCAGGAGCACGTTAGCATCATCATTTTCCTTCCACAAGACCGTCCTGGAACCAGGGGCAGAGACTGAGATATGAGCTAGAGGCATGTTCACTTGCCTTCTGATCACATTTCATTGTGAGGGATGCCGGCTGCTTCAGTACAGAAGGGCTTCATCGAACTACAGCAACTGTAGTACAACAACAAAAAAAACCACACCAGGGTGGAAGGCTGAGAGAAAGAGTGAGAGAGAGAGATCTGACTACCACCAGAGAAAAATACCCTGACAAATGTCCCATGTAGTGGTTGGTAACACTCCAGTTTTAGACCCTATTAATTCCACCATTGTATCAGTGAACTTTACATGCTATTTAAAATGAGAAGACCCCTTTTTCAAAAATGTCTTTGATTCTATAAATACATACCAGAAAAAAATTCATTTGATCTCTTTCTCTGAGGTTGCAAAGGAATTATGTCACCTTCCTGTCTGCAAGCCAGACATAGGTAACAGTTCAGTTCCATCCCATTCCCAAGCTTTTCATTGGAGGTACACCATTAAATCTTCACCAGCTCTAACAATTCTATTCTGTGTTCAGTCCTCAAGGATCCTTTACAGATTGTGCCCACTGAGAGCACCCGGCCTGGAAGCAGACTGTAGGCACCATGTGTTTCCAGGAATATTACATTATAAAGGGTTGTGGAATATGAAATCACCCTCTCGGTAGTGTGGGGATCCTTCAATCAGGCTGTGATGTGACATCAGCTGCAGAAGAGTAACCAGGAAATATCTTTTAACAGCCTTATCAAGCTGAAAATGTTTCCTGCACATGACCGTGCTCTTTGGCCCAAATCCAGCAAAACACTAAGGCACATGTTCAACTTTAAGCACACAAGATGCTCTACTGAAGTCAACAGAACCATTTACATACACAAAGTTAAATATAAGCTTAAGTGCATTTCTGGACCAGGGCCAAAGGGCTCAGTACCATGCAGGGTTCAAACCAGGAGGCTGTGATTAGATGGTCTGACAGAATCCGGGAGGGAAGGACACAATGTGATTTGCTTGGTTCTACCTGCCTATGCCTCACTCCAAGCAATTAATTTTCTCTCATTTTTGTTTATAATAAGTCTTTCCATTTCTCTTGTTTTGCTTTCCTGCTGCTGTAGCCATTTCCAAATTGAAGTTTTTATTTTCTTTTTTAAACCCTTCTAAACTGCATCAATAGCATTAAGTGACTGAACAAAGAGATTTCAAATAGATGAAGTGCTTCAAATGGTAATAAGAGCTGGTGTTCCCAGAGCTTTGGAGGCTGCACTAAATACAGAAGAGAGTGAGAGCAATTGAAAATCACTTTTCTGTTGTTCCTTTGTATGAAGTGGTTTCTGGCTTATGCAATGCACAGTAATTAAAATGACTGGAATGCCTCACATTTTTAAGAGAGCTTTAAGGCAGCTCTGTGGCATTGCAGCCAGCAGAGTTCATGAGCAGATTCATGGCTGCAATCGAGGTTTGACGTTTCTATCCACGTAACTTGAAGAAGACAATATCTCTGTAAAGGCCTTTGAGGGGAGTTTGAGGAAGAAGGGTTAGACACAGAAAAGCAGTAACATCTGCTCTCTGCATCAGCTTCATGAGCAGATATGGGGCAAGTCTTCCTTTTGATGAGACAAGAGCCCAAAAGTTTGTGTGATTGTCAGAGATTTCATTGCCTTCTCTCCCTTTAGCTTCAATGTCCTGCTCAAATTCAAGTGTGGCACAGCACTTGTATATTCTCTATCTCTCACTGTAATCAGAATCTTGTAATGCCTCCTCCAAGGTGGAACTGCACAGGAAATGTCTCTACCTGTGAGAGAGGGTTTGCATTTGAGCACTGGCCACTGTGGTTGCTGTGTGTATTTGTGGGGCTGCAGGCAGCTCCCTGATGTTTAGCAGAGAGCCTGGCAGACTGGCATGTCTTTCTGCTCACAACTCGTTGTCCTCCCAGTGCTGAGGTTTGCTCTGCTTGGCAGGGGTGAGGGACTATCTTGGTGCTTTTCGGTCTCCCTGGCAGAGTCCAGAATTTCATTTTCATCTTTTCCAGTTTTTTTTTTTTTTTGCCAAAGGTGGCTGACCACTGGTTTTCTCTCAAGACTTGGCCTGGCTTTTCACAGTGATGATTGGCCACAGAGGAGCAGAAGAGCTGAATACAGCCTCACTCAGTAGGAGAGCTGACTGACCTGAAGACATGGCCTTTTTGGCATGTTGAGCAATTAAATCCTTCTTCTCTCATCTCTCTGCCTCTCACCAGCCGTCTGAAGGCATGGACTGAGCCTGCTTCCTCATCTCCCAGCATAACCTTTCTCTCCTTCTCATCAAAGGGCACTTGTCAGGATACAGCTGCCTCCACAACCCTGTGTGAGTGTAGGGAGGAAGAGAAAGATCCCAGGCAGGAGGCAGTAATCCTATATCTCGTAGACCATCCTGAGGCTATCAGAGCTGCAGTCCCTACATATGCCAGTCCCTAGGATGTGTCACTGGTTTTAAAGCATGTTGGAATCCCCTGAAATCTCCATACTTGTGAAAAGCAGAAAGAGGAGCACCAGGGGGCTGGCATCCCCTCTCTTTGTTTCTTTAATGAGCCTAGAGGTAGTATTGGGCTGTCAGGTGTGAAGGAAGGGTCTTTTCTTTACCTGCAGAAAGGTGCGAGTGCAGGAAAAGTTGCTGTCTCCAGTTGCTTCTCCCTGCACAGCCTTCAGAGACTTCCTGTAAGAATTAGCCAGTGTCTTCATCCCCATAGTGCAGGTGTTACCAGTGTCTCACCTGAAACTGCAAATTAAGGTATTAGTTACCAGGACAGTCTCTAATGACAAGGAGAGTGTCCCAGCAGAGAATGAACTCAGTGATTCCTGTCATGCATGCCAGCACACGATGTCAAAAGTGAGAAGCAGTTCCTCTGTGTGGAAATCCCAACAGAGATTGTTGCCTCGGCATAGGATTTTTCTTATAAATCCAAACCGACTTTTTCGATGCTTTTCTTCCTGTGTTCCCAAATCAATGCTGTATTCTAAACAGTAGCTGACTGCTCACTTACATCAGACCCTTCCCTCAGACTCACGGTCCCAGCCAGGAGAAGCTGCGGAATTTCCGATGTGAGATTTCAAGGACGGATCTCTTTCTTCTCTAGAGCAAAAGGCAGCGCTTCAGTTTCCTCACTCCTCTGGAATTTTTCTCCATAAATCTTGGCATACGGTGTGAGACAAAAGATGAGGGGACGGTAGAGCTGCAGTCTAAGGCGAGGACTCTTATTTGTTTATTGCCTTGCTCTTCTCAAGTGAAGAGTAGTGCATTCCTCAAAGGAACTTCTCAGGTCAGCAGTGTGAGTTCCACACCTAATGTATTAATGTCAGGAGTGAAAAAATCAGTGTTTGATTTAGCACAGATGTGTGAAAAAAGTATTCTTTCTCCACTGAAGACAGATGTAACAATCCAAAGCCCCTCTTCCCCTTTCCTTTAATCTGACAGCCTCTATCCCTTAGCTGTGCCTTTCTGTGTGCTTCTGAGGGGTGTTTCAGTGAGAACTACCCCGAGCTGGCAGGAATCAGGAAGGAGTAGTCTGTATGTACAGATTACATACCAGGAGTTGAGCTATGAAGGTACCAAAGCTTGATCATGTGCTTTGAGTGAGAAAACACCTCTCTGTAGCTTCGCTCTTAGTAGCTGTGCCACCAAATCTCACAGTGTTGACCAGGTGTTTGGCATCATCCCAAGTGCCCTGCTGTGGGATCCTGGACTGCTCCAAAGTAGTGGTTCTCAAGTGCTAAGAGGTTGGAGAGGTACTGAACACTTCTAGCAGGAGCAGGTGTCCAACGGTAGCTTGGCACAGCACATTCTCTCTTCTCCCTCTCCCCCTCCTCTCCCCCTGCAAGAAGAGCCTGAGCTTTCACCACACAAGCCAGGGAGGCAGAAGGGTTCTCCCTGGACACCCAGCTGAGGTCAGTCAGGAAAGTGCTCTCAAAGTTATGCAATGCATGGGAGGAATCTACAGTTTTAATCGTGGGATAATTAATGGAAAATAATAAACAAAGGGCTGAGCAACAGCAGTTTCTACCAACAGAGATATGATTATCCAGCAGACTTTCCCCAGCACCTGACAGCACAAAAGACAGTAGATAGACAAGCATTTTATGTGCTTTCACTTAAGCTGTCTTTATGTTCCCTAGATTACAACACAGCATTTTTTAACCAAAATCTTACTTCCTTTTCCCTCCGTTCATGGTCAGCAGAACCACCACAAGACCAGTGAGTGGAATGGGAAGGCAGGGGTGGATGTCTGCTCAATGCCAACAAATCCTTCGTGCAGCTGGGACAGAAGGCACTCATCTTTCCACAGGTCAAGGTCTCCCTTTCCTCACAGGACAGCTGTGGGTGTACCTACTGAAGGCATTTCAATTCCCCCTCCCAGTGCTGAGATTGAATGAGCTATTGCTGGAGAAAACCTTCTCCGTTGGTATTTACATAAAGTCATTTTTGTGCCAAAGAAGCAGGATCATCAAGAAGAGCACAGTCTGCCTCATGAAAAGAGAAGGAGCAAGCTAGGAAGGGAATTCTTTTACTTCATTTGAAATTGATTTCCCCATCCAGAACAAAACTTCACCTTTGAACATCAAATATAATGGCAATTTAGCCTGGAGAGGCTAACATAGCATAATCTGTGTATGGATGTAAGCAACAGCACTACAGGGAGTTGGCTGGAGAAAACCAATACTCACTCCTGGTGAATACAAGAGCATTTCCTCCTCCTCCTGCTCCTCCAGGACCTACCACCTTAGCTTAGACAGCATTTCCAAGTCCCTTAAGGTGTTTCCACAAGTATCAATGCAATTACTTTTAACAATTTTTTATCATTTTTTTCCCTGAAATTATAATCTGAAGGATTGGGCAGTCATAGCCCTTTGGTTTTATTTTGAAAAAAGGCTTTTAAAAATAGGAAGGAGAAAATAGGACAACCTGGTGCTGCCAAAAAAACCCAGTTTATTCCATCAGGCATTTCTGGGAAGAAGGAGGGAGGGCAGCTTTTAAAGCCATGCCTGTGGCTGCATGTAAGGGGTAGTTCTCAAAGGATTCCCTTAATCAGATTCTGAAGAAGATGGGCTGTCTCTTTGTAATTCACTCCATGTCTTATTCTAAGGCCATATGCTCTGGTCACGTGAAGATTTACAGACTCAAATTCACTGGCCTCAGAGAATCTGAAAGAATTATGCAAGAAATCATGTTCCATCATAACTGAGGCCTCACACAGCCGTACCTCCTAAAGACTGCCTCTAACTCCATACATGGTCCCCCTAGGGCTTTGTAAGGCCTGCTGGGGAAGAGGGAAGGGGAGGAAAAAAGGGGAGCTGCTGATCATTGCCATGTGTGAGCAGCATCCCTGTCTGCACGTGGGTGTGACGTCCGTGCTGTCACTGAGGCCGAGCTCTGCAGAGCCCCCCTGTTTCCTGTTTCCAGTCAGAATCTTGCTGCTGGAGCAGGAATCCCATATCACTCTGTACTGCAGTCACAAAAGAGGAAAGTTATGGCCAATGGAGGGGGAAGGGGTGGGGGAAATCCTCTTAAATAGCCATGTAGGATGTCTGGGCAGGGATGTGAGCCAGAAGTCCTCAGAGGCAGTAGAATAAGTGGGAGTTTAGCAAACAACCATTTTCTTCCTTTGACTAGTGTTCCTCAGAGACCTCAGCACTCCAGTTCTCATAGCTAATTTTAGCTATTTGTGGTTGGCCTGTTCCTAATGTTCCTTTCCTATCTCTCTCACACACTGAACCTTGGGATACTCTCTGTGGGCTGACAGATGACGTGAAAACCTCTAATCTGCAGGTCAAATATCAAAAACTGAAGTGGAATCATGAAACTGGAAGCATAATTTTCTTTTTTTCCAAATAAGGGAGATCTATTCATATTAGAAGTTCTTAGCATACCAAGTTTATGAGGTTTTTTTTAAGTATATGAGGGGAATGATTTATTCTTTAAAATTTTATGGTAACCACCAAAGATGTTATCATCCCATGGACACTGCCTTTCCTCTGCAGACTATGACTGATACGCTTTCATTATTTTTTGGCACTGCTCTTTGTTAGAAAAACCAAAACCACATTGTCCCAAACACTGTACTGATACATAACAGGCAGGGTGAGTCCCTGCCAAAGGGCATCGAGTACATGTTAGAGAGGGTTTAAAATGAACATAGTGGCAATAAATGTGCCATGACTGGAGTGAAGGAGCTGGCAGCATGTGGCATTCAGACTGCACATATCACCTTCATTGAACTCTGAGTCTTACCTGCTTTACACTCCTGTTGTGAATTGATGTCAATGCTTTATCTACCATGAAGTTTGCTCTACAGTTTGTCATGAGTCTGATGTCCTGAGGCACCACAGGGTACAAAAGAAAGGTAAAAGTGTAGGGGCAACTCCTCCTGTCTCAACCAAATTTTCCCAGAAACATGAGCAACAGGTGGCTCTTTTTCTTTCCCTAAATTTCTCCTGGATTCCTTGTCCTGATTGCCCCTCCTCTTCACATACAAATCTGTAGAGGATGCTCTGCAGGCACAGAGTGATGGCGGTGTGGGACTGTGGACGGTAAAAGGGCATATGGGCCCTGAAGGGATCTGGAAGAGATGCTGGCTCTGCTCTGTAAGAAAATTTAGTTCAGGGCCTGGAAATCAAGTCACTGACCTTATTTTCAGTTGACTGATTTAAAAAGTCTTAGAGTCAGGTGAGGAATCCTGAGAAGCTGATTAGGAGGAGAAAAAAAGTAGTTATTACTAAAAAAGTAGTCTCTCAAGGATAGAATAGTATTCCTTGAGCTGACAGAGGCCAGATTTATGTTATTAATTAGCCAGACACCTCTGGTTTTGTGTTGGACCTGATATAAAAGACTGATGAGGGTATCTTGGACAAGACTGCCTGTAGCACCCTGTTCTGGCTGGCAGGAAGCAGCCAGTCTGCACATAAAACAGACCTCATGAGCTGCTTTCCTGGGAGCTCTGCTGGTTGCTGAAGGTCCCTTAATTTTTAAGAAGTGTTGGCAGCTTGTTTGACTTTCAGACAGAGGTAAGTCCTGCTTAAACTGAAGGAATGAATGGGGGGAACCTCCCCCCCACACACCCCATCTACAGGTTGTCCTAATAATCCCTGAACAGATGGACGTGGTCATGTGAGCCCTTGAAACTCTATCTGTTTTGGAGGAGTAGTGGGTGTGGTGCTGTGGGCACGGACAGATATATGTGTTGCCTTTCACAGAGAAGCTCACTGTCCTCCAAAGACTGAATATCAACAAAATCCTTCCTGTGGGGACTTCCAGTTCTGCCCGAGCCAGCTGTAAATTCCTTTGAGGCTAAGACTAAGAAAACTGGAATCCTGGGAGGGCTTTGGTACAGTCCCAAACCATTTCCAGTGAACCTTCCCAAAAATATGGTTTCTCTGACCCAGGAATGTGAGCTCTGTAACAATGCAAAGCTGAAGTCCTAGACCACTGGAATTAGCCAGTATTAGCTCATTCCATCTTTGCGCTCCGTCTGTCTCAGCTAATCTGAAAATCATTGTCCCTCTGGGAGACAGACTCTGTTCCATTTTTGTGTAGCACCTGGCACGATGGAGATGTTAGTATTGGAGTGAGGTGCTACCTCTATATAAACAAATAAAAAAATTCGTGGGACCCCTAGTTTCTCTCTTTGCTGCTCTTGAGTTGTTTATTTAGGAGTAAATAATCATAAAGCATCTGAGTGAGCGCAGCAGAGCTAACGGCTGCCTCAGCCAGGAAATGCCTGAGGAGCAGGGAAAACAGACTGGAGTACAAACTGCTGTAGCACAGTGGAACAGAAGCCATGAGCTGGTACAGACTGGCTGAAGCAGGAGACATCAGAAAAGTAGTTACGTACACAGAGAGCTCCTCCGCTGGTCCCAGCAAAGCTGGAACAAAACTACATTTGCTCTACAGCAGGTGAAGGCCCAGTCTTCCAAACCCAGGACAGCTGGACATCCTGACCACCAGACCCACCAGCTGCCTCCTCACTTGCCAGACCTCCTGCTTTTGCATTCTGTCCCTCACCATCTGTTTGTCCTTTTTATGGGAGAAGTCCCTTCCAGTTGTCACCTTCTGCATGAACCAGTTGAAATATTTGCCTCCCCTACTGTGACAAGTTTCCCTCACATTTTTTGTGCTTCCTTGCACGATACAATTTCTTTTCTGAGCAAATATTTGCAGCCTTCCCCTTTTAAACACAGAGGTTCTGGAGTGACATAACACCTCATGGAGCAAATGCATTCCCTGAAAGCCTTCCCCATGATGTTGAGGCCCCAGTTGTCAACAGTGTTTCTTCCAAGGATAGAGAATGTAATGCAGGCCTCCCTCCCTTGCCTGTGGTTTCTCCATGGCAGTAAAGTCTCCAGTGAGCAGACAGCCAGAAGAGCCACCAGCATGCCGGGAAGGGCATGTCAGGGTTGGGAAGGAAGAGTGGCTGCACCGCATTGTGTTCCAGGCATGCTTCGTTGGCAGATGGTCCCTAAGGGACTGCTGGATGCTGGAGTATATTTAGGGCAGCTTCCAGGCTACTTGAGCTCACACTGACAGAGGTAAGGCAAAATCATGCAGCTGCACCCAACTCCTAGTGACTGTCCTTCCCACCGCTGGTGAGCAAGGCCTGAGCAGAGAACTTAGTCCCACACCACTACACACAGCAACTTCTCAGCCTCTTCCTATCTGCCCAGGTAGCATGGTGGCACTTCTGGTGAAAACTTTCTTCTGGAATGAGGAAAAAGACAGATCAAGAACAGCCAAGTGGTTTGCTGTGCTCACACTCTTCTTTGCATCCTAAGCTAGCCCCACAGCCTGACATGAATAATCTTATTAACTTGTGCTCCCATGAAGCACACACAAACACAGAAGCGGGGAGGGCTGTCAGGGCTGTTCCCAGCTCTAAAGCAGCCCTTTGGCAGGACTAGACTGGTTGTTTTCTTTTCTCCCCAGATGAGAGGCTGGTCAACACCACCCCTAAACTCACCTCCACCCCCAAACAGCTGTTTTGCCAAAGGGTGGAGAAGCAGACCTCCTGACTGAGGGTGGAGCAGTTTGAAGGCAAGGAAAGCAGTGACTTCACTTCTTATTAAGTAATAGCAGAGCGGGGTATGCGTCACTCTGAAAAACAAGACTTTGGGTGGGGGCAAAGGCTCTCTGCAGCATCTTACACATGGAGCCTTCCTCTTGGTGGGAAATGAGCAGAATACACCATTCCGAAGAGGGAAGTCAGAAAATCAAAGATGTAGTAGGTTGAGCACCTCATAATCTTATTTAAGGGGATCCAAGAAGAGCATCAAGGTGAAAGGGCTCATAATGGTGAAGGTTGTTTGGGCTAGACTTTAGGAAACATTCTCCTCCAGCAAGGATGGAGAAACATGGGAATAGATCGAGTCCCTGTGAAAAAAGCAGCACCTGGGGGTCAGCTTTTATGGGGGGCAGATAGCACTAGAGTCTAGGTACAAATACCAGGGGGGTGATGGCAGAATAGACAAAGGTGTCTTTGTGATCACGGAGAGTTACCTGCAAGGGGACTGCTGTTCTTAGGTTAGAGGCAGCCTCTTCCCACCCTGTGTTAGTGAGCAGGTATCACAAGATCTGCATCTGTCTCCCCAAATAATCCTTTCCCTGCAGCTGACTCCTTCAGGGCTGTACAGACAGCCTCAGGCCAGTCTGTTGCATTCTCACTGCCTGATTCAGTTGGCTTCTGCCAGTCCTGACTACTGCTGAAAGAGCCTCTGAGGCTTGAGAGCAGTCTGGAATGTTAGACATCATTCCAGGCTGTTCTGAGCAGCGCAAGAGTAAGAAGCAGTCTTGGACTCCAAAGGCTTCAAATGTAACAAATATTTTCATACTGCTGATACTGTTCATACTGCTCTGAAAGCGCAGTTGCCAGAATGGCCATCAGAACAGAAGCTGTCTCACAGGTGGCTGTGGGCCAGCTGTAAAAGGCCTTCCCAAAGGCTCTGTGCAACGCTTATGGCATCATCGGAGTGTACCTCTGGCCCCCCTTACAGTGGGAACATAACCAAAGGCACTTAGTTCCTCTCCCAGGCCTCCCAGGTGGAACTTAGAACACCTTGGCAGTGTCCTAGAGAGCCATGGCAGTGTGGGGGCACACCCACCTCATTCCTCTGGCTGGCACAGGGAACTGCAGTGCAGGCAGCAGTGCTGGTGTGCCCTTCACTTGTTGGGTATTTACCCAGGGTCCTGCCTGGGCATGTTTGACCTTAGAAGGTCAGGCTGTTGGGTTTAGACCCGTGCTACCACTCACACGAGTTATTTTATATCCAGTTTCTACACACCTTTCCATACTGCAACCACACGAGGTGAGCATGTCTCAGATGCAGTCAAGAATTCAGGCTCTGCTTAGGAGAGGTGTAAAAGCTGCCAGGCTGCCAAGGGCTCAGGCACTTTTTGTTTTTCCTGTATGTAAACTGAAACCCCAGTTTTGTGATACCAGCCTCCTGATGGCTCCTCATGCAGACTTTCACTTGAGGCTCATCAAGTCTGCAGAGAGCTCAAACACAGGCAATAAGCAGCTTTCCTCACTCCTGCCTCAATTATACAAGAAGGAAAAGAAAAAAAATTAAGGAAGGAATAAATGTACCCTTCCTGCCAGACTGATTGACAGCAGCAAGGGCAGTTCAATTTCATTAATAAACAGAACTTTGTGTTCCAACTTCCAACCTGAGAAAAATAAATTAACTGAGTGTTCAGAGAGCCCTACTTCCTTTCTCACAAATCATAAATGGCTTAGCAGAACATCACTGTTTTGGAAATAAAGAAGAAAAGGACAAAGGAACATAAACAAAATAACAGGCATCCACCAGCTCCCAAAATGATACTTGCCAAAGCCCTTTCTCTTTGCTTGCTGGCACAGCTGCTAGAGCAGACCATTGCTCCCCTGCTCTGGAAACACTCCACTCCCAGCTGACAGTTCAGGGGGCTGCCACACACCTGCTGAGTAGCAAAGGCTTCCTCAAGCTGGAGCTGAGATAGGGCAGGAACCCCTGAGCAGTCCCTCTGGGTTGCTGCTTCTTGCAGCTATTCTAACTCCTTTAGCAGCTCCTCTTAAGTGGCTCCAGCTAAGCATCTCCCACCACCTGCAGTTCCTGTTAAGCACTCCTAATCCTCACTGGGTCCTAGCTTTTTGTTGCTCAAAGACAACTGCTTCAACAGACTTTCCTGGTCCTCTAGTTTGCTGCATTTTTATCAGCCAAGGCTGCAAACCATTAGATGAAGCTAAGGGTGGTCACCTACTATGGCACAGCTTTTCACACTTGGTCATCCTCATTATCCTCGTTTTTATGACGATGATGATGATGTTGTTTTCTTACACAAATCCTCCCATATGTGCTGGCATATGTTGATCACTATTAGGCCCACCTCTAGGCTTTTTCAGCTGTTTTCTCTCCAGCTGAGGCCAGTAAAGCAATTCTGTCCCTATAGCTCTCCATCCCTCTGGGCCTCCTTGCTGGTCAGCCAACAGAACAGGAAGGAAAACAGTGTCCAAGTTAGTTCCTTGTATCTTGCAGTCAGCCTGAGCCTCTCATTAGGATTCACTAAATATAGGAGTTGTCCTGTATAAGCCTCAGGGCAGTCTTAGATTTTTAAGATCTTTATTTTTTAAGATCCTACTGCCATGTCTGTGCTGCAGACAAATGAACTCAGAAAGGCTAAGGGATGCTAGTGAGTTTGTGAGTTCCAGTGCTTCTCCACCCCTTCCCTGTTTTCTTAGAGCAGGCACTATTCCCTTCTCAAACCAGGGAATTAGTGACACTAATGGGGGAATGTGTCACCCCTGCATGCTGAGCGTGACTCACAGAGTCAATACAGCCTGAGCAGCTGAGAGGAACAATGAGTTGTGCTCTCAGTTACGCTTTTTTTGGCTGCACCATCACCGGAGCCCAGAACAAGGGCAGTGATGTCATGGCCATAGGCTTATTGTGTGAGTATCATATACAACACTACAAGATCTCTGTGATCTGTTACTTCCACATTAACGTAACTTGGGGCATACATACACACAAACAGTTGCCAGAGCCAAGAGTAAGTAATTTGGAACAGATTATTTTATTTCAGGCTTTTAACAAGAATGCTTGTCAGTCCCAACAGGCTTATTCTGGAGAGGTAGTACCTAGCTCAGTACTGAGCTATATAATTTAGTCAAGACCTCAGCTATAAAGACAGAAGTCTGGAATGTAGAAATGGGCAGACAAGAATCCTGCTAAGAAATAGCTTACATTTTTCTGACAATTAGCCATTGTTGCAAGTATTTATATAAATAAAGAGTAAGAAAAACTTCTGCGGCAAAGAACAAAATTACTCCCAGCCATTTTCAAGAAAATTACTTCGGAGCATTTTGTGCACTTGTATTTGAACAAGACTTTTCTCCATTAGCCTCTGAGTGGAGCGAGGGATTGTCCCTTCCTTTCAGAAATGTGCAGTGTGTACTCAGTGGTCTGTCGAAGGAGCCAGTGCAGGAGGGGTGTGGAGCTGAGCACACAGTGACAGTGCAATCCGAGGCCAGCCCCTGGGTCATGCAGGCAGGCTCGAACTCGCTGTAACCTGCCTGGAGTGCGTGCTGATAACCCAGGCTGGGAGTTCATGGGTGAGCTGTGAGCAAACATCCTCAGCCCGGGAGCTGCACAGGGCTGGAGCCTGTGCTGGGCTCTGAGCTGCCCACACTGCTCCTAAACCTGGCCCAGGGAGTCTGGACTTCACACCGATGGGGCTGCAGGAGCTGCTGTGCGCTTTCTGCCAAGAGTGGCAGCTCCCTGCTGTACAAAACTCTTCCCTAAGGCATTGCCAGGTGCCTAAGGTGACAAGGCCTGCCTGTGCCCCGTGTTATGGGCCCTTTTCATCATTTGCTGGGTTAAGGCAGGATTCCTCTGCCCAGAAAAACAGGGGAAGCCCTGAGAATTCATAACGCGAGATTTTATCTCAAGGGAAAAAACAGAGGCGTGTGTGTAGAGGCTTGTTGAACTACACATTCCTCTAATAGTTTCCCAACACTGAGCACCAGTGGGACAGCCACACACTTTGCTGCGTGTTCCCAACAGGCTGGAGCCTTTATCTGCGGGGCAGGCTGGTGCTGGAGCACTGCCAGTCTCCCTGGAGAGCAGCTGTGGCCCCTCGGTTCCTGTGCCTCTGCACTGGGCAGCAGATTGGAGGAAGCTGGTGCAAAGCTGCCTGTCCGATTAAATTTGTTATTTTGCAGAAGGATTTAGCTTTGTTTGTTGGTTATTACTAAAGAAAAAATCCTAAGCTGGTGCTTTAACCTGTTTTAAACCTTTCACAGGGTGAAAGAATCTGGTTCCTTTACTTCCAAGTTGTAAACAAGGACCAGAAAGCTAAGAGAAGGTGAAGAAAACAAAAAAGTTTTAAAATACTATTTTTCTTACATTCTTTTTATTTTCCCATCAAAAATTATTTTAAAATTTCCAGTACTAAAAGGCTGCCCCATAAGAAGGGTTGCTGAACTTCATTTCTGAAAAAAAATCTGACAACAGGCCATCATCTACCATCTCAGACATACTCCAGCTCCCACACATACCTGCTGTCTCTCCAGGGATGTGCTAGTAAGCCCTTTCAGAAGGGTTTGTAGATTATAAAGATGATGAGAGATGTTCAGGTTTCATAATTCTTCCTGTACAAAAAAAAAAAAAAAAAAAAAACCAAAGCAAAGGAAGCCAAATCAAACAAACCACTTATTCCAAGAAAATCTGTCTATATGCAAGGTTCACTCTGGCTTAATTGAGCTTGTGGCTGACTATTCGTTAAAACAAGACATTTTCAGTTGAGAAGGTTGTAGGTCAGCAGGGACTGGTAGGCTACAAATGAAGATGACTGTAAATGTATTGTTTGAGTGCAAAAACTACATTCAAATGCTACTGTAGTTGCAAAGCCAGGAATTGCCCATGGGAAGTGCCCGTACAAGGGTTGACACTGAAGTTTTAATATCTGTTCTCTGAGCCATGCAATGTAGATCATTTGTTTCACAGGATTCCTGTCACAGAATTTCAGCAGTTAAAAAAAGAAACATACTTAGCTTTGTCCTTCTGTTCAGTGGGTGAACTTAGATCTTCTCTAGTACATAGGATTTAAACAAAGTTCTGAGAGCAGAATGACTAAAACCCCTTTTGAGATCATGGCATTCAGCAAGATATCATATCTAACAGTTTCAGAAACATCAACAGGTTTGTTTTCACAGCAGTACAGTAGATATTATGTGTTTTGTAAATGAGAGGCTGCCTGCTGAAAGTGCAGAGTCAGAAGATTTGTGTACTTGATATGGAATGGCAGGGACATGGATTTTTGGTTTGTACCATGCCACAGCACTTTATATTCGAAGTCCAGGTGCAGTTGAAAGTGTTCATTCCCTTTTGCAAGTTGGCTGTGGCTCAACCATTCAGGGGCTGCAATGCCAGCTTCAGTAGCCTCCAGCCTGCTCAGCAGAGCCCTTGCCTTCCCACCCTGGCCCTACAGCGAATCTCACAACACACACACACACTTTCAGTTTGGGGCCTGTTCTGCAAATAGGATCAGGGGATCGATTCATAGTAAAAATAACCCTTCTTGGCCTCAGAGCACAGCGTGGGACTGGAGGGTATGTCAGGCTCACAGAAAGCAATGGGTAGCCTTGTCACAGTCACCCATGGGGAATCTGGCTGACCTGCCCAGCATCACACTGGATGACAGAACACCGGCCAGCTCTGCAGGGCAGCAGTCCATCCCCTCAGTCCCGTGATGGCTCTTGCTCCCTCTGCAGTCCCTTTTCCTCTGGTGACCACTGCCATCTGCTTTGCACAATGCATGAGGCAGGGGGGAGTCCAGAGCCCTTGGGAGGCTTTCACAGCCATGAGTAGCCATCAGGTGATGCTCAAATGTTGCCCAGGTAACTTTCATCCTGGATTTCCCAGGTTTCTAAGCACTTGACTCCACAACCATTAGAAATCTTTTATGCAGGCATTTTGTGTGCAACATGTAGATGTTGTTCTTAGGGTCATGGTTTAATGATGGACTTGGCAGTGTTAGGTTAATGGCTGGACTTGATCTTAGAGGTCTTTTCCCACCTAAACAATTCCATGATTCTATATGTCCTCACTTAAAGTAACCTGAAGTATTAGAAGAATGAGTGAGGAAGGAGATGGGTATCTAGACAATGCCAAGGACCAGAACCCAATGCTTTCTCCTTGCTCTTAATGGTAGATTATTTGGAGATAAAGAAGCCTGGGGGGATTGCCAGCAAAGTTTCCTCCCTCTGAGAACCTGGTTGTTGCTGTAAACTGCAGAGCTGAGCTACCTGTTGGTTCCTTGCAGAAAAGATGCCACATGCAAAGTGCTGTTACTGTTGGAAGCAAATGGTTACTGCGATGTTCAGCACAGGCTCCTTCCTAACCAAGGACTACTGCAAATATGTCAGAGTCTCTGCTGGACACACAGAGCATGCATGACAGGCTTTGCTTCATGTCACTGCTTAGCAGAATCCTTTTTTTTGATCACTGATAAGGAGAAATACAGGAAAGAGGTGACAGTCCCTCTACAAGGATTGCCATCACTAGGAGGGTCTGTCTAGCTCCCTTCCAGTAGGACCCACTCCCAGACATAAGCTGGAGAAGTTTCAAGGCCTTTCTGACATCTTCATGACACATGGGACATCCTCATGTCTCCTGCTTCCTTTCCTTTCAGCATTTCAGCAGAGGATGGGGCAACAGTGTCAGCTACTTCACTTACACACTTGTGCCCTATGATAATTTCACCAGATCATTGTATCTGCTTTAGCTACGATCTGTGTAAGTAAAATGGCACAGAGCCAACTACTGAAGGGGCTAAAACCTGGCACAGGACTAGCTCTTGTGACGTTCACTAAAATAACAAACAAACTTCAGCTGGGTCATCCTTAAAATAATATCTTTTCTTTCTTTCATTGCACCTGATCCAAGCTCCTCATTCCCAGTTTTTAGGCTCAGAATATCTGTGCCTTCCTGCTCCCAGTACTACCCCAGTCTACCATTATTTTCTTAGAAGTAACTTCCAAGGCTTACACTTCTCTCTTTGTGCTGTGCTGCCTCCTTCTCTCCCACTGCAGAGGCCATGGGACAGACTCAGACACAGCCAGCTAGCTACCCTCAGGTCTGCTGCAGCAGAAAGTCACTGTGGGGCACATTGTACTGAGCAAAGTGACAGCAAACTACTTACCACTTTATGGAAGATTATCAGCAGTTCACAGAGGGGATGCACAACTAAAATAATCCAGCAACATGCCAATCCCACTTATTCTGAGCCAAAAAAATTCTTATTGGGTGGCAGCTGCGCCATTAAAGTTGTATTATCATGCATGAAAGATTTTTCATACTTTTTCTACCTGAAACAGGCAGCTCTGATTTCCCATACAATTTCAGCCTTCTCACTCTCTTTTCCAGAGGCTCCTTAAAAGCCCTGACCAACAGCTTTCCACAGTTTGATATGTCATGCCCACAGCTCAGATTTTCTTGTTGTTCTATCTGTCATTACAGTCTGCAAGATACTGAAAGGCAAGCTTGATACTTGGGCTTTCTGTAATGACCTTCCCACAGATACTTCTGTGTTAATAATCATAAAGATAATAATGCAAATAGCAGGAATAATGATAGAAGGTGAGTGGTAAAATTACTCTTGAAATCCGCCTTAAATTTGAACAAAATGTAGTAATATCCCTTCTGGAGAAGCCAGAAGCACTCTCCTCTTGCAGGATGAAAGGAGCTAAGGAATGTGCTGGCTGGCACTGAATCCCTGTCCTCTTGGGCCTTTAATGGGTTTCCTGCTCCTGGAGGTTCAAAGAGCAATTACAGTCTCCAGCAAAAGTACAGCAAATGGAAAACAGATTCTCTGGCTTTCACTAAAATGCCAAGAAAATAAGTAACCAAAAGATGGAGGACTCAAAGTCACCTCATTGCAGCAGTTGACTGAGCTGAAGGGAAATCTCCCTCTGTTCATCCCCAAGGCCAGAGGTAGTCCCTGCCACGGGCAGTGGGTTTTGGGAACCCAGCTTGCAGACCTATCTCCTTGAGGAGGCTCCTGTTAGTGGAGAGAGATGGTATCAGACAGCTGGAAACTGCCTCTGGGCTCCAGCTCCTTCACCTCTTTGTTGGTGTTTGGTTTTGTGCCTTTGAATTGGCTTTTGGAGAGGAGCAAAAGCAAGGTCAGGGCAACTTCCTTCACTGCAGCAAGTCATCATATGTATGGAGGTTCATATCCAGTACAAGGCAGCTGGATAAGCAGAGACAGGGGCTCACAGAGGAACCAGCCATGGCCACCACCAGCCTGGTAATGAATCAGCTCATTCAGGCCAAAAAGCCACCTGTCTGGGGCAGGGGAGGAGAGTTGTGAAGACAAGTGATGGAATATGGAGAGAAAACACCCTTAGACTGAGGATAACCCTTCCAGAGAGCTGCCTGGGTATGTGTAGCACAGGAGGTTAATGCACCAAGAGGGACTAGAGGCACGAGTGCTGTGAGCTGTGCTCTCATCTCCTGTGAAGACCTGCACGGACACACAAGGTGGGCTCCAACAGGCTGGAGCCACACAGGACTTTCCTCAGGGGGCTGCACAGCCAAGTGCTTAAGACTAAGAATGAAATCCGCAGGTACAGCAGGACTGGATTTAGGACCAGCAGAGCACATGTTTTTTAACAGATCAGGGCATTGATATAATAAAAAATATGTATAGCCCAGGATTAATTAGTGGAAGTTAATGTAAGTACATGTTCTGTATAAAAGGCAGCCTTGCACAGTTTCCTCTTACTCCTGGCTCTAGAGAACGCACTCACATGACCAGTAACTCCTGCAGCATTAGCACACCACAGCACTCTTGTGTTGTCAGAGAGGCTTCTTTTCCCTGAGATCTTGCTCTACCAATAGGTTTCTTGCTTGGTATTCAATAAACTCTGCCACACAGGGCAAACTGAATAAGCCTGTCTGAAATGAAAAACCCTCCAAGTTGCTTTGCATCGTGTTTCATTTCCACCTCAGATTACTTGAGATTAAATCCTATCGTGGGTGGCAGGGAGAAGTAGCTAATAAATCTGAGCATCAGCAAGAATACCAACTTTGTGCTCAGACAAGGATGCTCAGTATCCAGTGACAGTACAAGTAGGTCACCCAGCCAGCTTAGCAACAGGAGGAACTTCTCCATTAGGGCTTAGTTCTGGCACTGTTCAGTTGTACAGCACTCATCTGGGATGTAGCTCAGCCCTGCAGTTCCACAGGTGTAGAGAGGAAACTGTGTCCTCATAATTAGACAGTAGTGATGAAATAATTGCTAAGGATTTCTTTGGTCATCTTGTATTACAAACTGAAGCTTCCTCTAGTTTTCCTTACTGTCTACAGAGGAAGAAGGAATGCATTCTCTGCTAACCATATGGATGTGTAATTCCCCTTAACCTAACAGGAACCAAAGAGAAATTGAATGCTAAAGAGGACTGGTAAGGAATGGATGAATTAATAAAATATATATATTATAACATTTGTAACCTGGATGTGTGAGGTGGTCTTAATCTCTGACCTCCTGCTAACAAATATGGACTACAGGCAGAGAGTTTGGATATGAAATATCCAAATCCAGAGCCAGGCACATTTGGAGAGTAAATGGGTGTTTTTGGTCCCATCTTTTCACACCAGGAAGAAGAACTTGCAGTCAAAACAAAATAAAAGATTATTGATTTAATTTGTTCACCTTTTGAAACTCTTTCAGTCTATCTGGGGTGGGGAAATAAGTCTGTTGTAACTAAATGTTATGACAGAATACCAGGTAATTTTTCCTAGAATAAGATGTTTTGACTTAATGTGTTTAGACAACACAAGGTGAAAGTGGCCTTTTCTCACTGCAGTTTGTTGGGTCTGTAGACATTAGCTAGCAGTATCAGCTCACTGTCTCTACTCATCCCCTCTCCTTGAACTGCACGATCAATCTAAATTTCAATTTTTGTAGGTAAGGAAAGAAGCAATAGCAGAATGGGAAGGGAAAAGCAACAATTTTGAAGCTTCCAGTACAACAGAAACACACTGTCTCCCATAAATGCCTAATTCCAGTTTGAACACGGTCTTTCCTTTATCAACCCCATACTGTTGCAAACAGTCTTTTTGGAGAATCTCTATGAAATAATTTAGGAAAAAATACCCCCCATGCTGCTTTAGAAATGGTAAAACTCTGCTATCTTCTGGGCTCTTCAATGCCAGGGTTGGAACCAAGGACTTCTAGATCGATTAAAAATCAGCTGGACCACAAGACTGAGAAGGTAGTGATGATCCAAGGCTTAGCATCTGCTCACACCTACGAATAAATGGTGTGCACCAGAGGTTGATCCTGTGGTCCATATGCTTCAACAGCCTGGATAACACACATATGCACCCTCAGCATATCACTGCAAGATGCTAAATTATGGCAACTGACACAACAAATGACATCTCCAGCTGAGAGGCACCTCAAAGACATAAGGACTGTAGCCATAGAAACCTCATGAAGTCCACCAGAGGGAAATACAGAGTTCCTCACCTGAGCTGGAATGACTCCATGCATCCCTTCATGCTGGGAGGGAACTGGACAAGATAAAGTCAGGAGGTCACAATGGATTTCAGGCTGGATGAGCTGATGGTGCACTGGCACCACAAGGCAGCTGTGTTGTGCACTACATTAGGAGCAGCATGGCTGGCAGAGCTGGAAAAGGTCTTTTCCCTGGTGCCTGACACTGATGAGGCTGCACAGGCCACGCTGTCCAGTCTGGAGCCTGCCCATTGCAGAGGGATGGGAGGAAACTGGAGAGTGCCCAGCAGAAGTCTGCCACTGACCAGAAGTGGTCAGAGGGCTGGGGCACATCACTGGCAAGGGTTTGTTGAGGCAGGTGAAGGGAAGGCTGATCAAACAGCCTGCAGCTGCCTGAAGGGTAACTACAAACACAACAGAGCCCCGTTTTCCTCAGCAGCATCAGGTGATACAACATTGAACAAGAGCCACAGGAGCTGGCCAGTAAGAGGGAAATTCCTATTAAGGTAGCACAGCATTGGAACAGAGAGGCCACAGAGGTCACAGAATATCCAATTTAGGCAGTTTTCAGGTCACAGCTATTCAGAGTTAGGGCTGCCCAGATGATGTGCTGGCAACAGTACTTCTGTGAATAATTCTGTGGGTGGACTAGATGACTTCTACAGCTGTTCCAATCACAATATCTATTGTTCTGTGATTCTTTGCAGTCACTAGTCAGTGATTTTGACAGGGGGATTTCCCAAAGTTCACTGCACAGATAAGAGTTATTTCCTAGCAGACTTAGATCATTGCATGCCTGACAGCTACTTTTCCTCTAAAATATGGTGAGCAGCATTATAGTTAGATTTCCTCATGCTGAGCAACGTGATTCCCATTCATTATTCTGACTCTAAGTCAGCCACAGATCATACTTGTATACAACTGGAGTTTGAGATGGGTGCTCTTTGGGACTAATATTGGCATCATCTGCACAATCAGCCTCTTCTCTAATCAGTCCTTGGTCAGAGAGGACTTCACCAGGCAGTAATAGGGGATTTTAAAATCTTACACTTAAGCGAGGTTTTGAGAGCAAGCTCAGACCATTCTTGGTGGTCAGAGACACCTTTTGGATTTTCTCTTTGGTTCTGAGAAGCTATAAAGATATTTTCAGAGGTATTCAGCCACAATAAAGAGATGTTGCCACAAAAATCCTGAAGCAAAGGGTCAATTGACTTCAAATAATACATTGTCACCTGAAAATACTCTGAAGGCCCATGCCTGTGTCCCAGATACATATGCACCATACCTGTGCAAGAAAAGGCACTTATTCAGGTGACAGCAATACAAGAATCATTCCTTGCTGTGACAGCTAAATTGGGAATGCCAGGTCCTCTTTTTACCAGGGTAGTGTCTTTGTCACAGAGTTGTATCCTAAGAGTCCTGGCTACAGACACACAACAATGACAAACAGCCCAAGTCCAAATCTGGTAACAGCAGCCCACATTTCAGTCAGTGACCCTTTGGTTGAAAAGGCTGACTGGTTCCAAGGAAAACCCAAACCCAAAGTGTTGCATTTTCACAAAGAGTGCAGTACTTTTACTCCGCTGTTCATGACTAATGTATCACAAGGAGTCAGAGCTGCTAGTTATTTTGTAATAGTATTTATGAATCAGAAGAGGGGCTGCCTTGTGGTTACGGCTGGACTGACATTCAGGATGTCTGGGTCCAATTCCTAGTCTAGCATAGATTTTCCTTTGTAAACTTTGGCAGGCTGCATAATCTCTCATCCTCAGTTCCTTGCCTACAAATTTTTTCCTCTCGTTGGCTTTTTGGCTGTCCGATCCATTTTAGTTGTGAAGTGTTTCTGTAGTTTCTGACATCCAGGAAAGTACAGCGTAACATGTATGATGTAACAAATTATGCTTTGAGCTGCAAATATCTCTAAAACAGCCTAAAGGCTGGTGGTGTTTGCTTCAAATAGCTAACAAACATACACTTGAAGAAACCAGCCTGGACAAGTGTATGGTTAGCAAAAAAAAAAACTACATTCAAAAGTAATTGTTTATAATGAATTCGGTTAAATACCTGCTGCTATTATTACTTTTGAAACCAGTACCAGCACAGACATATTTACTACCATTTCATGCCAACCCATTTTAAGTGATGGTACAGGTTTCCATTGGTATTTCTATCATCTGTACTGTATTAAAAAAACCAGGTATTTGAGTTTTTTCTGATCATCAAATGTGAAGCAAGAATTTTATGTTTGACATTTTAAAGTATTCTTTACAAATTGCAACATTCAAGTGCTTATCAGTGGTCTCCCAGGCATGATACCTCTATCTTTCAACATAGAAAATAGTTTTAAAATTGAACCTACTGCTGATTAGGTTGCTTTGCAGCCTGAAATTTTCAGGGGTTGATTGAAATGTCAAGAAAATACAAAAACAAATGTGGACATAATCATCTCTATCTCACTGTTATATTCCAGAAGAACTCTCCTGGCACCAGGAGGTCTAGATTTAAAGAAATAAAATCAATAATAAGCAAGTAACATTTAATTCACTTGGCTCCTTGGACCTCAGAATGGAAACAGACAGATCTCAGGGGGTTAGAACTAAAACTTATTTTTTGTTCTACCATGTTGGGGTTTTAGCTGTCCCCCCAAAAGACTAAAGCACAAATATAAATACAGAATGGGGATTTAATTCAAAAACAATGGCAGACTAATGTATGTGCCTGGAATCAAAGAGAGAAGGTGGATATCTACACAATTAGATACAAAGATGCCAAGAGAAAAATACTGACAAAGAAAAGCTTCTGGCTTCCTATCAGAAATGCAATAATCAGGGTAAAATCCACGTACAGGTCATATGAGTGCTTTGTACTAAGCAAGAAAAGACAGCGTCCACAAAGTCCACCAGTGCAGTCAGGTGAGCCCTCATTGAAAAGAGTCTTTGTGCATGCCAGGCATCTTTCATTCTCAACTGGGGGAATCCATAGGTTGGAGTTAGTGGGACAGGGTCTGTTCTGGGAAACAGCATGAGCTGGAAAGTTCTCCAACAGTCCTAAAGGGCAGCAAAACAAGAGAATGCAGTGGGGCTTTGGCCCCTACAGAAGATAACGTGACCCGAGTGGAAAACGGCTGCATATGCATTAGCTCTGCCTGCAACACAGAGAAGGATCCCAACAGAGCTCACTGTGCCCAGCAAACTGCAGCTCTTCATTATATACAGCTCTGAATGCTGCACTACTACCAAATTCACACAGCTCTGCCCATGTAGTTATAAACCACAAAGCCTGAGGGACAAATGAGCAAGCCTCTTGGGAGGTTTTGCAAAATTAGAGGTGGGAGGTGATGGATTCACTGAGTTTACTAAGACTTGCCGTACTATGGTGAGAAAGACTTCCAGAGATTTGGGACAAGCATGCTGAACTCTGGAAAAGCATTACAGGGCCTCTACAATTTTCCAGAATTTACCAGAATCTGAGGTCCTGTCAGTTGGCCATTCTTCTACACCTTATGAGCTGATGAGAACTTTTTCCCCTGAAGCCTTTGAAAGCCATTAATAAAGCAAATATTCCTTGGAAGTACCATTCTCCCCTTTCTTTAGTTGTGTTTAGAAATAAAGCAGATCCTTGTAGCAAAAAAGTTTGAAGAGAAGCTAGGGTTGTATAATCCTCCAGCATGATCTTAGGCTAGCAGCAGAATGGTACAGCTCAGTTTTGAGGCTCTAACAAACACCAGCTGAATCTGCCGCCTCAAAACACAGGAAAACAAGGACTGATGGGCTCATCTGAGGGCTCAGCCTCCCTGCTGCCATATGGCACACCTAACAACTTACCAAAACAGCACTGTTGAATAAAGGAAAGACAGTAAAAATAAACAAAATAAGGTACTGTAAGAACAGTGAGGTGGAAGGGCTAGATTAATGAGTTAGACCTTTCCTATAACACAGCCATCATTTCAAGCCCTCTGAGTTCTTGGTGAAGCAGCTGCCAGTGTTGTTTTAGAGACATGGTTTGCCGTTTCTGCTGGTCTGTGCCCGTGACTGTCACAGCTGGATGGCAAGGCCTGACCCCTGCTTCCTCAGGCCACACAGCACCTCCAGGCCCCTAAAACCAGTCTGTTTTAGCCCATTAACCATTGCTGCAGGTTACTTCAGCTGGCCACCTGCACTAACTTTGACAGCCACTTCTTGTCATCAGTAACACCTGTGTTTTAATGAGAACATGCACAGTTTGGACACGCACTCACTCCATTCTGTCCAAAGAAAGGGGTTTTTTAAACAACATACTCTAATCCATCTTTGAGACTGGATTTTTGCTTCCCTAAAGTACAACTATTGCCTAAGATGAAGGTATTCAAGCTCTTACTGTGCATGTTTAGGTACCACTGGTTTGCCCAGCCTATGGCACATAATTAAAAGCCACAATATCCCTCCCTTTTATATTTGAAACTTTTCCTTTTTAAACATCCTGATAAAACCTAAAGTGCCAGCTGAAGAGACTCAAGCCAACCCATGAATTCCTTTCTGTCACTTCCCAAGATGGTGAAAGGGGACACTGTCCTCACCGGACCACACATTTTTCTCAGCAGAGGGATCTCCAGCCCCTTCAAGCTTGAGCTATTCAGCTCACAGGGGAAAGACTGCTTCAGTCGTTAAAAGCTGTACAGTGTTGGTATTACAACATCTATAAACCAAAGTAAACTCCTTTCTGCTAGTCTCTGCCATGGAAGGTAAAAAGGGTGGTTACATTACATGATATTTACTTGCTGGGAAACAGGCAGAGGACACGCACAGATAAGCTTTTCACAAAGCTTATACACAACTTCTGTGCTTGCGCCAGCTTTTGGAAACCGCTCACCAGGGGTGGCTTCGAGCAGGAGACCTTACTTCCGTCATTCCCAGGATGATTGTTTTTGTCCCACACTTGATTTCTCACATATCGGAATGTCATAGAGGATAAACAGATACAGCAGAGGACCACGATGGGAAACAGCCTCACCCAGCTTGTGAGGAGCCACCAGAAATCAGCCTGTGTCAAAGCAGCATTGTTTTGACTCAGACTCTGGAGTACACTGTGGCAGTCTGGTCAGGGCCAGGCCTTCATCCTGCCTTGAATGTAAACATGCATGAGGCTTCTTTTACCACATGTTTTGGGAAGCATCAACAGCTCTTGGCAAGCAATAGGAAAGAGATGACTGAGAGGCTGCTGGCATGCTCCTTAAGCTGATGTCATCTTACAGTCAGACTGGAGCTCTGGATGCATGCACTTAGTCACACACACACACACAGAGCTACCAGTCACCAAACTTTTGTTATGGCTAAAAAATTAAATTAGTTATGTTTGGCTGGAGAGTTGTCCCTCCCTCTCAGAATTGTTGCAGTGCTTTCTTGCTCCAAATGGCAAGGCAGCTGCTCCCTCAGAGCACCCACCATCCAAACACCAGGATAGATCTATCAGGGAGCAGCAAGAGCAGGCCTGCTCCTTAAAGAGAGGTGAGCCAGGAGCCAAGGAGGAGCCTTATTAGCCAGGTCTCAGTCCCACATTGCCAGAGAGAGGCGAGCCAGACAAACCCAGAGGTGATGGTTAGGTCCAACCAAAAATTCAGATCAAAATGCAGTACAGTGGTGATGGGACAAGTTCTGGGGCCAAGCCACGAAGTCAAGGAAAAGGATCAGATCCAGTGCTCACCAGGCATGCCCTTAGTGACAAAAAGCAAGCCATGAAGCTAAACCATAAGTTCAGATCCAGTTCAACGGGCTTCATAACCAGACAGGAGCAGGGCCATAGCTGGACAGGAGACCACTGCTCCTCCAGTATAGATCAAGCAAGCAGTAAATGCCCAGGGCTGAGCTTAAATAAAGCTCCTGGCCCATGGGTGTGAGCTCCAGGTGAGGTGTCTCGGGGTCATTAGGGCCATTAGTGAGCTCAGGGTTCGGAAAAAAACAGAGGCTTCATTTTATTTTGTGTGTCAGATAATAATCTGGGGAGTATGATCAGGCTGCAAACTGTAGGTGTCTTGGGAAATTCCAGAATTGGGGTTGATTGTACAACTTTCTTTGCTTCCCTTATGCTTATACATCTGTGCTCCAGTCCGTGATTACTGGATCACACACTGACTTTTTTCCACAAGTTTTCTGCATCATTTAACACCCAGTAACGACCTGTTGCCTCCTCATAAGTTTTGGTCCACTGTTCTGACACTATTCAAATGCTGTCCTGAGGTGAGAATTATTCTTTCACCCACAGGCATTTCAGCGGTTCTCATTGCTGAAGTTTCATAGATAATAAACAGTGCACATTCAAAACATCCCTTCCAGCTAAGAGGAGATTATGAGACCTTCATATCAATGTAAATTTGAGCTAGTAAGGGATTACGTTCAAAAGTACTATATTTCAGTATCTTAAGTGAGATATCTGATATTTTGGGGTTCTTTTCTGTCTGTGTAGCACTATTTAGAATTTTATATAATTACAGAGAAGTTTCAACTGACTTCAGCTGCAGCAATGACTACCTGGCGCTGGGATTAGTAAAGATAAAGGCTGTTGGGTCACAGAGTCTGACTTCCTCTGTTTTTCAGACCTATATATAATTTAACTAAGTTATCCCTGTAATTAGTTAAATACTTCAGGATTATCCAAGGAATGAAGCAAGTAGCTAGGAAGGCAGTTAGTCTCAATTTGAAGACCTGAAGAGACAAAGAGCTGATGATTTACTTGGGTTGATTTTCGAGGGATGATTAATTACTCTCACTGTTATAGCTTTATGCCAAATTCCTCAAATGAATCTGCCTAGCTTCATCTCACAGACATAGGTACTTAGTTTACTTTTCTCCACTGGATTATAGATTCTTTTTTCATCTGGTATTTATTCCTCAGGAACATATTTGTAACCTGTTTTCCAGTCACATTTAAAAATTTTGGTAGGCAACTCACTAATGGACATGTTCTTCAGCTGTTAAATAACGTCAGTTCTTCCTCTACACAACAATTTTCAAGACTTTCTTCTTTTTCTATATGTAAACACAAGTCCAAGACGTTGCTCTCTGGCATTAATTACAGCAGGACTGAAAAATTTTCAAGTTAGTTTACAGTGTCCAAAACTAAGAAGGCCAAAAATTGAGAGACAGAATATTAATTCCTACAGAGAACTGTGATTTAAAGGATTTTCTCAGAATTTCATTTGGACGTTTTGGCACAGTTAGGGACATAGTTCCCTAAGATGTCTTTCAGCTGCCTAAATCATCAGAGTGGTCTTTCTTTTTCAGCTACTCCCTGACACATAATTTATGCATTTTCTGACTTCTGGAAGAAATGAAGCAGGGGTCCTGCAAACAACCTCTTCCCTAAGTCCAGATTTAGCCTTGGAACGGGTCTACTTGATGGACCCTTCTGAAGGGGGCCTGTGGAAAAAATAGCTCACAGTCATGTAATTAAATGCTGATTCACAAAGCTTATGTACAAGGAAGGAAAACGAAGTTTATGTTTCCTAAAGTTTGGGTGCTTAACTTTTTGACCTTTATAAGGTTCTTTTCACATGATATATGGGCAGGGCAATCCCTAGGCTTACCACAAATCACACTGGAAAAAAGAATTCCCTCTGGCAGCTGTATATTGGTACATGCATGACTCACCAAGGTTGGCACTTTGACCTGCACTTCATGAAGAGCAGGCATGTGTTTGCATTCATCACCTGTGGCCATACCAACATCTTTGCAAATATTTTCTGCTAGGAGAGAACTGGTAACAATCAGGGCATTTAAAATCCACCCTGGACTCTGAATGGAAAAGGTCACACGGCAGAGAGGCTTTCCTTCCCCATTCCCTCAAGTTCATCTGTGTCTGCATTCTGGGTTTGGCCTATCCTGGCTCCTTAGGCAAGCCCCATTCTCCTCATGTAGTTGGGTTTAATATCTGTCCTCTTCTTCCCTGTCTAAACATGGTGTCCACTGAGTCCTGATGTTTGTCACCAGTGCCACTGGCCTTGGCTGACCCATCCAATGCCTTTATCCCTGGCTCTCTGTCCATGCTGTCTCCCCTCTCTGACTTTGCCTATCTGCTTATTTCTTCTCTCAGGCTCCTTCCCCAGATACCTGTTCACTCACAAAGCACCCGTTTATTTCAGACCCTCTCTCCAGCCCATCCCAGTTTTCTGTTTTCCCGTTGATCCCTGTGAGGTATCTGCCTTCCATAAGATCCTTGTCAACACCCTACTCTTCCTTGGTCCATGGTTCCTTGCCCAACTGCTCCTTGCCCTCCTCATCACTGCACGAGATCACATCTCTGCTGTCTTTCCTCACAGACTCTTTGTCCCACTGGTCCCCATGTACTCTGCTCTTGTCTCCCACCCATATTCTCACACAGCCAGACTTTACTTCTAGTTTCCTCCTTCAAAGCAGTCTTCAATCCCAGTGTCACCAGCTGACTTTCCATTGCACCCTGGACAAGTCCACCCCTTCCCAGAGCTGGTTCTTGTTTTTCCTGTGTTTAAACCATGGCTTTCATGGTATCCCTGATGTTAGGCCAGCACAGAGAGTGTGGCATGCACAAAGAAAGGGACAGAGATGCAGAAACATCCCATCAGAGATGCAGTAGCACATCCCATCAGCTCCTCGTGACCACAAACTGGTGTCTGTCTTCGTGACAGCTCTCACCCTGCTGAAAATGTAGGGCAGTTTACTTGCCTTTTATTGAAGGGCAAATTGCTGTGGATTACCCCATTCTATGCAGAGTAAGAGTGAACAGGGGTAATTGCTACGTATCAGTTCATGCAGAGTAATATGCTTCCCTGCATTTGTTTGTTCATGTTTCCACACCCACAGACTGCCTTGCTTCAGTCCAGCACCTGTAGCACCTGAGACTTGCAATTGCAGGGGAAGATCTCAGTGTGGCTCTGTACTTCACAAACCTGCATAGCACAGGGAGATGTTTTGATACACTTGGGGTAGATCTTTGGCAAGACTGTGCTTAGCAGGTGCTACCTGCAGGTACCAGAAGTTTGAAACTTGACCAAATTTGGCCAATTTTTTATAATTATTAAAAAAATCAGGGACTGCTACACTTCATTGGCTCTTTTCATAGCTGAAGTTGTCAGATTCACAAGGAAGCAGTCACAGAAGATATACTTCACTATGGGCAAACCAACTTTTCCTTTGCTTATGTGTCTGGCTTTATGTCTATTAAGCCTCCTGGGTAACTTCAAAGATTCCATATATTCTTCTTAAGGGAGGCACTCAGGGTAGAATATTCCATCCTGAATGGTCACCGGAAGGCAAATCTTTCAAAAGGTAAACCAATAAGTTATGATCAGCCACAGAGACACCAGGTGATGGCAGGTCTGCAAGGCACCTGCTTGGAGAGGACAGTGTTAAACATGCATACCATCCACAGTGTGCATATTGACATGGTGAAGTCTGATGGAAACAAAGAGCAAATTGTAATTGCATCTGTACAATCTTCAACAGAAACATATGTGATGATGCTGATGATCATCATGCTAATGATGATTCTAATAATAATAATAATAATATGCTGAGCACTTATATGCAAGCCCAGGACTGTTTTCAAGCAAGAGAGATTATTATATATTAGTCTAGCATAAAGCTGGGCTGAGTGATAGGAAACATATGTTCCTTGGTACTTGTGCTTGCACAGTGGTATAAAAAGAGCCCTGACATTCTGTAGGTCTCTGGACAATTCTGCTATTGATGTGCTGTGAGTCACTGCAAACAGACCATCGTATGTTTCTGAATCACTTCCTGCTCAAGGGGTTCTTCCACTTCTTCCAGAGATTGTATGCTGGGGAGGAATTCAGTGGGCTAAAGCCTTGGAGACCCATTCTAAATGCTTTCCCTTTCCCTTCCCTCCTGCAGAATGACTCACACAGGGGATGACACCTTGAACCAATGTCACTATTCCCTTATTGGGGTGGGAGAACCTTATGGGGAGTCTGGAAGGAAATTTAATTCTGTATTTTATTTTAAGGATATCCCTTCTGTTTTACTTTGTTTTTGTTGTTGGCATTTTACCATTTATGGGTTTTTTTGGGGGGGAATGGGTTTAGAAGTTAGAAAACAGTGCTGTGATAAAATGGAGGTTGTTTCAGCTGTTTTCAATATGGTTGCAATGCTTTGCCCCTCTGTCCCAAAAGTATTAAGGCCCAGACCACAGAAATGGTCCTTAGATATCTAAATACCTCGGAAGCCTAATTAACTTTACAACTGTTAATACTTGTAACTGGCTTCATTTAGATTCCCAGAATATTCATAGGTGCTTCTCTTAGATCTGTGCTGTTGATTTGTCGTTATTCTGATAACACAAGAGACTGTAAGCCTGGCAGAAGACAGCAGATAGACCAGCACAGAATTACATGTTTCATGTGATTTACAATGTCCCAAAAGTCCTGCTTTGCATAAGAAGTATTGTCAATAGACTGTTTTAATGCATTTTCATAAAGAAAAATATCTCCATTTAAGGGAATTATATTCTTCTCCTAGTGTTTAAAATGCTCCTGCTTTCATTTGACATTTTCACTAGAAAATACTGTCTTGGTAACATTTTTTCTCAAAGAGATAAGCCATTGTGAATTACTGAAACCTTGCATTTCAAGGGCTTTTTAGTTTGCTTTTCCCAAGTTATACTGGGCTGATATGTGATCTTTTGGCAAGTCACTATTGTGGTGAAAGTACAATCAGTTTCTAAGTAATTGCAAAATTTATTTTGACTTCAAGAGATGCTTATCCTGAATGCCAGATAATGCAGTACTTCCTCACTAAATGGCAGTAAACAGTAGTCCTGAATGAGCTGTGCCTGTTCTTCAGAAATTATTTAGAGCTATCACATCTGAAGGAGGTGCATTTCACTGAGGCCTGATTTTCAGCCCATCAGTGCATAACACGAGCCTGTCATCAGGGCAGTTGCTGCTGCCAATTGCTTTCAGAAAGTGTCTTCAAAATACAGTTCTCCCCATGCACCTTCACCAACAAAAACATAGAATGCCAGATACATTTTTTTTTTTCATAGATCATCTGCTTTGCTTTCATGTAGGAGTGGATGGTTCCAGGACCTCAGTTCTTAAAAGTTTGTTCTACCTCATCGGTTTCTTTGTAGATGTGCCAGGCTTTGGTTTGATCACTTCCTAACATTATAGGCATTCTTACCTCTTCAGAGTTTTGCTGAAGGAGACCTTTGTAGCTGACAAACTATGTGTCTTTTGCAAAATCCTATAATTTAGCAATGCTAAATGCAGGTCACAGTTAACATCCTCACATCCTTGCTCTTTTCCACTGGGTGGTTTCTCATTTTGATAATGCTTCCTATAGACCTGGTGTACAGAGTGTAAATTTGGACCAGGAATAAAATGTGTCATACTGTGTTCATCACAGACTCAGATCTGCTAAAACTGCAGTGCTGTGTTAGCAACTAGCTTTGCCAGATAAGTAGACCTAGCAAAAATGGATATGACCACCTTTATGGCTATCTGGTAAGGTTGCCTCTGAAATAAATACCTCATTTCTCCAATGTAAAGGAATTTATGCCAGACTGCATCAGCTGACCAACTGTTCCCATGCCATGGGAGTTTTCACTTGACTGGCCTGTGATTTCAGTAATTGTGACAAGCCTTCACAGCTTCCCTCTTCCTTGGAAGATATCCTCAAACTCTTTCAATTGTTTTGATCTTCTGCCTGTTTGGTGAGTTACCTCTTTAATGAAATTAAGGGAGTGGCATGTTTTTATTCGTGGATGATTTTTTCTCTTGGTGTGATTATAAATTGTACTTCTTCCAATTTCCTAATTGCCCATGAGTTTAGTCACAACCCTAATAGGAATTAGCTCACCACGCTAAGTCCTGAGCTTCATTTTTTTATGGTCAATTGCCTGTAGTTTTACTTTCTATGCTAATGCGCCCATTCCTGGAAACACTTCACCAGCATCATGTTCAAGACACAGGCATTTCACTTGCTTTTGAGAAGGTTGTGCTTTAATCCTGTGCAGCACTCTGCTCACTGGTCCCAGGAAGTGTTGCCTGCAAACATGGTGCTGTTGTGCTCTTTGTCCATGCTGGGCAGTGTCTTGGATAGCGACAGAAATTACTGTGCCCCTTGAAGGTTTTTCCAAATACAAGCCATTGTCCTGAGTTGCGGTGTTTGTAGATCTGTGTGCAGTTTATGAGGCAGCTCCATGCTCAATGTTCCATTCTGCTGCCACTCTCCTGTCTTGCAGTGGCATCCTCTGCAGTATGACAGCACTGTCTGCCTTGTGTAGCTTTCAGTCTGAATTAGGCAATTTCCTTCGGCTGGCAAATTTTAATGGCATTTCCAAAGAATAACTCTGGCTCATCCAGTAGATTCTGACTGCTTTTTCTCAGGTTCCAACCATGTTTGCTGTCTTCCTAAAGACTCAGCTCCCCAAGATCAAGGAGGTTGGCTTTTCAAACCCTTGACAATCCAAACTCTGCTGCCCTTACCCCTGGTTATCTTACTGCTTGATGATGTATGGTTCATGTGTTTCCTTTTTACGTCAAAGCCAGTACTCTTCAAATTCCTGTGATGCAGCATCCTGGTGAGCCTCAGATGTCAGGCTTAATTCAAAACTATTAGAAGCATCCAGTAATTCAGAACCAGCTATTGTCAAAAATAAAGCGACCTCTGAGTGATGTAGAAGCATTCAGCTGAAGAGTCACCTAAGCATAATTTCCTGTAATCACTGAGCAGTGGAGGCTGAAAGGACACAGAGAGTCCAGACTTCCACACACAGTCACTCCAGCTATCACTCCCCAGCATCTCAGAGCAAACCAGGCTCCTCCTTTTCCATGGCCCCCAATATCTGCTAGTAGACAACAAGCCCTGTTTACATTTTTCAAATTATACTCCATACTCCCAGAGAGCATTAGCCCCAGTAAGGTGAAGGTTTCAGTGACCCCACTCTTCCGCTCAGAGAATTTTCTTACCTTTTTATTTACCAGGGTGGTGCTCAAAATCAATTTCATTCAACCAAATGTAGGCATGTATCCTGTAGATATGTGTATTTGACCTGGTCACCAGCACTGTCATCAGTGGGGAGGAATACAGGTATTACTGTGAAACACCTATTCTCAGCCTGAGGTATGTGTTTCAAATAGTTTGGACAAACCAGGCTCTGAAACCTCCACTTGATCCCTACTGATATTAAACTTTGTCCAGACTGGCTGCTGCAGATATAAAAATGAGATTCATGGGTGTCTAATGTTGGGTGACAAGTACCTGATTGGAGGAATGTGACAGACACCTGCTCTATTCAGTTTCTCACTCCCAACTCTTCAGCCTGAGTAGCATAAACTGGGCACAAGAATGTGATCTATCTAGAACTTATAAATGTCTTTAAGCTTTGTTCATGGAGGAAAAGTACAGTGCAACAGGGGCAGTTTCTCCTGGAAAGGATGCAGTGGCTGGAAGGATGTAGCCACCAGGTTCCAGTTTGCCAGGTTTCTGCTTAAAAGTGCGATTTTAGACATAATGCTGGGTGCATCAAATATTACTCATATTTTCCTGATATTCCTTACAGACAAAAATATCCTGTAAAATGACCCCAGTGAAAATCAAAGCAGGTTTTGTGTCAGATTGGCAGCAATGTCACAGGAAGAGAGTGTTGTGCCTTTTCAGCTCTGCAGACAAAAGCCAGGGGTCTGCCAAACTGTCTAGTTTCACTTTAACTGTGGGAAAGGAGTTGCAGGAGAGAGCCCCAGTGAGTGGAGGCTGAGCTACATACAGAACATGCAACGGGCAGACTCTCAGTTGTTCAGCACAGGCTCTGGGCTGGCAAGGAGGGACATCATCCTTCCAGGCTCCAGCTGATCCACCACCATCCGCAGGGGCAGCTGCCTCAGGCCCCCGTCAGGGGTGGTGATGTGGCTGGGCTCTGGCAGGGCTGTGGCTGCACACATGGGCTGTGCTTGCATCATGCATTGCAAGAGTGGTTACCACAAGAGCTGCTGCCTTTTGGCCCTCCTGGTGAATCTGTGCTGGCCAGGGCTACGTGGCACTAGGCTGGTAGGCAGCCCCTGCAAAATCATCTCTTGTGTGCCTGGGAATGCCATCCCCATTGATCACTCTCCAGCTGGCTTATATTGATTTAGCTTAATTCAATGCAAGTGTTTTGCATGTAGAAAAGGCTCCGTGAATGTTCCCATGAGGTCTAAATCAGTTCTTCTGTCTCTCTTGCCCTTTAAATCCTATTGTCACTCATGTGTAGCTCTCCTGCACTCAGTACATGCCTATTCCTGGGGGGAGGAATTGCCAGGGGCTTAATTTTAGAGAGGAATGCTCACCCTGCTGTCTGGGAATGAAGCCTGGCATAGCCAACTTCAAAGACTAGAGAGATTTGTTGCTGAGTTTAAAAGACATCTTTCCCTTGACTGGGATTTGCTATTGTATCCCTTTTGCTCTTATCTTCCCTTTCAGCACATGGGAGGGCTCAGGTGCTTCCCAAACTCTTTCCATCTTTGGACCCGCTCAAATGCACTTGCAAAGGTGCTAGCAAATTCTCAGTTCTGCCTCTTGCCCTCTGCACATCCCCGAGCTGACTGAGGATGTGGTGGATTTGATGGAATCTGTGCTTAAACAATCCATCGCTTGACTCTCTGTTTACACAGAGCCCTGGCACTCAGCACAGACCCAAAAGAAGGGTTATTTTTAATTCTAATGAACTAGCACAGAAGGAGAGAGTTCTTTGCCTTCTTCCTTCACTTCACATAATAATTTTAGTCCTAATGAAGGACTCCGCACCAAATATAATAGAAGGAAGAATTATTTTTCCTGTGTGCTTGTTGTTTTTCTAACAAACATATGTGTTTGTTTATTTTTAGATTATAAAATGCAATTATTGTGTTCTCTGAAGTACATAAGTAAAACTAAAAACACATTGAGTCAACTTGCTGCTTAATTCATGTTAATTAAACTATTCAATGGGAAGGATGTTCCGAGTTAGGTTGCTTCAGTGGGATCTGGATTTTATTCTTGACTGCCACAGATTGCCTGTTTGATTCATGGCAAGTCACTTAGTCTCCCAGTGTTTTAGTTCTTCATTCCCCAAATGAAGATAATTCTCCTTCATCTTCTCTGTTTTGACTGTAAATGCTTGAATTGGGGTGTGTTTTGCACAGTATTCAGCATAGTATACCCTGATTTAGAATCGTATATATTGATAACAGGTCATCTTGTCTCCAAGAAAAAACATCTCTGCAAGTTCTTCCCAATGCATGGATTTGCAAACAACTATACTTTCCACCACATCCAGACAGGCAATTCCAGAGCTCTGTCAGATCATGCTCAAAACTGAGTTTTCATCAGTGGAAATATGCTGATCTTTGTTTTCCAAATCCCAGGCTTTTACTCTGGAAGTTAAGAACTCAACCTCAAAGAGAGCTTAGTTCTTTCACTGCATCCTTAAACTTCATCTAAGCTGAGGAGTGTGTGAAATCTCATCAGAAGTTTTACTACAGGTCAGGTCCAGGCCTGTGGGTTAGGTAAGACAGAAACTCTGGCTTGAGCACACTTGGCCAGCACGCCTGGGAAAACTCTGTGTCGTGTGAATGGCTGAAGGACCTGCTTCACTCTGATGGTTTCTCACAGCTCCACCTGGCAAATAATCAGGCTCAGAATAGCTTACACCAGGAGGATCTACTCCTGGACTTCCCCAGGGTCTATCCCTGACTAGCCTGGTAACTGTTAGGAACAGTGATGATTTCCTGTCACAGCTTGGTGTATACTCACTTGTGCTGACCATCTCCCCACTACACCTGCACTCATTTGCTTTCCTGTTTATTCACCAGCTGTGTTTTGCCTGGATGTTTGCATTATGGTTTTGTACAGTGCCTGGAGCACTGAAGACTTCCGCCCTAAGCTGGCAGCACTGAAGCAGCAGCTACCAGCGGAGCTGCCCTCTGTTTTCAGTCAGTGCTGGCTTCAGCTGAATCATTTTCTCAAGCTGATCGAGTCCATTGAACCCTAGACCTAAGCCCTTATTTCTCCAAATCTGGGAACTCGATCTGTATTTGCAGTAAACAGTGTGAGCAGTAGCTAATGCATGATGGGATTATGCTTTTATCACCTGACAGCACTCTGACAGACTGCTTTTCAGTGTCATCTGCAGTCACTATGAACTTCCCAAAAAAAGGCCATGGTATCTGTGGGGCTTCCTCACTTCTTGCTGCCTGTGTCTCCCTGAGCAGTGTAAAGGCCAGGTCAGCCCTATGATCTTTCTGCCTGCAAAAAGTCCCAGTGTTGGCACACTTCTACCAACTAAAACTCCTTTCTTCTCTGGACATATATTGCACCATTCTTTGCAAATGTAACTGAGACACATCTACCATGAGGTTCACGATGTGAGCTCAGAGTGCCAGTGCTTTGACTGTCTGGCCAGCTGGGCTTGGTCTCCTATCTCACAGGAAAAAAGAGTCCCAGTCTTGCACTACTGCCAGAACACATGCTGGGTTTTGGCCCCACACTCCAAATGGACTTCCACTAAATGACACACTTCCCATAGCCAACCTGGCAAGCAAAGCCCCTGTCCCAAGCATGACCCAAAGGGCCAAATTATCCATTCTCTGCTGGCTTTTGTGGTCGTGTTCACAGAGAGGAACTGGTGAGCAATAGCACTGATCATTCTTAATGTCATCTGAAGTCACTATAAACCCCATTCCATACAAAAATTTCCTGCACAGTTTAAATCTACCCTCCTCATTGCTGGATATATTTGCCCGACTGCATTTTAAGCTGCATGATGCAACTCACCATGGTCATAAATGACAAGAACATGCAACAGACCTCTCTTGCTGGGTGTCGCTTGGGGGAAAAGTTCTGGCCACCAGCTGACACTCCCAGGACAGATCAAATTAATGAGGCTGAAACAGAGGTCGCTGAGGTTCAGAGCTGGTTCAGTTTGCACCTGGGCATTTAATTCTTCATGTTGCTGTTCCCATCAATAGGCTGTAAGCAAAGGAAAGTGGTAGGAGCCAAGTATCAGGGTGTCCATGGGCATCTGCCTCCTGCAACACTCACACTGAATTGAAGCAAATAGCCTCTTGAATTAAAGCAAATAGCCTCTGCTTCACCCCATTTAGGCAGCTCCCTAACAATTCACACCTATTCCATACAGCCATTTCTGTCTTCCTCCTGATTCACTGAAAAATTCCCGCTCACTCTTTCCGTAAACTCAGCATCCTGTCTCCTGTTGAAGTTACAAGCCAGATGTTAGCTTAGCCAGTGATTAATACCTTGAAAAGGTCAGCTTTGAATTTCACTGCCAAGTTCACCCACCTCTCTGGGCAGCTCCTTATACATCTCTTCCCTTCATAACATACTTGCAGCTGAAAAATATTAAAACTGATATACTATTTTATATCTTGAAAGCACATTAAAAATAATCTTGGGTGTTGGGAAATGTTGTAAGGCTGTGCTTGGAGAAGAAGGACCTGTTTAATCCCCTTCTCACATGGATTGCTTGTAGCTCTGAAAATCTGATCTCTGTCTCTCTATGCAGTCCTACGTACCACCCAATCATCTCTCAACCAGCCCAGTGGATCCAAAGAAGTGAATTCAATACAATTAATGTCACCTTTTGGTGGGGACACAGAAAGTTTACGCCAAATTTTACAAATGAAGGGTCCTCATTCTCCCTCAGTCCCAAGCCAGACTTCGTAAGCTTGTACAAGTAGTCTCACCACGTAAAAGATTAACACTGTCTTTGTCACACCCTGCACAGCTTAGCTTGTCCCTGTTCTGTCTGGGCTTCTATGTGTGCAGCATCACCAAAGAAGCTCTGCTCCTCATCAACAAATGCAAAGTACCTTTTGATAAGTAATATTTTAGAGAATTTGATCTTGGATCCTCTCACATGAAGAAGTACAGTTAGGAGCAGGCAGATTTTGCCTGAGAGTGTTTTGTTTTCTTGTTTCTTTTGAAGTAGAAGAGGAAATGTGGGAACCATTTCTAAATTGCCCATACTCCAGAGTGACAGAAGAAACCCAGAAACAGATAAAGACTGACAGCTGGAACATATTGTGGTACAAGGAAGCAATTAGCTTATGGCATTAAAGAATGAAATCACATATAGAAGTGATTTGTGTCTCCTGGCATTATTTGGCAACCTGGGAACTGTGGGACAAATGAGGTCCGTGGTCCCAGGCCAATGCTGGCATGGCACAGAGATGTGCCACCCTAGAAGGAAGAGTCCCAGCCTTTCCTTAACAACCTCATCTGAGACCTCACAGATGTGTGGGAAGAGACGAGAGGGAGGAAGGGGTCAGCAGCTTCCCCCTCTCCCTGAGCTTTCCCAGCACTGCTCTGAATTCCTGGAAAAGCTAGCTTCTCCCTGCTGTGAGGACACTTGGAGGCAGCTTTGGTCCATGTCCCCCTGGGACCTTGCATCATAAGCTGGGTGAATGGCCACAGGCTCCCAGCTGTCCCCCTACTCTCAGTCGGCCTCAACTTTGGGCATGAAAGTCCATCCTCATCGGGATTGCTTAAAAGTTACATCACTGAGCAATAAAACAGTGAAAATACCTCAGGGTAGGAGAGGAATTTGAGATAAACATTCTTTACCAGATATTGCAAAAGAAAGCATGGGCTCATCAAAATGGATGAGCTAACTCCCATTGCCCTCAGTGCTCTAACTCCAGCCCTTACGTGTGCGATGCCGCGCTGCCGCAGCGATGAGCTCAGGACAGCATTAGCAGCATGAAGTCAGACAGCTGGATTGATGGATGTAATCACATTTCCTGCCCCAGTTACAGTTTTACCCTCCAAAGCCTCCATTTAATCAGTGGTCGTACTCATAGTGGGATTTGTTTCAGGAGGAATCCCATTCGCCACTCCCAGTTTCGGAGAGCTGGTTAATCCTTGCGTGGGGCCGGGTTCACACATCATGCCTCATAAACTCCCTGTGTGAGGGTTTAGGAAGAAAGGACAGGATTTGTTGTTGGCTCTGTGAGCGTGTCTTCACAGCAGGCACAGAGATACCCAACCAGATGGCTTCACTCCATTAACTTCTCACAGGTGGACACCAAGGTCCAAAAATACACAGCAGCAGCCAGGTCCATGTTGGCCAACCCCACGCTCCCTCCCCAGAAGGGTCTGGGAACAGAAACACCCAAACTGTCCCTGCATAGGCCATCTACATGTGGCTTTTTTGCCACATTCATCCAGCCCTACATTTTCCAGCTCCCGACTGGTGAGCCTGCATCATGATGTGCTTCATGAGCCTACCAGCCCAGAGAATCTCCACGCAGTGTCCCACTGAGGTTATGGAAAAATTCACTCCGTATCAAGGATCAGAGCAGCGTTTGTGCTTTTGGGAACCCCTTCCACCAAGGACTATCATTAGCCTTGTGTGGTGCAGGATCAGTTTAAAATAACTTCACTTAGAGCGCTCCATGGAAATCCCCGGCCAGTCACCCTCCTCACGTGCTTTTTGTTCTGAGAATCAACAGGCCTCAAAGGGCAGTCTCAGAAGAGGCCACATCTGTACAGAGTTTGCTTTCATCCCCACAAGGGTTCCCAAACAATGCCAGTGCCAGCCGGAGGTTTGCTGAATGGTATGAGAACCAAAGGCTTTCTTTGCCTTCTGTTCATCCATTAAAACCTTGTGAGTCAAAATTAAGAGGACAGGAGTGGGAGCTTTAGGAGGCTGTGGTTTCTCACAAATGCCTTAAAGCTAAGTACTAATGAGAAAGTTAAAAAAAAAAAGTCTGCAACCCATCACCAGAGCAATGCCACAATTAGAGACAAATCCAGTGTGCGCTGCTTTACATTTATGATGCAGACAAACTAATTTAACTAATTAGGGGTGTCTACAAAACGCATATGAAATAGTACTCTGTCCTCAAGGCCCAGTATCTGAGATTCTTGCTACTGAAGTCCAAAAATGCACAGATACATAGCAGGGACACCTGCTATTCTCTGGGCATGGAATTAGCCAAGCCACCTCTGCATGGGAAGTTTTGAATATTTTCTTTATTGTCCTACCCACAACTGACGGATGAAAAACAATCAGTTGAGAAGTCTGCAAGGATAAGTGTATAAAAAACTCTCTTTGATTTCAGAATTTAATAAAATCACGAAGAAATGAAAAGTCCATTTGGCTTTTCCCATTTGAAACTAATTTTTTAGAGATTAACTTAACTTTACAGCTTTTACGTAAGCCTAAACAGTTTAAGGTATTATTTAGCTTCTTTGAGAAAGTAAACGTTTTTCTTTGTCTGTGCAGAGAATTGTTGTTGTTTAAAAGGCACTCCCCGCTCCCCTGAAATTTGGTCTGTGTATTTTGATAGCAGCAGTCTGTGCAGCACAGAAACTCTGCAGAGTTCAGCTGCTGCATTACTGAGGTGCTGGCACTACCTCCACAAGAATTAAAGCCATGACTACAATAGAAGACTTCAGCAGCTAGCTCTGAAAAATAAATTAATGGCATGAAGTTTGATGGGAAAAGAAGAGGTAGAATTGTATTAAAGAAAAAAGTTTTAAAAGAAACCCGTCTTTCCAGACTAGTTTCAGAATTTGACTGTGCCTGGTTCTACCTCCAGCCAGAGTGCCTGGCATGAGCTCCCCTGCTGAACCCAATGCCCTTCTTTTGGGTGCATCCATGTAGGTTTCTGCCCACATTCCAAAATCCTACCTGGATCCCTCAACAGCCTCAGCACTGCGCCTGGGAAAAAAAACAAATGCCTTCCTGTACTGGGCGTGGACCCACTCACTAACATTTGTTTCATTTATCCCTGAGAAGTGGAGATGTTGCCTCACAGATGAAATCAGCTCAGGTCTCCACCTCTTTTTCCAGTAAAGGGTGAACCCTTTCTCTCTAGACAAACAGAAGGAGTGGGCTCACAGAGACCACAGCATCCTTCGCCACTCCAGGCTTGCCCAAGGTAAAGAAGAGGGTCTGTGTGTTACTCCAAAAGGAATTTCTCCGCTTCCTGCTCCTTGCCGCTCCTGGCTGTTGCAGCCTGCGGTACATCAGTGTGTGCTCAGCAGGGGAAAAATGCCGCTGGCCGAGGTGGTGGTTGCGAGATGAAAAAGGCTGATCCGCACAGTGGTTTCTTCTGTCTTCGTCTGGATGCTTCCACTTCAGGAACCCCTTCCTTGTTACAGCTGGGAAAGATATAAACAGAAGCCAGGCCCAGCTGAAAATAACTCTGCCTGTGTCCTGTGTGGAGCCTGCTTGATTTCCCTTCTGCTTTTTACTCCTAATATCAAACCAGGTTGTCTTTCAGCACTGAGTTCGCAGAGAATTAGAAGCATAGGTCACCTACAATTTCTTCCACTTCATTGGGAGCTCTAGAGGCTTTAGCAAACAGGTGGAGCAGGATTGTATCTTATCTCATGGAATGAGACACAAGAGGGAGACAAATACCCAAGTGGTGCCATCGTAGGCCCATGCCCTTGAAGCCTAGGCAGGAAAATGTATTTCTCAGCTCTTGAGGGGTTCCAAGGTTTTGGATATTTACCTAACCCAAAACTGAAATATCAAAAATCCTCAAGAATGAAACATAGAGAAATTAAATGCATGTCAGAAAAACTTCCCTTTTGCAGTTTGAAAGCGTTCCATGTCCCATTTGGATTGGGGAGGGGGGGAGAAGTTAATTAGTGCTCATTCACTGAATCATTGAAACAAGATACTTTCACCTTTCAAAATATAAAATTTTCCCCTTGGGACCTCATTCTCTTTCCCAAGCAACTGCTGAATTTGGAGAGATTGTGAAATACAGCCCTTCTTACAGTTTTTGGCTCCTACCGAAAACATGTAGTTTGAAAGTTCCCAAGAAATCTCAAAAGACACAGAGCTAATTCAAACATGGGATACAATGGCTGCCTTTCATGTCCTCAATGTCTCTGACATGAGCCAAAAATCAATCTGGATAAACACAGAAGATTTTTATCTGCAGAAAGAAGAAACTGTGAAGCGCAAGAATGAGGATGTGGGAAGAACAGAGCTCATACCTGGCCCCCACCTGCTCTTGGTGCCTAGAAAAGATACCACAGCAAATTCAGGGTCAGGAAGAGGTGTTGCCAGTGTTTAATTCCATGTGCAGCCCATGGAGGAGGTAAATTCGTGGAACAGGATTTACTCCCCACATTTATGTCCCAGAGGACAAAAAGCAGGGGATGTGTGTTTCACTCCAGGCCACATTAGCAAAGTATTTTAATTCCTGCTTGAGCCTAAGGGCTCAAAATGCTGAAAATATGATCTAGCTGTAAAATAGAACAAACTGAGCCCATAGCTCAGACATTTCTCATGTGAGGCAATACCTGACTTTCCAGGTGAGCGGGCAAAAGAAATGTGGTGTAAACATCTGTGGCTGTAAGCCAAAAAAGGACCCACTGTGAATTCAGTCTAAAAACAGTAGTCAGTGGAAGTTGTCATATGGGAATGGTATGACATCTGGCTGCATGAGGTAGACCTTTTGTCTGTACAACCAAGGTGAAACACTAATGTGGGAGCGTACAAAGGTAGGGCACAATGCAAGGTTAGAGCTACTCTCCTGCCCAACTGTCTTGGGGTGACTCTGATGTGTATCCCCTATCACGGCTCTATGCCAAAAAATTAGTTTTGTGCCTTTAAAGTGAGCTTGAGAGGGGAGAAAAAAAAACCAAACAAACTTTTCAAAGCAGTTCCCAAGGACATAGAGATAGAGACTCCTCTGCGTTCTCCAGCTGCAGGAACACGGAGGGAGCACCCTGCCTGTTTTCTTCAGCCAGCTTTTCAGGTTTTTTTTCCCTTTTTCTCTGGTGTGGTTCCCAGGACTTTGGGTTTTTTCCCTTTTTTTATCTTCTGGACTGTTTCAACAACATCAGAACACATCAGGAGAATTTTCCTTCAGGCCCAGAGGTGGCCTACAGCCTCACCGACCCAGCTCCGAGGAGGAGAGAGACCACACCTACAGAAGGACTCTGAAATCTTCCCAGGTTTCTCTCCATAGCGAGAGATTTTATTGTTTAGAATTGTTGTTCTTCTGTGTGTTTGTTAAATAAATAGTTTTTATCTCTTTCACTTTCCTTCGAGGAAAATTTCTTTTTTTTTCCCAAACCTGGTGTGGGGAAAGGTGGTTGTAACCTGTTTTTCTCTCAGAGGATATATTGCTAGATTTTGGCCAAACCAGCACACCAACCCAGTGAGACAGACAGGTTACACTGACAGTGGCAAACCATACAGTGCCAGGCTCATTCTCTGGCAGCTCTGTCATGGCCCCGCCACAGTCGTGCTATCAAGCTCTCCTAGCCTCCAGTGTTCTGTGGGGCATGTCTGCAGACTTATGCTGGTTCCATGTTGTGCTTGGGAGAGGTCTGGGAGAAGGTTATTCGTCTTGAGACAGAATATGCCAGAGTCTGGTCTAACAATTTAACAGTATAGGCAAATCAGGGCCAGTGTCCTTGCTATGTCATTGTTCTATTTACTAGGATTGATGTGGCACGAGATGCCAGCTGTATCGTGATACTTCCCGTAATCCTCATTCTTCTTTATGTCCAAAGTCCCTCCTGAGGCATTAATCAAGATTATTAACTGTGCTTTTAAAAAAGTAGAAAAAACTGATCTTCCAAAGAAGTCCAATTGTGACTGGCTGGTCCTCCGTGCTGCTGTTTCTATAGCTTTCAGTGCTGAAGAATGGCAAGAAGGAAGGAGGCGGTGATTCATTGCCCAAGAGCTTTCAGGAGCCCAGAGAGTATTTCAAATGTTCCAGTATCCCATTGTCTGTACCAGGCAGCATCCATGGCTCATTGCTTGTGCCAGCATCTGACATGGCAATGCCAGCCAAGTCTGCACGGGGTCATTGGCAGCTACAACGGCAGGAGGTTTACAAGAAAACTTCGGAGCCATTTCTGTGGCAGGCAGATGTTTCCCAATGAATGTACTAAAGAGCCCAGGACCTGCTCCTCATTTTACATTGACATAACTGCACCGCTCTCAGGTGTGCTACAGAAGGTTGTGAAATCACAAGTAAGCCCTTGGAGCTGTGTGGGGGCCTCCCAGCTTTGCAGTCAGGGCATGTGGCTTCACCGTGTGTAAAAGCTGGGAGGAGATCCATATGCACCTTGTCCTTTGGAAAAGTACCTGCAGCAGACTATGTGGTGAGATTAGAGACCAGCAGTAACAGAGGAATTATTGGCTTCAGTGAGACTTGTTGCAAAATGTTGTTTTCCACTGTAAAGTTTAGGGAAGTTTTTTCTCTCCAAAGAAACCCCATGCTGCCCATTTTGAAATCAGTGAGAATTCAAAGTTTTCCCAAAAAGAGGGACAGCAGTCAAGCCTGCCCATTTTGAAATCAGTGAGAATTCAAAGTTTTCCCAAAAAGAGGGACAGCAGTCAAGCCTACCCATTTTGAAATCAGTGAGAATTCAAAGTTTTCCCAAAAAGAGGGACAGCAGTCAAGCCTGCCAAGGGAAGAAAGGTTTGTTGGCCAGTATCTTGTGAACCTCAAGGATTCTTGGAAGAGTGATGGCTTTGAAGACTCCAGCATAAATTCAGAAAGCATTTTATTTCCCATCTGTCTTTTTCTTATATCTTTTACCATAGTTTAGATGCTACATTTTTTCCAAAGATAGCCCATCAAAAGAAAATTCCTAGGGAGTTTCCTACCCTGTTAACAACTGTCTTCCTTGGCAATGTGTTTACATGGGGGATGGAATTTTCTTATTAGAGAAAAATATAGCAATAGGCACACAATTCAGGTCAGGGGGAAAAGGAAACTCAGTAGTTTCTTCTTTTTTCACTGCATCCCACAAAAAATATTTGGACTGTTTCTCAACATAAGGAGTTGGGAGAATGTATTCAGTCTCCTAGCAAAAAAGGAAAGACAAGAAACTTCATTAAAGGCACCACTGCAAAATAGCTAAGTGAACATCATGCATTAAGGAATTATGGAAATTTTCTGTGTAGTCATAGAACCTTTAAAAATCCTGTCTGTGATTTGATACGTGGTAATGGGGATTTATTGACCAGGACTGTTAGATACGTGTGCAAATACAAGCACACACATGTGCATAGACATACTGCATTTTGGGATTTTTTGCTGAGCATCTGTTTTCATATAATTCTCACATATGGAGCTCCAAAGGAACGAGAACAATATCAAATGCTCACACTCTTATTCTCCACTAGGGGAACCCAAATACGTCCTGTCTCAAATAATGAAGTTAAGTAACATTAGAGGTGGAATCGATGACACAGTGTTCCGGTTTGTGCTTACCCCTTTTTATTCACTTCCATGACCCATTCTAACCACAGCAAGTGTTAGGAGCCCTGAAACATTGGTTTGTGGTTTGTTTACTCAAGGATGTGGGGATTAAGTCATGCTGCTGTTGGGGTTTCTTTTTTTATTATTTTACTTTATTTTACTTTATTTTATTTTATTTTATTTTATTTTATTTTATTTTATTTTATTTTATTTTATTTTATTTTATTTTATTTTTTGTTGTGTCTTTTAAAATCAATGGGAGAATCAAAAGATATTTTTTTACCATCTGCTGCCATCTCATCCATCAACTGCCTCACTGCTTCGGGTCTGACCTGTACGATGCTGCCTTGATCCAGCTGTCATTGAACTCCTCCTGTCACAAGAATCTCATTGTTCTTCTCATCATAACCCCTACCTCCTCCTTCCTCCTTCCTCCTTTGCAGACACCTACTCCTGCTCAGGATTTACTTCAGCTGTCTTGAAAGCTGTCTTGAGGCCCTCTTTCCCCAGATGATGACTTTTTCTTCATTGTGCTCTAATTACAATACAGTAATCAATACACAGGTGTGTGTTTTACAGGAATCCATATCACATGCAGCCCTGATCTGGCCATGCCTGCCAAGGCTGGCAGGCAACCGATGCTGATCTTCAGCTCAAGTTTTTAGTGAGATAGTTCCATAAACACAATGACATCGTATCATGACATCATTGTTTTCCTGTAGGTTTGAATCAGCTGGCTTGCTTTTACAGGAAATTATATGTTCACTGCTCCTTCAACTTACTTGACACCAGAGAAGTGCCACACATTCAGCTTTCAAGTGCACGAACAACATTCCCATCATCCATAAGGTACCCACCCAAAACAGACTTTGTGGTCATACAAGTAAAAGCAGCTAAATAAACATAAAAATCAGGCTTGGAGTACAAAAGAAAAATTCAGAATATTACTTCTGGGGAAAGGATGAAGCCAAAATTACAATACCTTGTGCTATGGGGTCTTCTGGCCTGGTCGAAAACACTGGATGCTATGGTAATGCAATACCGATGCCAAGAGACCAAAGTTTTAATGATTCCATCTCCCACCACCTCAAATCCTTCCTAATATTACCCATGATGTAACTACAGCCTGTGCTATTCATTTTAGCGTTGATCAGAAGGGTTTTGCAGAAGAAAAAATAATACTAGAAACTGAAAGTTCATTATATAAAATGAGCTAGATAATGTGAGCTAATGCACAAAATGGAAGGAAATCAAAAAAGACATTCTGCTTTGTTCATGGGCTACAGGACGGTACAAAAAATCCCAAACTTAAAATCACCATGTCTCATGCTGATTGACAATTGAGGGTTTCAGTGAAACAAAAGAGTCAAAAGCATTGTATTTATGGATTAGATCAGGTTTCATAGAACCATAAAATGTTAAGGGGCTGGAAGGGAGCTTAAGGATCACCTAGTTACACCCCCTCTGCCATGTTCAGGGACACCTCCCACTAGACCAGGTTGCCCAAGGCCTTATCCAACCTGGCTTTGAACACTGCCTTTCTAAGATTCTTCCCTTCAGATCAATTTAGATCCAACTCTGTTCTACTGCTCCACAAGTAAAGAATAGAGAAAATATTCATAAATTTACAGGAAATACTGAAGCCCTCATTACTTGTTGGAAAGGAGGGGCAGTGGGTAAAGGGGAAAGTGTCACAGTTTACAGCCACGTGTTTTCAAATAAAGGCTAACGTGTGCATACCAGCACTCATTTTACACACCAGTGCCAAAACTGATAAACTGCAAGGTGGTCTTTGCAGTGACCTTACACACAGAGCAGAGCCCCGAAAATCAGGGGCTAAAATGGTACACTTTGGGCCACTGGTGTTCTAAGTTGGAAATAACTTCATGACTCTCCCTTCTCTACTACCAAAGAAGACTTGGCTGAGTTCCTAGTTCAGGATTCAAAATGCTGTTTGACTCTTAACGGGCCTCTACATACACCAAGCTCTAGACATTTATGTAAACCTTGGCATCTCAAGGCTTTGTCACAACCTCTGGGAATACATTTGTAAGATTTTAATTCAAAGGGTTGAGTTATGCATATGAACTAACACCCTGCATATGGTCACTGAGCTAGCTGTAGCACTACAATGCCGTCTCAAAACCTGCAGACCTCATCTATAACAGTCCTGTCAACAGTTCATGACCATTTCAAAATGATCAAAGTGTTTTTCACTATTTTTCCGAGAAAAAAAGAGCACTTGCAACACATAGAAATACACAGACATATATCTTTGCATGATTTCAGTAAAAACATGCTTTTCTTATTAAAATGTGGTGCTATTCTGTGATTATAATAATCTTCTTTCCCAGGAAATATATGAGTCACTACGTGTAAATACTCACCTCAGGGGTCTGCCCTTGTGGTGGCTTTGGCCACCCTCAGAACTTCTCACCGTGTTTGAGAGTGAATTGCATCAGAGTTGTGTGTATAATAGATTCTCCCTTCTTTCAGCTTCCCTATCCATCTGGGTGCTTGCCAAGTATGCTGGCTGGCCACCTTATTAGCAACAAAAGTGGGACTCGAGTCCCAGCCAGACTCTGGTGGAAGCTGGAGGTGTCCCCATTGACTGCAGTGGCGTTCAACCACTTCCACGACTTCAGCAAGGGCTTTCCAGCGGGTGGTTGTGGACATTTGTTGCTTTAGTCCTGTGGACTATGGAGAGCTTTTGATTACACTTAACTTCAGCACAGGCTAAGGGCACTCCACTGTCACTAGACAAACTCCTTATATAATGCAGCTCTGTGTATGTGCCATACTCTCTTGCTGGTTCCTCCACAAGGCAGGTTCATGTACGTGGAAATTTGGTGGGTTTCCAGTGGCGGAAGCAGATTCCTGGCTAACCATTCACCAGCATTTCTCTGGAGCCACAGCTTTCCCAGCGAAGCTACCACATGTTCACAGTCTGGATCTGTCTCACCCCAAGCCCCAAGCGCTGTGCCTAGGACAAGCCACATGTGACCCCAACATGCTCTGACACCAGCTCGTCACCCCTACGTGGGATGAGACCGAGCCTTAGTAAGCAAGCTGAGCTCATGTTTCCAAGAAGCAAAGAGAAAGGGAGACGTTTGCGCAGCGCATTGTCACTGCCGGTGGTATTTTCCAGACTAACAGTAAACTTGGGTTGTTTACTGGATCCCAAATTTTCTTTGCATGTATACAGGAAAACAGATGCTTCCCATTCCCGGGCCTCATGCCCAAGCAGGCTCCCTTAGCAACACCATAGGCAGAGGACAAAAAACAGGGCAGCAGAGACATTGCTTCCTGCCTCAGTCTGCTTTGAGCTGGTGATAGAGCATTATCTACCCCGCACACTTCTGTGGCCTCCTTGCCAGGGTATCAGGCGGGCTCACAGCACGCACTCTGCTTTTCCTGCGCCGTAGGAACAGCTGCTCCTCCACTCCCAAACAGGGAACAGAGGCCAGGGCTTGCAAGCGCTTTGGCTCCAACAGGGGGCACGGGGCAGGGATGAGAGAGCTGGGAAGCGAGCCACATCTGCCAAAGCCTGAGCAGGTGGGTGCCCCAACTACTAGGTTACCTTTCATCTTCCAGCATTAAAGGACTGGCATGGTCCATCCATAGCCCTATCTTCAGTTAGCCTCAGGTGCAGTCCTCCAAATGACTCATTTATGCTAGCATAAATTAAATTTCAGGCTCTTACAATGAATTAAAGAGGCAAAGGTGAAATAGAGCACGAACTCATGTGCCTGGACATAACCATTTGACTTCAGGATGGCCACCTATCAGTCTCTTGCCTCTTCTTCTGAAGCAGTGGTGCTGGTCCCTGCCTGTGCCAGGACTGTAATTTATTGTGCCCTTTGTGGTCCAAAGAAGATGTTTCAGCTTTCTGTCTGAAGAAAGTGACACAGGCTGCTTAAGGACATGATGCACTCACTGTTCCCCTCTCCTGTGACATTTCTTTATATAAGCAGCTGAATAGCAAAACATATCAGTGTTCATTACTAATTTTGTTATTTATAGTGAGCTGCCACAGATGGAGACTGCAGAACCATTCTATCTTTAGGGCGTAGTACCTGCCTGTCCATACAGACAATTGGTAATTAGCACAAGAACAATTTGTTTATCTATTCTCAAACTTAAATAAGTAGGAGAGCCATTTATCCATCCAAATTCAACTGCCTGCCTTTGCCAGATCTCCAGGTTAACTGCTTAATTAATAGAGCTCATCACTTCAGGCATTTAAGTAAAGACAGAAGTGTCTTTAAAGGAAATGAAATATGGAATAAAAAATAACCAGTTATATACTGAACAAATAGCATTTAGCTCACAAGAATCATGAGCACAAGACATGATGAAGATCACAGGGATGCCAAGCAGAGGTGTAGAAATGGACCAAGCAGTAGGTAGGGGAGATGTGGTGCATATATCCTAGTTACTCCTGACACGTGCACTTCCTACCACTACAGCCACCCAGCTCTGAGCCCATCACTTCCAGTGAATCCTTGCATGAGCATGAAACTGTGGAAGAAAAGGCAGAGAGGGTACTTGCAGTTCTTCAAGTAAAATCCCACATGTAGTTCAAGATGACCTTGTATGCCTTGGGTGGCAGGACCCTGCCCAATGGAAACACCACACAAGCCAGGGAGAACATACGACTTTTTTTTCTATTTTTATTGCTGATTCCAACCCTTCTTTGTTTTCTTTTATTCACTATACCCACCCCTGAAAATAGAGAAGAACAGGCTTTATGAATAGATGGACTTTGTGAGTTGCACCTAAGGGTTGGCCCCACTTCCTTCTCTCCTTGTCCCCCCACCCTCCCCACTGATGGGAGGGGTACACTCACTATTAAGGTCAAAGCAGTCCGTGTGGAAAAGAACAACCAACCTTTGTCTTTCTTGCCATTCAGATGTTTTCAGCATCTGAAAGTGTTCACTTACTCAAGCTTGCATGTGCAACTGTGTTTTACAAGCATTTGAGTGTACACACATCCATATGTACAGGGTGGGAAAACTGCTATCACACAGCAAAAGTGGGTCAGATCTGAAGAATTCTGCCAGGCCTCCATTTTCAATCATATGGGACCCAGTGAAGAGCTATTTGCTCCCTGCCCTGCCATCCAGACAAACTTTATTTGGCCTTTTTATTCTCCAGTTTACAGCATCCAGGAGGGGGATAAGAGCAACTAAATAAAAGAAAATTATTCCAAATACAGTGGCTGGAAAAAAATAAGTAATGAAAAAGTCCTTTTGTCTTTCAGCTCACAACTCCGAATTTTCCTGTAGTGGTCAAGCTGGGACATGCTCATGCTGGAATGGGGAAGGTAAGTAAAAGAAAAAAAATATATCTCTCTGGAAACAGATATATATGTGGCACAGCATTCCTGTGATTACACATGGCATGTGACCAGCCAGCAAAGGGGTTAAACCTCCCCACAACCTATCTGGGTCGCACTGGCTGTTCCTGTGGGAGAAAAGGCCTTTTTCCACTGTCACGCACTTGGAGACAGGCAGTGGTACTGGGTTGGAGACTGTCTGGGATGTGGGAAGGGGGGGTTGGTGAAGCGTGGGGGAAAAGCTGGCTGTGCTGAAGTCATTAGGCTTGTCTTTTATGCATTTTCTCCTCTCCTGAAAGTGGTAGTGTTGTTTATTCAAGCACCTGTAAAGTGCAGCTACACCCCGTAGCACTCACAATGAGCAGCTGCAGCGTTGGGCTTCTGGACTGCATTATGATGACCTTATTCAAAAAACGGGAGCCCTTCAGTTATTTTTTTCCTCCTTGCAAGGAAGAACAAGACCTTACAAAGCAGAGTGGCTGGTTGCCTGCCAAGGAATCCTGAAAAACAGTTCACTACCCAGAAGGACCTGTTTGTTTTTCCCAGGCTCTCTGGGATCTTTATTCCCCCAGTGAATTAGCAGCCCCTGTTTCTTGGGGTGACTGGGCTCCCCTTTCAGTGAGGCATCACCAGCACATTCCTGCTGCACTTGAGTCTCCTCTTTCTTGCCTATATCTTTTCAAAAGGCATCCCCTATCTGTCTAAAACTTGATTTGCTCAGAAGTACAAAATTCTGAGGTAACATCTCTGAATCCAATTGAGTGGTATATGAACTTCGTAACTGATAGGCCTGCCCCAGTGCCTCCCTAGAGCAGACAGACCTTCTCCTGGCCTCACACTTTGCCAGAAAAATATATATAGTTACACCAAATTTAAACTTGGTACAGTTTGTTTGCTTGAGCTCTGGAAACAGAAGCCCTTTCTGGCTTGCTGGATTGCACATGGAAGATCTAATAATCTTTCTTGCTTTGATTGCAATGTTCCCCTGTCTGGATGGTAGCTGCTGGGGAGGAAGTGGGCACAGATCCCTGTGCCAGTGGTGGAGTTGGCTTTCAGCATCAAGGAACAAACATGTAAATAAGCAGGAAATGTTGGTTAATATATTGGTGCTGCCTATGTTAAGCAGGCAGAGGTGTTATTGAATTAGAGTGCATGCAGACAGCCTAGAGGTGCTTGTAGGGAGCCACTAACGTGTTCCTAGGAAGGATTTCATTAGCAAAAACCAACCAGGACAAACCAGGAGCAAAAACCTCTCCCCTGAGACCCTACAAGCCCGCATGTCTCTGACTGCTCTGCCATTTCACCTGCAATGCAGGGAGGGCTTCATGTGTCTCATGCACCAAGGACCCCTAGCCACTACAGAAATGAGGGTAGAATCAGAGAAAAGTACTCCAATCTTAACAGCATTTCCAGACAAAACTCTCAGCAGAACATTTAGCTATTGTCTTCCGCACCACACACCAGATCTTCTTCCACCTCTTACTTTCCCTCCCATTTTATTCTTTAATTATGTTGATTTTTGCCGTTACAAGTTACAGAGGAAGAGAATTTCTATTCAGACTCCTGGCACAATTGTACTCAGCGGTACAAGGAGGGTATGTAGGAAGTTGTTCCAGATAAAGATAGGCTAACAGCCAGCATCTTAGAAGAAAGAATTGGTCTGAGGCCAAGTTTACTTTAGTCCATTATGAAATTAGTGACTACTAGCAAAGTCTGGATGTGCATTTGGGCACTGAGTTTCAACACTGCTCTGTTCAGTAGGTGGGGAAGGTACAGGAAGCAAGGGTTGTTGACCTTATGGTTTTAGTTTGGGCCCTTATCCAGCCACAAGCAGCCTGAAGGAAAGTTGAGACTGATTAAGTTTTCTTTCTTCAGTCTTAACTGCATTTCACTGCACAGAGCAAAAAGGAAAGAAAGATAAAATAAAACAAAGAATAAATCAGTTGGTTTAAAACACAAGTAACAAGAATTTGTTTCATGCTTTCTTTGAAACAGTAGGGTTCAAGCCCAAGTGGGACTGATAAAAGAAACCACAGAGACTATCAGAAGAAATACAGAGAAGCAGAATTATGGGTATACTAGAAAAGTAACACCTACAGGTAAAAAAATCAAACCTACAACAAAGTAATGCAGAAGAGGGAAGTTCCCAGGAGACGTTACGGTGTTTTTAACCATCATAATGCAAAAGCAATAACCAGTGAGATTACAGACAGCTAAATTATTTCTTTGCACTGGTCTTCAGAAGTAGAGATAATGGCAGGAAATAGCAGGTCTTTAGCTATAAAATATACATAATATGAAAAGAAAGAGGTTTGCTTTTGGTCTAAGGGGTGCAACAAAGTAAATGTTAATAAAGCACCTGCATCACGTCATGTTTTGTATTAAAGCAGTGACCGGAGAAACAAAGGATAAAATAACCAACGTATTAGCCAAAGTACACATATGAGTATTAAAATAGAACTCATTGCAACAAATGATGCCAAGATAGCGAGCCATGTATTTGTACCTGTAATTGGCGCTTCAGAGGATGTGAGTATTCAGGCTACAATGTTATTACCAACAGAAATTTTCAAGGAAGTACTTACATTTTTTTTGTTATTGATGATAAAATCACATGTAATGGGAGGCACCAGCACTTAAAAGAATGAGCAAAGATGGGAAGTCCAGGCACTGTTTTTCTTTATTTGTCTGAGGCAGTGGCCAGGAGCCAGAAAAATTCTGGATGCAGAAGTGCCTCTTCCCCAAAGAGCTCCACCATCTGCTTGCAGGGAGATTTGTGTCATTTCACAGTTTTCTTCAGTTTCTCTGTGTTACAGACCAGAGGAATTATACTGATTACCTTATACTGCTAACTCATGTTTATCAGGTTCTCGGCAGTGCAAGTGCTGAGTGTTTATTATTTTGCAGTAATTGCTAGAAGGAGCATAATTATAATAGACTTTCATTTTCACATTTTGTTTTGACATAATTTTCACAAAATTCACTCACCACATTTTTTAATCAGAGGGCTAAACAAAGAATCCTCAAAGCTAAAATGAAAAATAACCACATTAGGCCTTGTACAAAATAGGCTCTGTTGACTGCCTTCCCCTTAAGGGTGGGTCATCACCACTGTCTTTAGCTTGGGAGAGGAGCAGCCATTGTTCCAGATCAGAACCAAAAGGGGTGCCAGTATAACATTCATGAAAGAAGGGCTCTTGCCAAGTGATGTGTGCTTGTGAGGTGCACATGGAGATGGAGAAAACAAATTTGCAGTAAAAGGCATCTTTTGAAATTTCCATTGAGAAATGCAGAAACAACAGCCCCTCTATTGCCTTGAACAGAGACACCAGTAATAGCCTTCACCCAGGAACAGACAATCTCTAATCTAAAAACAGAACATATGGCCCCCAGCCCCTCCCACGATCATCGTTATCCTCCTTCCAAAATTTGGAGTCACTTCATATTTCAGTGGCACTAGAAGATCATAACAAGTGCTCTCTGTGCTGCTGGCCCTGTGCAGTATCGATACAAATAAAATATCTGTAGAAATACTGCTTAGACAACTGTTTACAATGGAGTCAGCAGAGAAGGACCTTTCTCATGCTGTACTTAAGCTGCCCAGACTCACAGGCTCAACAGTACTCAGGGACTCTTCCAGGGAAACCGTGGATGGACACTGAGAGGAGATGTCTTTCCTTGTGCAGAACAGAACTGGTTTTTACCCAGCAGTTCCTTAGAGGTCAAGGCATTTTTAAGCATTGTGCCTATCTACCCCAGAAGTGAGTGGGGGTCTCTGTTGAGCAGGGAGAGCACTGCAGTGAGAAAGGAATAACACTTCTTCCTGACTCCAGATCTCATAATGCCAGAGCCCATGGAAAGAATAAAGCTCTGAGTGTGTTAGTATTTGCCATTTGTGTGCTAACATGACCCTAAAGTGCCCTAGGAACAGAGCCCAGTACTGCAAATTCACTCAAAGAACCTCTTCACCTCATCCTGATCAGATCATGAGAAGGAAACAACTGCCATATCTACAAAGAGAGGAAAACCAGTATCTGTTCATGTGACTTTGCATATTTTTATATCCTTTTTTTTTTTGCTACTCCTACTTTATTTTTAGACCTTTCTCATTTAGGTCCATTTAAGAGTCACCTCCTGCCCCATAATTATGAAAACACCTTCCCAGTACAAATCTTGGCCCAGATGAATTTATTACATTGTAGAAGAAAAACTTGTTGTTCATAATAATATGGTCAGAGTTATTTTCTCTCTGGATGGGAAAGACTTCTCTGCTTCTTTTTTTTCCCTGGTATAAATATAGCACAAACTAAACAGAGCCACTCTGTAATGTAAAAATACTGCAAGGTTTTTATCAGGAAGGACAGCTCGTCACCTTGTCTCTCTCGGGACTGGAAATAGAATGTTCCAAAAGTGAGAGCTTTGAAAATCCAGTGTGCTAAAGAGGAAAGGAAGGGGAAAGGGCTGCCTCAGTTTGTCAAGGAACAAATATTTTCTTTTAGAGAAGACAAATAATGACTTGACATGTAACATTCATGCACAACAGAGCAACCCAATCACTGCATTCCCACTGACTCATGAGTGAGGATGCCCCCAATGTCTTGAAAATAGCAAAAACATCCACATTTCTTGCACATCAGTCGGAAAGCTTTTGCTGGACACAGGAAATGGTTACTGACCCAGGGCACCAAGGATCAAAGCAGCCAGGACCTGGGCTCTGTATTAGGAACATTCAATGCATTAAAGACAACATCTGGGGAATTTCAGTGTGAGGATAATAAGGAAATGCAGGCCCCATTGTGACTTTACTATTTTGGGGTGGGTCAAAATTAGACCTAAACTGATTGTGTGTCAGTTGGATCAGGTATTTTCTGAGAAGGGGAGTATAATTTGGGGTACAGGAAAGGAGGGATTTGGGAAATGGTCTGCACAGACCTGTTCCTGAAGACCCAATATCCCAAGATGGTAAGGTCCCTACAAAAAGGCTGAGAGCAGGTAGAGATAGACAAAGCTTTGTGTGGCTGCACCAGTTCCACTGGAGGGAAACACTCAGACTCTCCATTTTCACAAGCCTACCAAGACTCAGTTAGACACCATGTTGCCAAACCCAGCCCTGGCTCAGTGTTGGACACTCACCTTCCAGCTGAACCTGGCTCTAACCTCAGCCTGGACACAGAAAGTGCTTCTGCAAGTTATCTCCAAAGTGATGTGTGTTTAGCCTGTAGGGCAGAGTTAACCTCAAAGGCAGAGTTCAGACTGGATGATGCTCAAGAAAGGCAAGGCTAGGGCAGCCCTAGCAGATTAAGATAATTATGGCACTTTGGCTAACCCGACTATTTTTTCATGTGGCCACATAATGAAAGCAAAAGGGGACTGCAAAGCAATACCTTGCAGTGCTCAGGCTAAAGATGATGGAGGAGTGCCATAGCCATGGGACCCTGGAACATCTGGGATGTACAAGAGGCAGCAGATTGGGGAACTATGAGACAGAGGAAGCAGAACTTTCTACCCAGGTGGTTCCCATGGAACCCATGCTCACACAGATCTCAGGTGTGGCTCAGGCTGCCCAGGAAATTGTTACACTGGGGTTTTAACACTGCCAGAACCCATCCAAAATCCTGCCTTGCAAAAAGGCCTCAAAACAAGGCCTGCAGCAGGGATGGGGCAGAATGTTCCTTCCTGACCTGCCCCTTGGACTGCTCTCCAGCCCAGGCTGGAAAGGTCAGTGCTTATTGGGCAGGCTGAGGACACAAACAGGTACCAGATGCAGGTCATGCAGTAGCAGCCTCTGAGATGCCACCACAGGGCAAAGGGATAGTCACATCTGTGTGAGTATGTCCCCAGTGATCCAGCCAGACTCCTCTTTTCAACAGGGAGCATGCTAGGGCATCATCACTGGTGCCTGGGTTAGAGAAGAGAGCCAGAAGGGAAGGAGGAATTATCCCAGGGAGCTTTCTTACTCAGAAAAGGCATTTGTCAACACACTGGCCCAAACCCTTCTTAACAGGTCACTAAAACACTACAGCAAACAGCAGCTTATGGCTTCAGAATGAGTCTATTGCTCCTCAAACAGCCAGCACAGCTAAGCAAACAGGCTGCCAGGGCAGGGGCTGTGTTTGTACTCACTGTTTGCACTCCTCTATGCAGTTAATGGGATATAGCATTGATCCTAAGACGGTTGGAAAATGAAAGGGAGAGAGGGGAAAAAATGGCTTCCTGTTGGTTTCTTTCCAACTTCTTTTATCAGTTTCGTGTATTGGCCAACCTGCCATTTTAGAAGACAGATTTGTCTCTTGTTAGGTAAATTGGTAACTTTGCTCTGGAATGATTTTTAAAAGTCCCTTCTTAAATAATGCCCTCTGGTGTCACACTACATCCACCGTGGCTGTGGTTATGTCTGGGATTTTTTCTTCTGTTGGGAGAATGGATACCTTATTGACATCTAAAAGGGTTACAAGGCAGGAGAAAATGAATTCTACAAAATTTAAAAGTAGAAAGCTAATAAAATGGTGGACTCAATAGATAAAGCAGGAAAATAAATCTAATTTGACTGTAACTTGAGTGCTTCCTGTTTATGAAGTAATATCTGTACCCTGGGATAAACCAGCATTAACCCAGAACACGGCTGTTATTTTGTCAAATTTGGCTGGCTCTAACAATTAACAAATGGTGGCTCAGATTTCAGCTTTGGTGTGGTGATTATTTTGATGCCTGGTGGGAAATAAGTCTGTGATCTCTTAAAAGGGGATTTCTGTGAGTTGCTTTCTCTGAAAAGTCCATGGGAAGTACTCTGGTACAGGCCAGGGAAGATGCCAGAGCTGTTTCCTGAGGACTGTGCAGTGGTGTTGCACTGTGGGAGTCATTTTCTTTATTTTTCATTTCTTATTTTGTGTCCTTAGTGAGTCCCCCCTCTTCATTAACCCAGCCAAAAGTCCTTAGGGACATTAGAGAGAACACTCTCAATTGCTTTTCTTCTCTCCCCATGGGAGGGGGAGAGGAGGAAGTGGACCCTTCCTTTCCATAGCATGCTGTATTTTTGAGAAAAAATCACATTTAACAAGATGAGCTCCTTTCTAGCAATATCAATATGGTCTAATTCCAGTCTGGAGGGGGAAGCTACATCCTTTCCTCTGCTCTGGGACAAATGTTCCTGAGCTGAGGATGCAAACATTTCTGTTGGGCCCAAAGACATCTGTTGCACAAGCACAGCACTTTGTTTCAAATCCCACAAACGTCCTTGTTCCAAGTAGGTCATTATATAATGGCTTTTGTATTTTCTCACTCCCAGAAGGGTCCGGGAGAATATGTTGTAACACCGTGTCAGTGTCACCTGCCTTTGCAGTCCCTCCTTCGATCATCTCATCTGGGTGGGACTCTCTTGCTTGATGTCATTCAGCCCAGGGCAGCGCTTATCAGTGCAACAAAAATACCCAGCTCCAACACAGCCTGCATTGTTCCCTCTGGTATTTTGCAAGTCCAGGCTCTGGGTTCCCTCTCCCATTCTCCCTGCTGCCTCCAGGGCGTTCCTACCACCTCACTCTGCCCTGTACATCGCCACTCAGACAGAGAGGGAAACAACACAGCCTAGAGCAAGGCTGCTCCTCCTGGATGCCGCGTGATGGTTGCCTTACATATCCCCTTTGTGTTTATTTCCTTTTTTTTTATTTGTTAGTTCCCTCCCTTCCCACAGATGACTGTCATCTCCCTCTGCTCCTTTCCTCAGCAGCTCCTGGATAGTGAGAGCACAGCCCTCACCACAGCAAAAGGGAGAAGGACTAGGGATATTTGGTGGTCAGCAATAGCAGAAGCAAAGAGAGTTCTTTTTCCTGTTCAGGCATCTAGAAATGGTCACGGGTGAAACTGGTTGCACTTTTCACCTTCCCCACAACCGTTCAGTTTTTGAGAGCTTTTCTGCAGCAGGATGTGGCTGAATCTTTGGCCAATGCGTAAGCTGGCACTTACACAAAACCATCTAAACAGAGTAAAACAGGTTAGCAACAAGCTTGTCCTCTGTTTCCCAGTGAAGATGGCTCCCACCCTCCCACGGCTGAAGGCAGATACGTAAAGCCACTTGTTTGTTCTTTGCGAAGAAACACCAAATACCATTGCATGTGCTTCCTTCAGCTGGCTCCTCACAGTCTGGCACCACCCTCCTTTAACACACAGTGATGCAACTGGGAAACTCTTCAGGAGAAGAGACCAGTGGATTGGCACCTATCAGTGCTTAGCAAAGCAGGGTTTGCAATCCCCAACTGCGGTCTCAAAGCATTACCAAAATACAAAGTGAGGGCAATAAAGTAAAGAAAGTCACTCACTTGTTCATCCTTTTCATACAGCCTTGGTCTTTTTTCCACAAATTAATCCACCCTTCCTGCATATGTCCAGCCCTAAGGAACAAGACTTGTACAGGTTTCTCGGATGCACCAAACAAGTGTTTGCCAATACACTAAAGGCCATGGTTAAAGGTGTGAGTGAGGTGAAGTAGTCCTTCATTAGGGATAAAAGAGCACCAGTAGTCATATAAGTCATAATTTTGCTTCTTCCCAGAGACATAGTGTTCTTGTTACCTGCTTGTTCAGTTTTGCTTTCCCAAATCGATGAGCTTTTGCAGGGGTTTGATTCTATCATTAGAATTTCTACTGTTTTGGTCCTTCTTCAGTTCACTTTTTTTTTTTTTTAGTAAGATACAGAGCATTTCCCACAACTGAATACAGATCTGTGAAAAGCCATCTTCTCAGAAAAACTGTAGCTCATAGGTCAACTGCTCTTTCATTTCCAAGTGCGACTCAAGTCTAACATCCAACCAACTGTCCTACCCTTGTGCCCATTTCCTCACACTCACACCAATCGCCCCAAGAGTCACAAACTCCTCCAGAGACATCCTTTTTCTTCAGAGCTTGTGTCCAGTCAAGAGACCTGCACCACTCCTCAAAGAAAGTCTGGAGGAGGGTAATGTGAAATGTCAGGGAATTGAAGCCTAGAGGTTGCAGACAACCAGCTCTCATGTTGATTTCCTGGAATTGGTTTGTATTTCCTGACCACCCAAAAGACTCTATTTTCATCCATCCCAACATGGGAAATGGCAGTTCTAAAGTTTGAATGAAGTAATGCCTCTTAAGAGATTGAATATCTCTCTGGAGCACCCTAAAAGCAAAGAGCATTAGCAAGAGCCATTTGGGCAGAGGTTTAGCTGCCTCTCTGGAGCCAGGTTTACCAGGGCTGGTGCATGAGGAAGGAGAATGGGATGGATTTGCTCTGAGTTGGTTTGCTCTGGGGAACTTCTCTCTTTATATCACAAAAGCCCTGCTCTGTCCTCAGCTGTGTCGATGTGGGATTTAACTGACATTGTGCTGTTCAGGTGCAGAGATGATTCCTGCTCACAAAGTATTCATGTTCTTTTTGTTCTTGTCTCTTTTTCACTGGACTTCAATAATCAAGGTCAAAGTTGAGAACCAGCACGACTTCCGGGACATGGCCAGCATAGTAGCCATGGCTAAAACCTATGCCACCACCGAGCCATTCATCGACTCCAAATATGACATCCGAATCCAGAAAATTGGCAGCAACTACAAGGCTTACATGTGAGTGCATGGCTATGCCAGAGCGAGACGGGGACGAGACAGTGCTGTGGATGTGATTGAGTCGGTGTCTGCCCTGGGCAGGAGTAGGTAGCTGACTTAATTTCCTTGAAGAATTACCCTACTGTTGTCCTCCCACCTCTGAGCCCAGATCCGTCATCCACCAATCATCTTCTCCATTAGTCACTGTCAGGTCATTGTTTCTGGAATGTAAATCTCTGTCTGTCTGTTTCTGAGATTCTGTAAGTTCCCACTATAATGCCTGTGCTCTGCCATCACCTCTCCATCCTGTCTTTGAAGGGCTCATCTTTCCCAGCAAAATCCTCCAGCTCCAAGTACCCTCTAGTGGGAACCGAACCCACCCACTTTCCACCTGGGGGAAAAAATAAGAAAGATTGAGCCAGCTGCAACTCCTGGTGTCCTATAGTGTCCAGGCCATAGCAGCACCCCATCCTTCAGCCCACAGCAGCCCCCTATCCTCTCCCCAGCTGGACACCAGAGCACCACAGTCACACAAGGAGCACAGAGCACCGGGTACGAACGGCCTCAGCCAGGGCAGCACACAGGGTTTCTGTGCACTCCTTGACACATACAGAGGAGGGAGAGGAGGTGAGACATTTCTGTGGGTGCCCCAAAACTCCTCCCTGCCCTGTGGGATAGTGAGGAAGGTGGCATGACAGCAATCTTCAACACTGGTATGTTTAAAATTACTAAAAAGCATTCAGCCAAACTTCAGTAGTCATCACACTCAATTAAAGATGTAACCACATGAGTCAGTAAGACACCTGTTTCTTCTTACTACAAACCAGTAGATGAAAAAACCACACTGCACAGCTTCTCCAGAAGCTCCTTATCTAGCCACAGAATTCTGGACAAGTACCCAGCTCCAGCAGTACATTCTTCAGTCACCAGGTAATTTGCACATGTTACCCAACATCCACAACACTGTGACTTTTGGGTCCATGTTTACAAACCTCCAGGCCATAGTTCAGCTGAAACACAGTTAAACAAGATAATCAAATGTACACAATCACGTATTCTTCAGCTATAACTGCTTAAAATTCCCAGGCGGATTCCTAGCACAGAGATGTTTAAGAAAACTAGATAATGACTGAGTCACATTCTTCATGGGAAGGAAGGATGTGTGGACACTTGCCTACTTCATGTGATCTCAATGAGAGAAAATTTATTTTTAATTGAATCAGGTCAACAATAGCACAGTTGCCTAATATTACATTAACATCTCAGAGAGCCTGACTCAAATTGGCCAAAGGAAAGAAGGTTTAAAATATCAATTAAAATTCCCTATTCCTGCCAACACACCCAGCCTTGGCTCCAGAGCCTGCTCCCCAACTGCCTCTAACTGAAACAAAGGCCAAGTTAGCCTGACCATATTGTCTCCTCACTTATTATTTGCACTCACCCAGAGCAGGGATCAGAAATAATACCAGATGATTGAGGAAAGAAAGTAGTCACACCAAGAACCTAATCCCACTTGGGAGTATAGCTGCACAAACAATTGTTTGCTAAAGGAAAAATGTTTTCATATGAAAATGGCCATGAACAGAGAACACCTTAATGAGAAATGAAGCTCATTAGCAAAGAAAGCAAACAGCAAGATTCACCCAGTAACTTGCTAACCCAGGAGGCTGACTTAGATTGAGAGAGCCATTTATGGATGTGAGCTTGGGAGAGTGGTATGGTCAGTGCCACCAGGGACTGTTCCTTCCACCTCAGCATTAGACAAAATAGGTTATTTCTATGGTATAAATAAGTCCCTACTATGTCCAAGGACAGAGGTAAAAGCACCCAAAATATCAGAGCTCTCACTGGTGTCCCAAATAGAAGACTCAAAACCATTAGTCATGCTAGCAAATCTCAGCCTTAAAGGCAATTCCAGCATCTGCAGTAGCGTCATACTAAGTGACTTACTTTGATCTGTGAGCCATGGAATCTATCCAGTAATTTTATACCTTCACCCACACATATAGACTTTAAAAGCCCCTTTTCTTCTGAGAAAAGACTGCACTGAAATTCTCCAGATTATGTTTACTTTGCACCAAGCATCTGCCAGAGGGAGGATGCTGCAGGGTGAGTCATGCATTCCTCCCTGCCCCAGATGTTCAATGCACTTCCTTCCAGCCCATGACCCAAGGCTTCAGTTCGGTTTCCCATTGGCTTCAGTGCAGTGACTCTAGATTTACACTGCTAACAAACTCCTGCTTAGCCCATGCCTTGGGCCAGTCTGAAAACAGCAGATAAGCAGCGTATGATACATGCCTAAAATTCCACCAAGTGTATTTGACTGCCACTGTAATACTGGTGAAGAGAAAACATGAAAACAGCTCATTTGCAGGGGAAATTGAGGCAGAAATTATGCTTCCACTCTCACCCCAACTGAAGGCAAACAGGGGGATCACTTCCAGTTAAGACTCATGAAATGTTCAGTTTGAATTAAGCCAGCAGCTACTGACTTTCAGGCATGGGATATTCTTGCCACCAGCTCTTAGTTAGAGGGTAATACCCTTCCTTTGTAGTTTCATGGGTGGGACTTCTGACCTTGTCACCTCCATTGCAGTTCAATGTGCTCTGTAGGGGTGTGCCGGTTTTGGCCACGATCTAGCAATATATATCCTCTGGGAAAAAAGTCAGGTTACAACCACCCTTCCCCCCCCTCAAGGTTCGGGAAAAACTTCCTCGAAGGAAAGTGAAGGAGATAAAACCTATTTATTAACAAACACACAGGAAAAGGATAATAATACTAAATAGCAAAACCCCTCACTATAACGAGAAAACCTGGGAAGAAATTAGAGTCCTCCTGTAGGTGTGGTCCCTCCTTCTCGGAGCTGCCGTGGGGGGTGGCCTTTGGCCCCCTCCGGGCCTGAAGAGAAGCTCTCCTGATGTGTTCTGATGTTGTTGAAACAGTCCAGAAGAGGAAAAAAAGGAGGGGAAAAAACCCCCACCAAAATCCTAGGAATTACGCTGGAGAAGAAGGGAAGGAAAAAAAAACCAAGAAAAACCGGCTGAGGAGACAGGCAAAAGGTGCTCCCTCCGTGCTGCCGCCAGGAGACCCAGAGCTGTCTCTATCTCTGTGTCCTTGGGAACTTGCTTTGAAAAGTTTTTTTTTCCTCCCCTCTCAAGCTCAGTTTAAAGGCACAAAACTAATTTTCTGGCATAGAGCCATGATAGGGGATACACATCATAGAGTCACCCCAAGACAAGGGGACACCACAATAACTGTGCCCAAACTAGAGCTACTTTTAGACAGAAGTGGCCCAGGTTAGAGATGGTGAGTATAGGACACCAACAGCTCTTGATCTGCTCGTTTATCCACTTACACGAAACAATGCTGAAGGTGTTGTGGTCACAACTCTGTTTAAGCAACTGTTCTCTAAAAGCCTGGGGTCCCTTCTTTTAAGATACTGACTGTACACTGTGTGGCCCCCTGATGCTTAGGATGGTTGGAAGCACTTTGACTTTCAGTCCCTAAGGGAAATGGGGTTTGAGGCAGAACATACTTAGGAAGAATTTTTGTCTTCAGTCTCTTTTTTCACTTCATCCAATACAAAAAAGAAAATTGAAAAGAAGCTGTATGAGGAGCAGTTGGGGTCACTTGGTCTGTTAACTTGGAGAACAGGAGACTGAGGGGCAACCTTATCGCAGTCTACAGCTTCCTCACAAGGGGAAGAGGAGGGGCAGGCACTGATCTCTTCTCTCTGGTAACCAGTGACAGGACCCCAGGGAACGGCCTGAAGTTGTGTCAGGGGAGGTTTAGGTTGGATATCAGAAAATGCTCTTCACCCAGAGGGTGGTCAGGCACTGGCACAGCCCCCCAGGGAAGTGTCACAGCACCAGCCTGACAGAGTTCAGCAAGCATTTGGATGATGCTCTGAGGCACATGGTGTGACTCTTGGAGATGGTGCTGTGCAGGGCCAGAAGTTGGGCTCGATGATGCTTTTGAGTCTATTCCAACTGAGAATGTGCAGTGATTCTGTGATTCTGTAAGTTTGGGGGCACGGCTGACAACTGAACTGCTCAGATATGCTTGGAAGGGAGTGATCTTGACAGGGGCTGTGGTGTAGAGTTTGGTGTCTGATCCAGTGGGCTTCAAATAAAACTCTTCCATTTCAAAGCAGCAAAGTTCCCAAACAGGAAAGTTAGGAATACAGCAGAGAGATATATTTTAAATCTTATGCCCAAAATTGGCTCGAGATGGATAGGCATAAACAAGTCCAACAAATCAGCCCAATGGCTTGAGCAGAGTTCTTGTTTTGGGAGCTTTCCCATGTCAAATTTTCGTGTAAAACTGTCAAGCTGTGGTTTCCTTTTCTTAGGGACAGCACAGCTGCTTGCATTTGGCATGCCAGGTACATTTTCTAAACACCAATGTCAAATCATCTTGTCACTAATGAGACTCCAGGAGTTTCCACCAGTACTAATGGGATTTTGGATGTCCTCTGCCACTGCAGGGCAATTTTCTGTTAAAAATAAATGTTAGCAAAGAGTGGTTCTTCCCACTGCAGAACTGAAAAACATAATCCAACGAATCCCACATCAAAAGAGAAAGAAAGGCTGAGGATTGAACACTGACCTTGCAGGCCATCAAAGGGCTAATGATAGTCCAAGCTTGAGGAGGAATCAATTCTTTTGCTTAGAAAGTAGGGCAGCAAAATGGATGTTGGGTGAAGGCAACAGGCCCAAAAGTCAACTATATGGAAATACAGTTGTTCGATTTTGGCCCCCCACTCCACTCCTTTAATCATGGTTACAAAGATAATTTAAATTTCACAGCAACTATACATACCAGTTTAGAGGAGAATTGCAAAAAGCACTCCAGGGTGTCTCTCACAAGAGTAAAGGGGAACCTTTGGCAGTCAGCTGTAATGATCCAAGTTTATAGTCTAGCAGGACATCAGTATTACCACCGCTGAACATGGTTTTGCAAATTCAGTGTCTTTTGCACATGATGCTGAAAATGTGAGAGAACTGGCAGCAAGGGCTCCCACAACCTTATACTGAAGTGTTGGATCACACATCATACTCCTCTCATAAATCTCTGCCTAAATCTTCCTCAGCATGGAGAGTCTCCCTGGATGTATCCTGTCAGCTTGTTGACTTGTCCTAGCTTGTACACTATAGAAGGGTTATCTGGAGTGTTGTCAGAGTAGGCTGTCCAAAGTCTGCCTTGGGCCTAAAGTCAAGAAAAGGAAAATTTTCACCCTTGACAATGATGGTGAAACCTAGAATTTTCCAGCAACAGTACATTTTTTGGAAATTAACTATGACTTGCAGCTAATGAAACTCCAAAGATTTTGAAATAAGAAATTCTCTAGGTCCAAACACAGTAAGCCACCAACAGGTCAATAAAAAGTCAGTGGAATGACAGTATGATAATATATTCTATGGCATCAGTACCACTGAAATCAAATTGAAGTGGACCCAGAAGTACAATTGAAATCAAATTTCAGTAGACTCAGAATGTCAGAGCTGGTATTTTGTGACGCTGCTCAGCAAATATTTGCCTGGAGAGCTTCTGTTCCGTGGATGGAGGATGCTACCCACTGCAGAACACAAGGGTGATTATTTTAGAGATCTTTTACACGCATTTCTGCTCCCCTAGGTCTGATGTATAAAGAAAGAAAGCACTCACAGAGCCTGAAGTGTGCTCAAGATTCCTTGGAGATTTCTCTGTCTAAATCCTCAGTCAGTTTTTCATGAGTCTGAACAACATACCCTGTATGGAGTGTTGTTCAGGAAGGATTTGGAAAGGCTTCTGGGAGGAAGAACCTCGCCTCATCCCCTCCTGTACAAGCACGGAGCCAAGAATGAGGACTCCAGTATGCGGGAGAATGGGTCAGGAGTCTATTTTCATGTTCAGGTTGTGTTTTTGGTTTGTTTTCCTAGGAGGACTTCCATCTCTGGGAACTGGAAGGCAAACACAGGTTCTGCAATGCTAGAACAGATCGCAATGACAGAGAGGTAAGGAAGAGTGTTTCAAGACAGTATTAGCTATTCTTGGGTTAGAAGGGAGGAATTGTATTCCCAGCTTCGGTTAATTGAGAGAAATGGTAAGTGAGGTCTCCTGGGAGGCTGGATAAAGAGTTTGAAAGACCGAGTGTTTTCTTAAAAAAATACTAAGGACACAAAGGCAAACTGTCCTATTTTGAAGAACAGACTGAAAGTACAGCTAGAAACCAACATTGCTAAATCATTAGATCTTTAGTGAATGTAACCACAGGAAACAAGACCAGCATGCTAGGTCAAGCACACCAGTACAAACATGTAGGGATAAAATCAGAAAGGTCAAAGCACAAAACACAAAGTTACATGAAGTTATTCTAAGTACATTACTAATGAGAGGCAGACACAGAAAAGTGTTTTTCTTCTGCTTAACAGAGGAAAAAAACTGTCAGCTGAAGTGCTGAAAGCACTTTTTGCTTTAGGCTCACAAAAGTGGTCACTGTCTTAGCTAAGGTCTTCTCACTGCTGAACAGAGCAGGAAGAATTCCCTCATGCATCTCACAGACTAAAATTTGTAGATGCTACTTCCATGTATACAAATCACTGTGATATTTGCTAATATTGCAACTGCCTGACACTGGGGACTCATGGTAACCTGCTTTGCTGTAACTCCTATTCTGCAGGACTAATGCTTGCTCTCACCACTTTTCTCCATCCCACCTAAGTAGATTACTTTTAGAATCCATAGATTACATTTAGGCACTCATCCCTAGTGAATTTAAGATTTTTTCAGGTTATACCTTCAATTTTTCAGGATCATGATTAATTCTGACTGTCCAGTTTTAGGCACCACATTTGAAGACAAATAGTAAGGAGCTGGAGAAAGTCCAAAGGACAATAAAAGGAACATTCGGAGAAAACCTAATGAACTGTTGAGAAAAACATGCAACAATTCTATGTAGTTCTATGTAGTTTTCCACCCTTTTCAGTTAGCAGACCACTGATACTTTTCCAGTAGAGGTGTAGACTAAAGGACAATGAATCCCTGCCTGCAGTGCAGAGGTTCACTATCCTTCATTAGCTGTTACAGACCTGGAAGTTGCCCACAAGCTGAACACCACTTCATCCTAAAGATGAAAAAAAAGAGCAAAGGATCTCTAAATATAGGTAAGCCTGTTAATAGGCATTTCTCACTACTTACAAGTATAATACTGAAAGAAATAAATTATAGCAGAAAAGGTTCCTTTGAACATTTCCTATATTTTCTTACAGTAAGGATAGTATAGCACAGAAATTGATTCTCTGAAAAAGAGGGCAAATCTCTGTCCTCTTTCAGACCAGATTAAAGAACTGTCTCCTCTTTGGAATATGTGCAGGCCATCATCTAAGGTCCCTTCTGCTCCTTTAGTTCTGTGAAACAGGGAAGCCAAGCCCCAAATCAGGTGCTGAAGGTGATTCTGCAAGGCCCCAGTAGTACTGTGGGAGGTGGACGTGATGATGCATCCTGGCTGTAACACAGCTGAAGCTAGAGACATGAAGGGTAGACATTAGCTTATTGCAGTGTTGTAGGGCTCTAACCCAGATTCCTGCCAGCCTGCAACTCTGCATTCTGAAGGTTCGTTTTGTAGACATAGTACCACAATTAACCTAGCCTAGGTTAACACTCTAGCCTTATTCAGCCATAAATGCAACAAACCCTGTTGAAATCTGTGAGATGTCAGGGCATAAAACAAGGCAGGAATGTGCTCAAATGCTCTGGTGAGTAGGAGCAACCTGAAGTACCTATGGTACTGAACAGTAGTACGAAGGATTGACATGTTCAGGTAATGCAGAAACGACAGTAAACCCTCTGAAAATGCAACGCCTGGTGCATGTGCATAAATATGCTCATCTTCTCCATAATACTCCTATTACACCCCAGCAGCCCTGATGCCCCCAGTGCTCACCTATGGCCAGCAAACACTGAAGATGTGTAGCCATCAGAGCCTCTGGCATGAACAATTCCCTGAGCCTGGCTGCTGAACCCAGACACCTAGAGATGTTCCTTGGGAACACAGGTGGCTCCCACAACGGTGCCCCTGGATGCAGGGCCACAGGAGTGCATGAGGGGGCCCCTCTGTGCCTCCTGCCTGGCTCGTGCAGTCCATAGTTCTCCTCTTCCTTATGCTACTGACTCCTCCTCATACACAGTCTTCCTTGGGGGTCCAGGGTGAACACACTTGGTCTCCTCATTAGGGATAAAAGAGCACCAGTAGTCATATAAGTCATAATTTTGCTTCTTTCCAGAGACATAGTGTTCACACAAATTGATCATTATATTGTAAAGCTATGGGGATTCTGGCTGGCTTCAAGGATGTAAATTTGTTCTTTAGCCAGAACAGCTCTTTCCTCAGTCCCTGTAGGGTCTGCAAAATGTCAGTGTTTTCATGAGACTGTGGCCTTCCCTCCCCTCTCTGCATCTTGTCATAGTCCTGCTTACAGATCCGCTGTTCTGAGATTATTATTTTTATTTAAATGGCTGGGACCACGGCACAGCTGCACAGGAAATAAAACCAGGCTGCCTCATTCCCTCCTCATTTGCACAGCAGGGGGATGTGGTCCCCCCATAATATGCCTCTTGTCATTCTCTCTCCTTCTCTGACACCAGGATAGCTAAGGGGGCACCAGCTCACATTCCCATCCTGGGATGGCTAGGGAAAAGGGCTGCAGCCTGTAAGTCTCCCCCTAACAAATAGTGCCTGGTCCACGTGATGAGACTGCCTGACTAGGAGCAGCACCCAAGGGATGGAAGGAGGCAGGAGACTGTAAAAGGATAAAATTGAAAGTAAATTGTAAAATGCAGGAGCCACTGCATTACAGATCAGAGAGGGGATGGCTACTCCTCACTTAATTCGACACTCATTTTCTGATCCTATTCCAGTCCTAATGTCCAGGACATCTTATCAGGAGAGAGCTGCCTGCATAATGGAGGGCTTTCAGGCAAAGCCAATACAAACGCTGAGGGGCCAACACTACTGGGAGATTAAATGAGCTAAATATTTATAGCTTGGCTGAATGACAACCAACTGGAGATCTGATGTAAATACCAAGGAGGGAAAGAAACATTTTAAGGTGGCTTTGAGGGCAGGATTGAATCAATCTGAAATGAAGGGAAACTTTAGGCAAGATTCTTTTTTCTTACTCCATCTCCTACACGAGAGAGGGAGTCAAGGACCTAGCAAAGTATATGAAGGACACCTTGTAATAAGGGCTCCCAAAACTCTGTGTTCCTATGGGTGGGTGGCTGGTTTTGGTGGATTACCCGAGGACAACTAATCCTAGGCCATGCTCTTGTGCTTTCTGCAGGTACAGACTGTGGGCAGATGCCTGTGCAGAAATGTTTGGAGGTCTTGATATCTGCGCTGTCAAAGCTGTCCACAGCAAAGATGGAAAAGACTATATCATTGAGGTGAGAGCATGGGCAACCTGAGTGCCAGCCAGTCTCCTTTGGGAAGTGCATCTGCAAGCACATTGCCTTGGAGTTCACATGCACCAACCTACTCGCTCCCCGCTGCGTGCTCCTGCGGTCTCTGATCCTCTGTGCCCGCCTGTACCCTCAGGCCATGGCCCACTGATGTGCAAGGAGCTGATCCAGAGCCCCAGCCACACTAGCAGATACACAGCAAGGTGTCAGGGTTGTAGTGCCTTCCTTTCTCAGTGTGGGCTGTGAAAGGAAATGGAGAGACACAAAGTGCTTGACCACCTCAGCTTTCCAGCAGATAATTCAGATCATTAAAAACCTCAGCTTCTCTCTGAATGAACCTGTCTTTCTCAAGTCACTTTACAAGGGACTTCCAAACAAAAATCCTAGCTGCATCTAATTTAAAAGAGGAAAATAAATGGTGAGAGTGTAGCAAAAAGTTCACAAGCAACAGGAGCAACTTGATTAAACAAAAAAAGAAAGGTGTATTTTCTAAAATCTTTTTCCCAGAGAGCATTCACTGCAGTAAGAGGCCATCAAGACAAAGCTGCACAGAGTTACTATGGGCAATGTGTATTACAGCATTTTGTGTTTAGAGCTGGACAGACTGTAGCTCTGAGAGCTGAAGTGCAATGTGCTCCTTGCCAGGCCAGGAGGCAGATATGGAAGTGGGGTAAATAGCACACTCAGGTCATCCTAACAGGGCAGAGAAGGAAAAGCTGGCCGGAAAACCAAAGTGGAAACTGAAGAGATGCCCTGGAGGAGAAACAATCCAGCAGTAAGCAAGTGCCTGTGTCAGTATGTGACTTGAGGAGACACAACATCAGGCCAGCTGAGGAAGGCAGCAGAGCCAGCCTATTGGCTTCATGCAGGGGTGCTGACACACTGGAAAGCTATGTGTGGGAGAGCAGTCCCACCCGCTGAGGGTTGGGATGCTGATGAGAACCACATGAGCCCTCCAGTGAGTGCACATTCCTGCATTATGTATCTGCTCTCCCCGGGGAGTAGAGCAGTGACCTGTCAAAGGCCATGTGATAGAAGCGTGCTGCCAGCAACCAAACGCTGGCGAGCCTCTGTCTTTTCCTGAATTGATGGGACCAGGGCTAATGGGTCTGCTCCCGTATGCAATTCATCAGCACCTAGAGGAGCATCCCCCAGGGCAGACTGTTTCCCTGCTGTGCACTTTCAAATCTCTATGCCCCTGCAGCTGGGAAAGGAAGAGCAAGAAAACAGCCTTGCTAGAGACAACTGTAAGGACATTTGGATTGTGTCCACACTTGATATGTGGTTTTCATATCCCTGCATATATTCTTGTACATAAGCCTATGTACGTGCACACACGGCTCGTTCTGGGCTTAAAGATTATATGCCTCTGTCTGGGTATGCCTCTGGGTTTTCACATCTGCCACTGTGTGTGACTGACTGGTGCAGAGCACATCCGTACCCTAACAGCACCATCAGCTTGCACACAGAGAAGTGCACGCTCACGCTCCTCTCTCTGTAGCCAAGGCAAACAGCAATGCATCTCATATGACACAAATCAGAAGAAACACGGTAGTTTCAGATGGGTCATGCTGAATTACCCCACTGGAGAACGTGATTGAGCAGGCCTGATATACCAACATCTAGCAGGCATTCAGATGCCAAGCTGATGTGCATTGTTGGAAAAGGAGCAGAGTAGTGCAATATAAAGAGCAGAACAAAGCCAAACAGGCACCTTTTTATGCAGATCTGAGGGAGATGTTGACAAGTAATTAATTGCCTCCAGCCAACTTCCTGGGGTACTTTTCTTGGTCTGAAACTGATCCCTTGTTTTGCTTTTTTCTTTTGATAGTGGGAGAAAAAAGTTATTTGACAGAGTGACAGTTGTATTTTCTTGGTAAGAAGGAACAGTGTGCTGTGACATTTTACAAGAAAGCACGCCTAAATGGGCTGAACAAACAAGGAATTTGCACAATGGAGTTGCAGGCAGTAATTAATTTTCACAGTGCAAAGTAGTTCTTCAGGAAAGATTCACAGAGGTAATGATGGGAAGTTCTATGAACTGAGATTTATCACAGTGGTTTGTGGCAAACAAAATCAGATTAAGACAGATGAGTTATCAACAGCACAAGAGTAATCTTGCACACATGGTATTTGCTCTTACTTGAACTTCACCTTCTTTTCTTTTCCCATGGCAAACAGCAGGATCTGTTATGTTTGTGCCTTCAAAGCATGAGCACACTTATGCACCATTTTCATGGCTCGTATTGGAACAGATTGTGAGTTTAACAGTAAATGCTGATAGTTCTTTTTTCCTCTGCTTTAAAGAACTTTGTCACTTGGAGGAAATATTCAACATAAGTAATCAGCACTCAATCAGAATTCCTCAAAATAATGCAAATTCTCCACTGGTGTCAAGAGCCAGATTCTCAAAAGAGCTCAGCAACACGTAGGGTTTAATAATCTCCCCTCTCCCTCTTTATGGTCCATGTGATTTATTCTTCCTCCTGGAAGAATAAGATAAGCCCTGACTGCCATAGACCTAAGCTATGTTACTAGCCATGCTCCTTGCTGCCCTGCAAGGAGCCCTGCTCATCCCTTCAGCACTGCCTACCATTTGTTTTGATAAGTCCAATCATCGGTTTCCTTCCTTCCTTCCTTCCTTCCTTCCTTCCTTCCTTCCTTCCTTCCTTCCTTCCTTCCTTCCTTCCTTCCTTCCTTCCTTCCTTCCTTCCTTCCTTCCTTCCTTCCTTCCTTCCTTCCTTCCTTCCCTAGAAATCACCTAACACTCCACTCTTGCACATCAGAGTGTGAACAAACAAACCCAGGCTTCAGCACCAGAAAGGGACAACCAGGATGGTCTTTTCCTGAGTCTCTTCTCTGCCTGGGCACTTTTCCTTCACCCCTCACATGCCTTACCAGGCACCAGCAGCTGCACCAGGAGCAGCCACTGACCTTGGGCAGCTACAAAGGCTGGGTCCATATGTGCTAACATCTTCCTGCCTTGCCCAGATGTTCTGTGATGGTCCAGGAAGGGATGAGTGCAATCTGTAATTCACATATTCCTCTCAGCCAGTTGGTTTATTCAGAATTAGCATTTGTATCTGCCCAATTCCAGACCAATTCACCCTTCCTGAAGGACAGGCATGGTGACATCTCATGACCTTTTCAGTTCAGTGGCAACCAGCTGTGTCATTTTACCCACCGAAGTCACTGCCATTTTCAAAGGCCTTCTCTTGTGCATGGGCTTGTTCACTCCTGTATTTGCTCTCTCCCACATCTCACATTCCCCTGCCAGACACTGCATATCAGGACAGCATATAGCCTCATCCCTGGTGCACCTTCACTGATTCGGGTGGAACTGCTCCAGGGTTCACTCCCCCTGGTGCCTTTGGTTTACAAAGCACCATCTTCCTCTTCAGCCACTGCAGCCACAGAAATACGAAAAAGTAGTCCTTGAGTTGGGGAAATCAGCTCTGGGGTTCTCAGCTGGAACAGATTCAGAGGAGGGTCATGAAGATGGTTAGAGTGCTGGAGCACCTCTCCTATGAAGACAGGTTGAAAGAGCTGGGGCTGGGGCTGTTCAGCCTGGAGAAGGATCTGGGGAGATCTTAGATCACCTTCCAGTATGTAAAAAGGGCCCATAAGAAAGACAGGGACAAACTTTTTAGCAACAGGAAAAATGGTAACGATTTTAAACTAAAAGAGGGTACATCCAGATTATATACAGGGACGAAATTTTTTACAGTGCAGATAGAGGTGGATGCCCCATCTGTGAAGACAGTTAAGGTCAGGCTGGATGGGGCTCAGAGGAACCTGATCTAGTTGAAGATGTCTCTGCTTATAGCAGGGGTATTGGACTGGATGGCCTTTAAAGGTTCCTTCCAGCCCAAACCATTCTAGGAGTCTATGAAAAGCGAGGTTCGGGGTGTTTTGAGCAGAGCCGTGCCTCGGTGACTCCCAGGAGGTCGGCAGTCGGGAGCGCGGCTCGCCTGACTCTCGGCAGGGGAAAGGCATCATCTAGTGGTCACACGGCATCATCTAGTGGTCACACGGGCCCCTCGCACCGTGCCGTGCAGGGACACGGAGACCTCTTCTCTCTCGGGAACTCTAATTGCCACATTTCCTTTTAAGACAGGAGTGGAGGGGAGGGAAACCTGCGCGGGAACCTGCTGGAGGGGCCCCAGGAGCCCCTGGCTAGTGAGACCCAGATGGGAATTGGCCATTCCCTGACACTGTTAGGAAGCATCACATTCCCCACCTCATGTCTCAACAGAAGAACAGCTAAGTGGAGAGTGGAAGGAAAAGCCGCATTGTGCATTCTGCCAAACACTGACAGACAATTTTCTAACCTTCTCCTTTTGCCCCCTGGGCCAAGTAGGCCGTGGATATAAACATCAACCCACTCTCCAATGGTACCCTAGTATAAACTTTCTAGGTAGATTTGCTAGTATTCAGAAAAGACACCTATAGAAATCAAACAAAACCATCATTCCGCAAGAAAAGAGCAGAATACAAACTCAGTGAACTCACCTCACTGATTTCCTCTACTTTAAATCTAAAAAAAAGAGAGTGCAAAATTTTCCATTTCCCTCCAAGAGTGTACTCTTGCAGCCTTGCCAGGGTGGAGTGCACTTCCGATTGTTATCTGAATGTGAGTCAGTGCCTTTCTTGAGCAATTCAACTTTCAACTCTGCATTTCCAGGGATTTTAATGTTTGTTTTAAAAATAAAAGCAAAATAAAATAAACTCTTCCAACCCTGATATTTTGGTAGTATTATATTTACTCCAGCTGAATCTTAACTTCATCAGAGTACAGCTCTTCCTGTGGGATTTAGTTAATGTTTGCAAAGCACTTGATTTATGATGAACCGTTGAAAATTATGTTCGGGGCTGCTATACAGCTGAGGGTCTGCTGTGCTTCCAGTATTATTGTTGTGAGGCCATTTCTTACCTCAAAGACCCTTTGACAGTTTTCCTTCCCCCATCCCCACAGTCTCACTTCCCAGTTTTCCCCAGCAGAGTTGTAGAACTTGCTTGGGAAGCAGTTGTATCACAGCATTATCAAGAAGACAAGCAGAGAATAAGTTTATTTTCCTGCACTTGGTGCTGGTTTGGTGACATCCTATTCATTACACATCTGTGGTGTTTATTTTCCCTCTCAGGGTTCAGTGCTTTGTGTTCATTAATCCCAAATGTTTCCTGGTTTCCTCCAGTTCCCATTGCTCTCATCTCCTCAGGCTTCAGTACATGTTGTTTCTTTTCTCCTGTGGCCCTTTGAGTTGCAATGTCACCCCCAAATACTGTGGGACAATGCCAGAGAGACCTTATCCATCAGAGGCATCTCCTCAGGACATGTGAAGGAGGAAGTTTGTATTTAGTTGATTTAGAAACCTCCAGCCACCATAAGCCTTGGCTTGGCTCCCAAGCCATGAAGGGAAGGAAGATGGAGAGCTGGGGGAAGTACATGCTATTTCCAAAAAACCCTAAGCGAAATCCCATGCCTGCAAAAGTCAAGCATCTTTCAGCATAAGGAGAGTGGTGACTACAGACGTTGGCAAGGATGTGGAGACACAAAACAGGTTAATGTAAGAGGTGAGCTGAAACAGGCAGCAGGAAACCACCTTACTAACTGTTGTTTTTTCCTCCTGTGGCAGGTGATGGACAGCTCGATGCCCCTGATTGGGGAGCACATAGAAGAGGACAGACAGCTTATAGCTGATCTGGTTGTTTCCAAAATGACTCAGCTTGTCGTCTCTGCTGGATCTACACCGTCACCACTGAGGCCTTGGGTATGAGTGAATAGAGACCTTGCGACCAGTTCTTTCCCTGAACTTCTTTCTTTTGCTCTCCTCACCGAGCCTGTCTGGCAGTCAGACATCTCAGAGAGCTGAACAGCCCCACATGGGAGCGTGTTGGGCAGGCTGACTCCTGCTCTTCCAAAGGAGACTCTCACAGACTCCTTGAAGTGGGCACCCCTAAGGAACACATCTCTCTCCCTTACTCTCCTTCCAGATAAATGTGACATCACACCAGTAGCATGTCCATGCATCTAGACATTCTGATTTGCTAAATTCCTGAAGACAGGAATTTTTAGAGGTTTCTAATGCCCAGCTTCATTTCTGTCTAACAACATCCCTCAGGATAGGTTTCATTCTGGTTTTTACATCCGTGTTCTGCTTTTGAGAACAGAAAGTGGGAATCTCCAGCAAGACTTTTTCCATTCCTTACTGCAGTTTCTTCTTCAGAGATGTCCTTTCCTTTGCCACCTTCATCAGGGGGAGGCTTTACTAAGGCTGAATTCATATATTTTGCATTTAAACTGACTCCTTAGTTCTTCTTGTGTACCTCCATTTTGGGTATCAAATGCATCTAATTTTACTGCCACATTTCCCAGGGGAAGTTCTATGTAAATGAAACACCCCAGAACAAAACCTGAGTATCCAGGTGTACTTGCTACACCTCTTTCAATATCTAGCAGGGAGCCAAGCATGAAGGTTTGAGGACAACAAATCTGTACAACAGAAGAAACGAGAGTAAAAAGGTTGAGGGACAAAACTGATTGCAACGCACTGGTACAATTTTCATTTCCACTTGAGACAAAAAAAAATGGAAGGAGGCACTTTATGGTGCTCTGCCTTTGTCATATGACAATCCACCCCTGCTAAACCAGGTCCCAGCATGAAGGGTGTGCAGAGAAGGGTATTCGGGTACTCCAAGTTTGCTAGAGTGAAGGAGTAAAACCTTTAATAGACACTGAAAATGCTTTGAGGCAGGGAAAGTGATACAGAAGAGAGAGCATTTATGAAATGGAATCAAGAACTACCATCTGAAATAGCCAAGATATAGAGTGTATGAACTAAGAGCAAAGGGCCAGCCAGCAGAAACTGAGAACATGGATAGATGCATCTGTTTTCTATGTCCATAACACACTGGTACAGGATTGGACTGGATTACAGCAGACCTAAATTAGGGCCAAACAAGAACAAAACAAATCTTGAAGGGATAGGATGTCAAATAGAAGAGTCAAATAAGAAAAGGGTCTGCACTGGGATACAACTTAGAAATACCTGTATATATAAATCAAGAAAACTAAACCCACAAACATGTTAACTAGAGTTTTACTATAGAGAAAGAGCTTGGTGCCACAAACATCACAAAAATTGCCCATGTTACATTACTAACATAATGTTATAACAGTTAGAAGTGCCCAGGGAGAAATAATTAAATATGAGGCTGGTGAGATGCAGAACTAGAGCTATAGGGGAAGACTTCCACAGAAGGAATACAAAGAGCAATTCTGAATATAAAGACAGCAGTACTTAAAACATAGAAATATAAATCCTCAGATATCCTATGGGTATGAATAGAATACCTATATATATATATATAGGTATGTATATATATATACACACACCTATATATATAGATTATTGGACCTCTCCATATTAGTCTCTGGGTCGAGAAAAACTGAGAAATTATGAAACTGAGTGCACAGAATTGACAGACATGGAAAAGTAACAAGCTACAACAATGTGAGATTTCAGCTATCAAGAAGCAAGTCCAATACCACAGCGGGACAGCAATTCAGAGGGAGGTAAAAATATCTTGACTTTGCCTTAAGAAACATCCAGATACAAATTCAGGAAGTGAGTGTGTACCATTAGATGTCCAAGGGACAAATGTGATATCAAAAAGTAAGGGTATGACACAAGCAGTGAGAAAATTAATCAGTGCCCTAACAGTAAAACTGTATTGATGTTGTCTGAGAGACCACTGTTTTCCAGAATGCATATTGGCATTTCTGATCTGCTCTGGAACCAAGAATGGGAGAAACAAACTTGTGAAGTTAAGTGACAAAAAGGACATTCAAGGAAAACAAGGTGAAAAAAATCTTTCCAATTTGGAAATCTGACATTTAAGAAGACCTTTATGTAGCATCATACAAGTAATTAAAGGAAATGTAAAAAGGACAGAAATTAATTTTGAGGAGCAGATAGAGGAAAGAATGAAACAAGTTCTTTGAGTTCATCAGAAAATGGAACCCTACCAAACAATTGGTGGGTTCCATGGATCATCCAGAATTAAGGGAGGAAAAGAGGACAACAGGGGCAGGGTTTTCACTGTACTAAATGTAATTGCTGAAAGAGGGGATCTTCTTTACCTTGTTACAGTTTTTCCTCATCAGAATGACACAGAAAAAAACAAAAACAGTCATTAAATCAGTGATGACTGATATTTTTATAAAATTATTAAGCCCCCAACTCCAGATGGCCACATCCAATGAATTGATTTTGGGAAGTGACTATGCTGCCAAAAAAACCTGTTCAAAATCATTAGAAATAGTCACAGCTCCAGAGGATTGGTGTACAACAAATACAAAATATGTGGTTTGAAAGCTGTAAAAGTAATGTAGAAAAATTTAGACAAGTAAGTCATAAACTTCATGTATTATCTCAAATGATAATTTAAAGAAGAATTCAGAAGAGTAAATAAATCAGCAGAAACCACAGCCAAGAGCATTTACCACATTATTTGTTTTGCAAAGAAGGAAAAATGCCCCATTAATTTCCTTTCAATTCTTTTCCTTTCATTTCTCTGGGAATTCTTTCATGAAGTGGTAGACAACAGGCAATAAGTCAAAATTATGTAGCTAGTCAGAAAGGTGAGGTGACAGATGAGCTATGGAGGGGCTAAAGGGTACAGTTTTATTTTGTAGCAGAAGCTGACCTCAGATAAAGGCATAGATATGAGGTATTTTAATTCTTGCAAACAGTTAGCAGAGGGGATACTTCAAGGCTACTGAGCCTGCCAGTGTTGATAAATGGGTTGGTTGAGCCCAGGACAGGATAAGGTGTTAATGACAAATTTGCTTTCATGCCTTCAACATGAAACCCAGCTTCATGGTTACACTGAGGTTCTTCTCTCACCTCTCTGATCCACCACCAGACTTGCCCTTCACTGTGTCTCTTCCAGAGGCAGAAGACCTTGGGCTGGCCCTCACCCCTTCATCTCTCAGCCTCAAAAAACTGTTTTGCCTTCATCTCTGAGATGCCTTGGTTGACTGTAGGGAAAGGCTGTAGAGGTGAATAGGAGATCCAATTCCCTTTCTTTGGCTGGTCTAATCAGGATGTCTCACAGCATTCAGACAATAAATTTCTATCAACACCAAGGCAAGGTTTAGTTCCCAAGCTGTGTAGGGCTAGAAGCCATGAATGGAAAATTCCCAGATTTTTCCTTCCCGTCCATTTGTAAGTCCCAGACAAATAGTGCAAAAAATGGACTGGCAACTTCATCACATCTTTGTTAATCAGTTGAAGCTAATTTCAATGTTTCCAGCTATAAAACATTTCTTCCCATTTCCAGAATCACTTAGCTCATTCTCCTGACCTTTCAGGAGCCTTGAAGACCCTTTTATCATGATGTTCTCCATGTAAATAATGCAGCATGTACCAGCCTATCTGTCTCCAGCTTCCCCTGTTCTCATAAACAATTTTGTGCAATAGGCTTACTCAGGCTTTTGTTAATTTTGGACCAGCCCTTTGTGCAGCAGTTCTGTATTGCTTAATCTGTTTATTAAAATATCTGTCAAAAAGACTAAACAGCAAGAGAGAAGAAAGAGCAGATGGCACCAAATTATTTGCATTAGTCAGGACCAGGGATGGCAGTGAAGAACATCTGACAGAGCTATGTATGTTCAGCCACCACAACAGCAAATGAGACTCCATATGGAAGACTGAAGGGTAAGCTAAGCTGGGGGTAGAGAGAGGGAGAGCATAAACAATGTGCAGAACTTTCAAGTGGCACCAGCCATTCCCTTGAGAAATACTTTGTCACATACAGGCTAATGAAAACCATTGCTCAGCCTATGGTTGTGTTGACAAGGGAAAAGCAGGAAATTAGGATACAGGAAAAATGAACTGGCAATGTATACAGAGAACCCAGATATTGCTTCATCTGGAAAAATGTAAGCAGACCCATCTCTGGCATCTGCAGGAGGAATTACAAAGCTGGGAAAGAGAAGTTGGTGATGAAAACAATTAGGGGCTTGGAAATATTCCCATGGAGGGACTGGAGGGATTCTAAAGTCTCTTGGCTTTAGAAAGGAGGTGAGTGAGAGAGAGGGCAAAGAAGGTTTACAAAATAATGAATGGCCTAGCATGGGCAGGTTGTGAGAACTAGTCTCAAAACTCAAAACAAAGCAATGGATATTAGAAATTGGAAAGAAAGTGAGGCTGAAAGATGAGCAAGACTTAAAGGGTCTGGATGTAAATATCTAAACAAAATATCTGGAACTGTTGCAAAGATTTTGTGGAGCAGATAATAGGCTTGTTTCAGGGCTGAAGCTGGCCCTTGCTTATTAGCAATCAAGAGGAGACCCCTTAGGGTACAGAGATGATAGACGTTTCCATGGTTCATCCCTCCTTCCTTCGGAACATCTGGTGCTGGCAACTGTCCAAAATGGGAGATGGGACTAAGAGAACCCCTCAGGCCACATACATTTGGTAATTCCTGATTGCCTAAAAAACATTCTAAACTGTAACTTCATTGTTATTCCCTGTGAGCAAACAACTTCTATGCTCTTTATTACTCACCTCTCCATTTTGGTCTCATGAGATTTTACCAGCCAGATGCTGCATGTGTGTGAGTGTGTATTTAAGGAACACTTCATGACTCTACAGTTCCTGTATTACCTCAGGGCTTCTCTTTGGGGACTCTGTATTAACTGGATTGGATTTTTTTCCTCTAGCCTCCACAAGTTCAGCCTGTGTCAATGAAATCTCAGACAGGACCTCCACTTGGACAACTGTCACAACCACGGCCTCCTCCACAAGGTACAGTTCCCTGATTCCCATGACAGTGATGACTCTGAGTCCTATCAGTTTGCCTTCTGAATAAAAGGAATTAGGATAAAGGTTTCACTCATTTTCCAATTCACTGACAAGCAGCCAGCAAATTCAGTGTACTATTAAAGCAGATACTGTCATATTCCACAGCAGCTCAGAAAGTGGGATGAAAATTTGATATAGATCCAGTTGACACCCCTGGCAGGGCTTGGCCCAGCCAAACAAGGCCACTTGAACTGGCACTGGAGCAGGATTCTGGGCACAGAGTATATTGTGTTTGCACAATGCTGTGGTGGCTACAAGTGTTAAGTGATGGGAAGATGCTAGTGCTGTCAGGCTTGGAACAGACATCAGTGTTGCAATGCCAGGATCCTTGATCCATCTGTCCAGGAGTTCCTATGTCAGCAAGAGCACACACCCAGCTCCCCCTGACAGCAGAAGCAGGTTTCACGTACGTGGCTTGGTCAAAACAGCAGGTTTGGCTTATTGTCCTGATGTACACTGAGGTGATGGAGCATAGGGCTACCCTGTGGATAGCCAGATTACACCAAACACTCAGTTCACATAACTGATTAGACCCTCATTTTTGCCACCTTCCCTTCCTTTCTCCATTTCAACCTTCTACCAAATTAACACCCTCCTCTAATTATCTTTTTCTCATTGGTCACGGTTTTGCTGCATCCAAAATTAGCATTTCTGATACCAGACACATCTATGTAATTTGGGCATATTGATATGAGCTGTTGGCCTTGTAGGGTACTACTCCCCATCTGTCTCCAGTAGCCCCCTTCAATTATTTGTAAAGCTTTTTCTCACGTAACTCCCCGACCACTTGTGAAATCCAGCCAGCCCTCACAACACTACCTGCAACTTTTGTCAGGTTCTCACAGTACTATCTGTCATGCCCAGCAATTTCTCATGTCACATCCAATTGTTCTCCACATCCTCTTCAGTTCTGAGAGTCTGCTACCAAAGCACCTGAAGGCACCTGGGGATGGTTCTGGAACAGAGGTATGGATAGCGATAGGATGGAGTGTCTCACATCAAACTGCTGGGCCCGTGAAGGGACTGCTGACCCAAACCAGCAGGGTCAGCCCACATTTCCTGCAGAGCTGGTTCTGCCGTGACTCTTCCTCCCCCATGCAGGAAGTGCTTACCAAGGATAAGAAATACCAGATACTTGAAGGGTAAGGCAGGTTGAAGTGACTCCCTTTGGGGAGAGTGGAGGGACTTCTTTAGTGCTGAAGAAGGTAGAGAAATGGAAAACTCTAGAGAGGAGGGCATGACACCAATTTTAGGCCTGTAAAAGAGGGTTTGCCTTATTCTTCTCCATGAAGTTACTCTGAAGAGTCTCTCCTCTTAGCAAAACCTGTCCTTCTGTAGAGATGTTCTGTGCTTGTTGCTCACCACGTGCACTTCCTCACATTTATGTCTACGTGTCCCTTTCAGGCGGACCACGCCAGCCACAAGCGTCTCAGCCTCCACGAACAAACGCACCCCCACAGCAGCGGCTCTCCCCTCAGGGACAGCAGCCCCAGAGCCCCCAGTCCACTTCCCCTCAGCAGCAAAGGTCACCTGGATCTCCACAGCAAGTGCGATCAGCAACTGGGTCCTCTCCAGTCCAGGCCTCCAAGGCAGGCGCGTTCCCCCCACAGCAGCCTAGGCCTCCCGCCCAAGGCCGGGCCCCCAGCCAGCCAAGCCCCACGGAAATGTCCAAGCAGCAAACCCCACACCCACACCTCAAGTAAGTGCTCTGACAGACTGCTAGGCTCTGCAGATATTAGAATAAGGCTGTCCAAAAAGCACCCCGAGCTGACATGAAGAACATAGCAGAGGTTGTGAGGCTGTCTTCTGTATTGGTAGTGAAATTACTTACGGGTTTCCCACAACAGCCTCACCAAATGGCAACTGCATACTTCTAGTCAGATAGTTTCAGTAACACTTACCAGTTTGGACTGAGCCACTTGCCCATGCCCCATTCTGTCCCACCTCCCCCATTCCTGGATGTCTTAGCACAAGGAGACTTTCCATGCCAACCTTTCCTTTTATCCTTGAACTTGTGTGATGAAACACAAAGCATGAGTAACCAGCTTTGAATTACCACCTTCTCCTGCTGAGTCTCAACTGTTTTCCCTTTCAGCAAATCGCAGTCCCTGACAAACAGCTTCAGCATATCTGAGTCACCTCAGCGAGGAAATGCCACTGAAGACGAAGCAAAAGCTGAGACCATCCGCAACCTGAGGAAATCATTTGCTAGCCTGTTTTCTGATTAACAGTCCCTGCAGCTGGATCTGTGCTTTTGTCAGCCCTCACTCTACATTATGTCATACCTGATGTCATCCTGGAATACACTCAGTGAACCCAGCGATTTACAACTAACACCTGGGTAAAGGGAATTTAGAAAACTTGCGTTGTTTTAATACAAAGAAAATATTCGAATAACAGTCTGAGAAGTGACTGTATAAAAGTGTCACTATTTCACTGGGTTTTGTGCATAATCACAATCACATCTGTTCAAATGACTGAGTTGTAAAGCAAATTTTACTCTTGTTAACCCCTGTGGAGTCAACACAGTTATGACAGTGCAAACTGGGTTTTATTTTGATTTGTATATAGTCAATACAATTGTTAACTTCCAATTACTGAATTATTGTTAAGGTCAAGCTAAAAAAAATAAGGCTTCTTTCAGAAATACATGTGCAAAGGCAGAGTCAAGAATAAGTATTCATTGACCAACAAAGTGAGCATGTCTGAGCATGGAAATCCAGTGAACTGTGGAATTTCATGGTACCAACATCATAAAAAGTCACTTTTCAGAGAAAAACTACGTTCAAGATAAATATGGTACCAGGCATCAACAAGCACCAAAGATCACAAGAGCAGGTCAGCCAGATGGATTACTGGTTTGTTCCAGATCACTCTGCTCATAGCAGATAAAACATCTCTGTTCCATGCCTTGCATTTATGTCCCCTGCGTGTGATTCCCAAGTACTGACAGAAAAATGTCATGTTCTAACCTGGTAGCCTTAGTTTGAAAATAACCTAAGAAGTGGGTCTTCCACACAAAAAACAACTTCTTCCCCTGCCCCTGAAAACACCAGAGTTCACATCTCATGAATTCCAGACAAAACCCAGCTAAACTCCGAGCACTTTGGTGACTTGATCACATCTGGCTGTGTATGTCCCTCAGGAACATGCTTAATTAATAGCAGAGCTGATGAAGTGCACATAGTTGTGTGCTGAGTGTTCCATAATACTGAACGGACAGAGAGATGGAGTGAAATCCTGTCTCCTGCCTTGAATTCCCACTGACTTTGCTGGGGTGAATGCAAAATGAATGCAAGGTGACAAACCTGCAACAGAACTGGAAAATTATGCTTCACAAATAAGATGACCTGGGTCCATCCAGAGACACCAAGCCACAGGAGGGCACATATGGGATGGTCCCAAGCAGGTAACAATCAGTATTAGTTCTCCCTGACCACTCCCAAGAATTATCCTTCCAGAGAAGACAGAGATGGATCTTTGCTGGTGTGCTTTTCCTCTACACCTGCAGCACTGAACGAAGCTGTGTCTGTGCACATATACTGGAACTGGGACATGACAAAACCCACACAAACTATGTCCATGATTCAAAAAACACCCTGGGTAAATCCATGTATTTATAGCTATTTACACCAGCTGAGAGCCCACCCTTTGCACCCTGGGAGGTCTGTTTGTAACACACCTAATGCAGGTGCCAGTCCTCATCCCACCTCAACACACAGCTTTGAGGCCAAACTGGGTTCTGTGCTTCCCTTGGCAACTTCACCGTGATGATACTTAAGAATGCCCAGGGAGGTCAGTCAGTTAAAAAAATATTTGAGCCAATGGCCCAGATCTTTGCTGCCACTTAAACAAGGAGATCCCCAAAGCAGCAAAAGCAACAGCTGCATTTGCCATCTTGGATCTTATGATTCACTGGTGGGAATAAAGCCAAACAAGGAAATCCTTCCTGCATAGCACCTGTAATGAACATCCAAATCCAATGAAGTCATCTGGACCTTGTATGACCTACCCCTGAGCAGGCCTTTGCACATATAATGGCAAGCAACAGCATAGCTTTTCCAGATTGGAAGTCCCTCAAGAGACTCATCTGGATCAATGATTTATACCTCAAGTTCAGTATTACAGAACCACTCTCTGACAGTTTGTCTTCTGTTTTGATTTTTTTTTTCCTCAGGTCTGTGTTGTTCTTCAGGGATTGACAGGCAGTTTAGAATGTAGCATCATAAATGTATGTCATCATCTGAGAAAAAAAATCCCAGTCCCTGCTGTTTTGCAGTCTCCAGGAGCAACAAAAGAGTGAGAAATGGCCTTGAGCAAGCACTGTCCCACTGGCAAGAATAGCAGATTAACAGGCTTCACTATATGGAGAAGAGGTAATACAACCCTGGCAGGAGAGGATTTCCTTCTGTAACACTTCCCTCAGCATGGTTTATGCCTTTCCCTACTAAATGGTCACCAGAGACGCAGAGACAGAAATGAAAGTTTACTGCAAGAATCCTCAATTGCTTTATCCCCTGAAATTCTACAACTCCCTTACCAACACAATATATACAAAAAAGGAATGGTGACTAGTATGACATGACCCCATAAATCGACAGCAGTTCATCACTGAGAGTGCAACAGCTGGGTCATTTGCTGAGGCTGCATTTGAACACAGGGCTGTCCTCTGACAGAGCACAGGAACAGGATAGCACTGTCAGCTTTGATACCCAGCACTGACTCAATCTCTTCATTTGCCTACAGCTCCCAGCTGTCACCTTTCAAGGGGCAAGCAAACAGCATTGCATCTCCCCTCCTCCTGGCTTTAAGTTGCAGCATCAAGTACAAACAATGGACACTCTCAGCTTAGTTTAGTTAGTCCATAGTTCCTGAAAAAGCACCTTCAGTTCTAGTCACAGAAGTGCTTTAAAACACGGAATTGATTTCCAAAGTCAGAATGATGAAAATCTATGTTGTGTCCTGTAACTGTCCCAACAGTACACTCCAAGTCTACAGCTATGATGCTCACATACCAGATGTTGTGGCTAGCAGGAGATTCACAAATGCATCATCCCATCTTCAAGTTATCACCTTTGATGCTGGCTTTCTACTCCAAAATCCCTATACTCTAAAAAGAGAAGAGGGAATACAAGAGGTATTCTCCTTTTATATGAATGGGAAACTAAGGTATACCCAAGAGGCATTTACACACCTAAATATAACAGCAGGGGCAGTAAGAAAACAACAGAAAAACTGGTAGAGAGGAGCTACATTTAAATCACGGGGCACACATGTCCCACAGCACACCTTGGGATCCTTCTCACACAGATGTGGAAACTAAGCACCTGGTCAGAGCTTCTTTTGTCCTACTTGTTTAATTTTCTTCACAAGGAAGCCAGGAAACAGGAGTAGGTTTGTGTGTTTGGATCCAGCCCATTAAGTAGCTGGGACACAGCTATGACACCCAACCACCTCCAGCACCTGGAAAATTGGTTTACATTTCACTGTTTAGCCACAAACTGAGGAAGACCTTGACTTTCTTGTCATAGCTAGGTGTGGTATTTCAAGAGGAATGGAACACACAGTCCCAGGCAAGCTAAGGTCCAGAAGAACAGCAGTCCTACTTGTAAATGCAGTGGTATTTTACCATCTTCCACTAGTCACAAGCAGGTATGTAAGACCTCACATCTTGTGTACGGCTCAGTTGCTTCATCTGGTTAGCTTAAAGTTTGAAGTTTGAAGATATGAAGAAGATAAAACAATACACAGAAAAGCCAAGGGTAATACTTCCTTATTTCCAAGTGATTCTTAGTAGCAACCTTTATGGTGCTGGATACTGATGAAAGTACAGGTAAGGAATGCTCATCTTCAGGCATTTCATCTTTTGTGATTTCTCTTTTGCAGTTTGCAACAGCAATGACACACACACTTGACTTAGAAGCTGGCAAATAAACAAAGCAAGCAGATAGCTTTCAAGTATTTCCTCTGTTTTGTCTTCTAATTTTAGACTGTTGGTCCTGAGATACTCACTTTATACCCTGTTTTATGAAGAACAGGAACTCCTCTTTAAGGAACTTTACAGTTCTGGCTAAGTCAGGTTCCTTAATCTTTGGCTCACACTACCTTTACTGCAACATGAAGGACAACAAAAAAAGGGAAGGAGTATCTTCAGGTCACTTAGTGGTGTACATGTAAAATGGCTGAGTTCATTAATTCTAAAACAAGCATTCAAATGACAAAATCCAGGATAAACTGAACCTCTGGCATCAGCCCGGCAGAGGTATGACTTGGTGGTTGTCTTCACAGCAAAAAGGGTCCAATTCCAGAGCAGCACACGGCTTGCCAGCAGGGCAAACCACGTGACTGTCATCAACAAGGCATTGGCCATGTGAGTGCCACTGCCACCACCAAATTAACTTCTCACACGCATTATGCGATCACTGTTCCAGAAATAGCTTGGGAAAAAGGAAAAGGGTAAGTCATGAATTATTTCATCAGTCAAAGCTCTGTAACCTTATCTGAATATTATTTATGCATTGCTGAAGCACTCATCACAAGGACAAAATTATGCAAGACAAGTGCAGTGTAGATTTCACTTTTCTTTTTTATAATCAGTGGAATATAAAGAATTGCTGTAAACTCTAAGAGATCTGACTATACATTTAACTTGTGAAACTTCTTTCGGAACAAAGCAATTTAACCACTGAAGGCAAATGTTAAAAGTTAAGGCTGATCTTGGTAGCGAAGGAAAACTATTGCTGTGAAGTAGAAAAGGGAAGAAAGAAGCAATACAACTTTTGACAGCAAAATAAAGTATTATATTTTACTTCCACTGGCAAAACTTCCTCACCCTACTGAAGTCAGCTGATTTTATACAAAACAAGATGAACCACTGAAATACCACCTGAAAAAGCACATAAGTATTACTGATTAAATAGCTTGTATTTAACAGGAAATGTCATTCCATTTCCAGTTGGAATTTCAAAAAAGTTTTAGAAAATATCAGTTGTCACAACAGTCATCAGTACCATTTACATTTATAGAAACACTGAGATCGATCATCTTAAAAAATACATAAGAAATTATAAGTTCTAGCAAAGTTTAGTCATTCCAGTCTTCCTTTAATTGAGCTCCAGCATGAGCCTGCAGGTCTCATCAGGAGACTTTAACAGTGGTCTTGTTAGCTGCTCATTAGTTAGTAAGACAGCACTTGAAAGGTGCTCATAACACGCTACGACACATTTTCTTTTGGCAGGATATACTATGACACTTAAGTAATGGAATTAAATGCAATTTACTAAAGTCAGAATTCATTCTGCTTCTCATGTTGTTGTGATCCCATTTCCACTGCAACCAGGTCAGCCTATTTAATTCTTTAAGTAAGTCAGAGAGGGAGAAAAGATGCATTTTCACACCACTTTTAGTTCAAACAAAGTAAATGCAGTCGTGTACTACAGATCCTTATTTGTTAAGTCAAGGAGAAAGTCAAAAGTTTTGCTGCTGATTCTTTGTAAAATTGCTCTGCTTCTGCTTAGACTTCTAAGTTGCACTGTAGCATGACTTTACTCAGTTGTTTGTAAAATCAATTAATTTGTGTTCTAATATTTCCATTGTAAAGAAAATGCCTTTGCTGTATTCTTTGTGCATTAAGTAACAATACAAACACGCTTTTTACCTAATAAAAGGAAAAAGGAAACAAGACCTTTAAAAATTTCCATGAGCACGCATCTACCATAACAGTGGCAGTATCCTGTTCTACGTGGTACACGGTAACTTTTTGGTTAATAAAGACTATTAATTAGCTGGGTAGATTTTAAACAAAACTTTTCATCCTGGCAGTTTAGTAAAACTCTTCAAATAAGACAGACAAGTAGAGGGTTCGTATTTAAAGTGCTCTTTATCTGATGCAGTAAGGATTTGGCCGGTATTCTGTCTCTAAGTAGCACTTCACAGACGATTATGGGCGAGGGGGGGAAGCAGAACCAACTGCTCTAAGTCGTAGCTCTTTGAGGAACAGACCTTAAGTGCCAGGTGGTACAGCACTAACCCAAAACAAACCCAGCCTCCGTGGTTGGGACACTACCATGCACGCGTGTTCTTGACACAATGTGAAGGCAGATGTTAGTGCCTGGGGTTTGCAATCTCCTGCAGTTAGAAAGCAAGCTCAGCGACTACAAAACTCCCTGCAGGAAAAAGCAGCCATCAAATGAATGCACGGCGAATGTCCATGGGGCGGCCCCGGCTGGGTCGAGGTGAAAACCTGTCACTGGGACCAACTCGTCCTGGAAGCGTAGGGTTTGCTCCAGGCAGGGAGCCAATCGGGTCAAAATGTGGCCTGAATGGAGGAAACTGACCTGGTGCTTCTCCCTGGCCAGGAATGAGTGAGTTAATTGGGTCTCCAACATATGGAAGTGTTGGTCTCTCATCATATTCTCCCCCAATGATCATTGGGGGATAGATTGGATTTGATGGGAATGGGTTGGGTGGAAAGGGATTAGGATAGAATGGGTTGGGATGAAAGGGGATTGGATGAGGTATAGGGGGCAGAAGCATCATGTGCCTCCATCTCAGGGCCTCCTTCTTCTGTTTCAACTTTTTCTTGTATAGCTGCAGACAGAAAAAGAGGCATTTTAAAGCTAAATGTCCCAGCTTCAGCAAGGGCATTCAGTTTTACAGCACTTTTCAAAAAAGTACTCCTCACCAGTCTGAAAACCCAGAGCAGCAATTCCCCTGCCCACCAAAGACCAGGCACAGCATCTTTGGAAGATCTCTAACCCAAAATTTGAGCATGCACCATGTAACTTGTTGATGCTCCTTTCCCCTAGTCTGACCAACGTGCATACACAGAAAACCACACTTTTAAGCTAAACTTCACTCAAGGTTACTGCCTCCCAAAGTCTACACTTAACTCCCAAACTAAGATTGATCTCGAAAAGATTATATAAAAAAAGCCACCTACTTCTTTCCAGTCTGTGTCACGAGGCCTTGCAATAGGATCTACAAAGAGAAGCAAAGAATTACGAAAAGCAACAGATTTTGTGCCACAATACCTGCAGTTCGTCAGAACTTGCAGAATAACCAAGATAGAAAAAAACACTTTTGGTCAATACATCTTTTCATAAAGATAATGCATCTTAAAAAATACAAAGCTCCAGGTCCATTCGATAGGTAATCTACTTGCACACCCATTCGACATAAAGCATCGTCTCCAAATGTTATTAAACAGAGAAATCCCAGAAACATTGTCCCTGCCTTTCCCTTCTGACAGCACTTCCCTTGACTACCTTTGTTTCTTCACTCTCTTGTGAGAAACTGAAGCAGGAATATATCTTCACTTCCTAAAATCTGCAGTAGCCAATACACCAAGGTAGCAAAGGAAACAGATGAAAACAAGGAAAGCCTGCACCACATAACGGGAAGAACCACGTGGAGCAGCAGGAGTGGCTCAGAAGATTGCCAACAATTTTCCTTGGCAGAAAACCGTGCATCTCCCTGAATCACACCTGACCAGCTGTACTGATTAGTATCACAAACAACTGCATTTACACACGGTGTTTAAACATCATTACTGGTTGCCTGAGGAGCCTCTTATCAAAACCTGCCAGACCTAACCCCTCTGTTAACACGAGAACGTAACCAGACAATGATGTGCCTCGACATTACCTCGGAAATCCCGCAGATACATAAACCTCCAGAGAAGCTGGTCGTTGGAAGCTGTGTAGAGATCACGGCAAACGGCAGAGAGAGAGATGAGGGAACGGACATCCAGAAGCCTGAAAATCCGAAGCTTCAGCTCAAGAGGAAGGACCACTAACCCAAACACATCTGGTAAGTTCAAAGCTACAGAAAGAAAGAAAGTTCAGAAAAAAATAGAGTAAACTCAATACCACTTAGGTAGTGCTTCTATCTCCAAAGACCCTAAAAGAAAGAAAGAACATTATAATCTTTCCCTTACATTCTCTCCCTTTGATGCCCGAGTTACATCACTTTTCCGAGCAACCACTGTGATGTTACTAAACAGATCCCTTACAACTCTAACTACACTTATGAGGTGCATAAAATAGGGCAGATTACACTTTATACTGAGCACTGTCAAACTGTGCTTATAGGCTACAGAGCTAAGGAATAAGTAAAGAAAAAAAAAAAGAGCTGCCCAACTTCATGAGCCTGCAAAAAACCAGAATAGGGCACATGACTCACACAAAATCTTCATGCACTGAAGTCTAGAGGGAATTACACTGAATAATCTTCAGAATACAAAGCTGAGACCTTTTATGGCAGTAACTATGCAGAGAAAGCCTGGCTTCCTGCTGCTTCACAAACACCAGCCTGGTTTACTTCCCACCATCCTTTCCAAGCCCTCAATGACCAGTTCCGAATAAGATCATTCCTGAGGTCAGACTTCCAAATATGATGCTAAATAAATTTTTCTGTTTTGACAAAGAAATAGATCAAAACTCGAGAACTACTGCTACAAAATTATTGTAGTAGGATTTCCTCATTGTTATGCATGGAAAACAGCCACTCCATTTCCATCTCTGAAGTGAAACTAGAGCAATCAAAATTAAAACCAGAATTATATTAACATTTTGAGTTACAAAGACTAGTATTTTTGAGTTACAAAGATAATATTTTAATGCTAAATTTCTTCAGCATGTATATATTACTCTATGCTTACTCTTTATATGCCCATCACTGAACAGCTGTTTCTAACACTTTTCCTTCAAGGCTTTAGATAGACCCCCTTCCTTCCATCCTCAAAAATTAGGTACCATCTCTAATTGTAAATATTTTCTCTCACCTTGTCGGGCAGCAGCCAGGAGAGAGTAAACCAGCTGGTCTTTAAAGAGACGGGATAATTTCTGAAGATCTTTGTAAACACCTGCAACCTTCTCTATCAAAGAAGAGAGAGAAAAAGCTTAATTTCAAGAGATTATAATGCAAAAATTATATAAGAATTACAGTTTTCTTATTAGCACAACTTTAATCTGCTTGTGATCTTGATGGGAGCAGCTCTGCTGCTAGAGTGTAACTATCCTGCAACAAGTCAGTCACTGACAAACTAGAGACCAGTTCCATGGTCGGGCTAAGCTTTCCTTTTGGCCTTAAAAAGCACAATTAAGGAAAAGACTTGAGTTCTCTGGAAAGAAACTGACTCTGAAGCTGTCAGAGCTTCCTTTGTCAGATTTCAAATCTCCTGCCCAACATAAAACTACGTTCTAAAAGCCTTTAAGCTTCATTTCTCTGACAGAAGTATTTTTCCTTTCTGTTCTCTGAAGAAAGAGGAGCTGGGAGATTTTACTGGTATACTGGACACATTCCAGCACTCAGCTCTTCAATTAGACTTGTACCACACTGACTACACAGAACATAGGAAACTGAGTCAGCCTGGACTGCCAGTAAAGCAGCTCATACCCTTCAGAGAACATAAGGGTGGTCAGGTCTGTGCTCACAAGGATCTACACCAATCTGCCCTTCTCTCCTCCCTCACTCTAGTCTTCCCTCTAATTCTGCCACTCTGGAGAAACCTATGTGGTCAGTACACGTTTCCTGACAAGAAGAATTTAACAACTACAGTGCCACAACAAGAGTGTAGGTACCACCAACTTCTGAAGTCCTGAGCTGCCAGGCAGACTCAGCATTGTTGTCCCAGAGATTCACACATATGCTTAGGACCTCATAAATAACATATGGGCCAAAGGATAAACTGAGCTTTGCAAGGTTCTTTGTTTATACTGTTAATCCAAGAAATACAATTTGTGCTAACAACAAAGTGTGAGTAAATGGTTACACTCTGAATTCCTTTTACCACAAAGTTATGACTAATCCAAATGGTAATCACATTTTTATTCTTTTTTGCTATTCTGTACCTATCTGGTGCTCTACTAAAGCATATTCTTACCCACTGTGTCACTTCCTTACTTTTCAGTTTACTACTATGAGTATCATAGCTCAGACATACCTGGGTCCTGGAAGCAAACAAAGGATGATGGCAACAGCTGGATTCTCTTAACACTTCTAATCTCTTCGTTGATTTTTAATGTTGCTACAAAAATAAGAAAGAAAGACGTTACAAAATTTAAAACCCAGTGAGACAACAAAGACCACTCCATTACTGAAGTAATACATAGTCTGGAAGTTGTAAGTCTTGTAAAGAACATAAAAGAAGCCAAAACTTGTAGCTGATGCAAATCTACTTCCTTCATGTCTGGCAATGTGTACCAAAGTTCCTGTGAAATTAGACAACAAACGTATTTCTACAACATTGCAATGAAAAGGCCAGCTGAATCTCCTAAGGATTAACCTGTTACAACAACAGGGAAAGAAACAGTTAACACAGAGACTAGAAATGCCAAGAGTATTCAGCATCAGGAACTGGCATCTCCTGCACCTCAGCAACCCAAGTAATAAAGGTGTAGCTCAAAGCAGAGCACACAAAAGCACACTTAAGTTTTCTCTTCCTAAGCAGCGGTGATACTTCGGAATGTGCATCCAGGATAAAGACGTGACTGACTTACCATTAATAGCAATAAGATCTCCCAGAGGCACACAAGTCAAACCAGCTGAACCTTCTCCACAAAGGGGATGTGTGTACTGCAGCTTATAAACACCATTCCCTCTCCATTTCTCTGGCATAGAGACTGCCTTGGCTTCTATCCCCTACAAATGCAAAGAGGTAACAAACACACTGTCATACTTTTGCAATGTACCAATGCTGAGGGGTGAGAAAAGGATTAGAAGCTAGGAAATGGCAGAAGGATGCTTGCAGTTCAACTCTTAGGTCACTCCTAATGCACATTAGGACACAGTGATTATGAGTATGTGTGATTCTACACTATTTTCCCCAAAACTAACAACAAATCTAAGTGGAGTTCAGTAATTTTTTGTCCTGACAGGAAAGGATATTCAGTGAGCACACACACCTATTTCTTTGAGACACATCCATCCATTCCAGCATTTTGACAATCCCACATAATTCATTTGCTGCACAAAAAAAAAGTTATTCCACCTTTTCTGTGAAGTTACAGTATTTGACAGGGCTTTAGAGTCATAGTTTGAAGCTAATTAGAAAACTTGAGTCAACTAACAGGTTTGCTTTCAATTTCAGCATGAAGAGGCTCAGATGGAATATCAGAAATATTGATATAGATACAATGCAACCACAAGTAAAAGTAGATTCTTTCTTTTCTTTTAAATCTGCAGGGCAATCATCTTCCCTACCTCCAAGTCTGCTCAGTGACATAAACAAACTTCATTCCCAGTGGCACATGTATTCTTTACACAGTATTTCAAATTATGGGGGTGCAATTAACCTAGCAGATTTATTAAATTAGTATTGGTCAACCAGACACCCACATGTGCCTAATCAGCCTCACTGCAAGAAAATTATGAGAATTTAAACACCTGCCTGAGACCAAGTCTTTTTCTGCATGTTCAGCCACATATTAGTAAACATAAAATGCAAATGTAAAGGGAAAAAGTGAATCCATACATTGTACAGATGTACTGCCATGGGTGCTCAAGTATGATACCTCTACAGATTAGTAGAGGCAAAGCCAAACCTGACACTCAGTTGAGTGTGGAATTAGAGGCAGTGTTTTGGCAGACCTAGGCCTCGTTAAGCACCACTTGACAAGACCATTGAGACGACAAGGCAGTACTTTGGGGAAGTGCTGCAATCTAAGCACATCTGCACATGCTCAATAGTGTAAGGCAGGAGCAGGAGGTTCAGCTGGGTCCCAGTGAGGCTGAGAACCAAGATAGACACAAGTACAGGCCTCTTCTTCCACACCTAAAAGCCGCTCTATCTTTAGCCTGAAGACTTTCTGGTCAGGGAAATGAGAGAAGCTCCTGCTCCTGTATGACACATACAAAGGCAGAAGCAGATCCTCAGATGCATCTTGTGTATCCCACAGCTTCCCCACACGGACCCAGACACTGCTGTTTGGTGGTGCACCTACCCACCTGAGGTACATAGCCTGTCTCCATCATGAGAAGATGAACCAGAACGATCAAGGCATCAGTGGCACTGGTACACTCAGCAGAAAGGTAGAGCATCTCCAAGGAATGGGGTATTTCACCATCAGCGGCTTCACTGCACAGCATGGGCTCGGAGGGATAGGAACCTGTACCTTCTTCCAGGTCAGCATCTTCTGGGACTAATCCAGAAGGAAATTCTAGGCTGGATCCTGCCTTCAGGGGAAAGCAAAACATACATTTTGTCAGAAAATTACACCTCTATATACATTAACGTTATTCATCTGCTTATTCCAGCCTGATTTCCCATACAAGTTGTATGGATTCACTACACCTCCATTTTCTAGCATTCCAGATGGAGACTGGGATTATACATGTAGCCTTTGTATTTTTTAATCTTTATAATGCAAACCCTTCATGAAAGAGTCTGTTATTTTATTGCATATACTAACTAAAGACAAAGTGGTCATAGTATATTAAAGCTTCACCAGAATTTTTGCAACAGACACAGGAACCAATTTAATCACTGTAATATCACCATTTATTTGAACTTAGCCAATATGCATGGCAAGTAACCAAAATGGTAACTTGGGCTGACAACAAACACAACAGGCCTAAACAGCAGGGGGAGGAAAAAAAAACCCCAAAAACAATCAATGGAGTGCACCTGCTGCCACTTGAGGAGGACTGTGGCTTCATTGTAGCTTCCTTTATTCTACCAAAATCATAGTCTGTTAATTAGTAACTGACAAAACTACACACAGACACCTTATTTAAAAAAAGTAGAATGAAACCTGTAGGCAGATATACCTAAGGGAAGGGTCAGAAAAGGGGGTAAAAAAAAGAGCCTATCTTCAACAGTGCCTGTTGCATCTGCTCATATCTAGAATCAGTTTCCTCAAGAAGATAGCACTGAGGCAGGTAGAAATGATGAAGAATATGAAGAAACATAATCCTTACTTCCTTAAGTGTATGTTCCAGCAAAAACATTTACTCCTGTAAACCTGAAACACTCTGGGCTCTCTGAATTAGCTTCTGTGCCACAGTAATATACAATGAACAGAGATGAATTTCCACTCAAATAACTGAATAACATCAGACAAGTATAAGGAGCCAAATATTCTGAAGGGATTCTCTCCTATGTAGTACAGCAACTGACACAACAGGGTACCTTCTTTTTTGCCTTGTGCTGTACAGCAAAATTCTCATGTACTTACCCTCTCATCACTCTCCTGAACTTCCACCTGACCCTTCTCATTGTTAGACTGCTCATTCTGCCCTTCTCCTTTTGGACTGTTGGCCTGACTTTTGTTGGGGGTCAAGGTGGACGGCTCATGACCATTCTGAAGTGGGGGAGGAGTAGAAGGAGGAGGAGGTAGGCTGGGTTGTCCATCCGGCTCTTCTAGTAGTAAGCAAATCAAATCGCCAGAAACAATCCCGTATGAAGCTAGGGTCTTCTGATCCTCTGTGAGAGCATCTTTTCTGTTCAGTGTTATTGAAAATGTGGTATCAGAACTGCAAAATGATTAAAAAGACAAAACAAAACCATAAGGAAACATGGTTGGCTACACCTGGATAGCCACACACTGGACATGGCAATTGGTGCTATGGTTTAGTTGACCTGGTGGTGACTGGTCCAAGATGGACTTGATGATTTTGGAGGTCCTTTCCAACCTTAATGGTTCTATAATTCTACAGTTAGAAATGTATACTGCATATTACAATAGTATTGTGCCATGGGGCTTCATCCATTACTAATTACCTATATGTTAAAGAAATAGTGAGGGGGGAAAAAAGATTGTATGAAATTATTTCCCCACGTTTCTCGCCAAGTACATTTTAAGTTGCTGCAGCTGCTTGGTAAATAAAACTTCACTTACAGAAATTGCTCATAAAACAGTTACGAAGGAATGCAAACAAGTGCCCTTCAAAATAGAAAATATCACAGCTAGGAAAACAAGCTCTAAATAAAAAACAAGCTTTAAATAAACTACTGCCCCACATTATTTAAAAATAAATAGTGTTGAAGGCTCAACCAACTTGCTTTCCCATCAAGCTAAACATTAATTTCAAAGATCAGCAGCTGTCCTACAGAATGCTAGCTGCAAATGAGGGTAATAAGATGCTTCAGGCCAAAAAAAAAAAACCAAAAAAAAAACAAAACAGAAACGAAACAGGGAAGCAGCTACCCAGTAGCAGCTATAAAACACACCCACTGCAGCAGGACAAGCAGTAACTTCAGATTCCTCCTGCCCACACTGCTGTGTGAATCAGCAGTGAAACACCAGCACGTCGGACCTAAGTAAAGGTGTGTGACACAAACCCTGCAGAAAACGCTCCCCTTTCACAGGCGATTCTTACACCGGTTCTGCAGGCTTTACTCTCCTACGGAGATGGATGTGAGTTCTTCACAGATAACACGTCTATGAAACTTAAACCGAGACTCTCCAGGAAGCCTGAGGGAAGTGTAAAACTGAGACAGCCTACAGCACTTTGTAACATAAGTGCGGCACGGAACTCTCAGTCCGCTCTGACCGAGCGTGTCCCGGCGGAGCAGCGGCGGAGTTCCGCCTCCCCGTTCGGCGGCGCGCAGCCGGGCAGCAGCGCTGTTGCCCAGCCGCTCCGTGAGGGAGCCGCCGCTCCCCGCGCTGCGTCACCGGCCCGGTCCCGCGGGGGCAGCGCCACGGGCCGGGCCCGGGCAGCGCCCCCGCTCCCCCCGCGCCGCGTGGTACGGCCCCGAACCGCCACCGCCCCCCCCCCGCAGCCCTGCCGATGGTTCGCTCCGCTCGCTACCTGTAGCCCCAGGCGGGCAGCAGGGCCAGCCGCAGCTGCGCGCGCAGCTCCCCCAGCGTTGGCTCCGCCCCCGGCACCTCCAGGGCCGCCGTTCGCTTCTGCAGCCGAACGCGGAGCTTCATGGCGGCGGCGGCGGGACGGGGGAGGGTCTCCGCCCCCACCTGGCGGCCCGAGCGGGCCCCGCCGGGCGGCGGCGGCAGGGAAGGAAGGTGGCGGCGGGGCGCGGGCGCAAGGGCTGCCGGGCCGGGCCGTTGTTTTGGTTGGCGCGGCCCCGCCTCCGGGGCTCGCGGCACGCCCCCGATCGCTGTCTCGGCGTGCCGCGCTGCGCCCTGCGCGGTGCCGGCGGCGGCACCGGCCCCGGCCCCGCCCGGCCGCGATCGATGATTGGGCGCTCGGCGGCGCGCGGGGAGGAGGCGGTGGCGCGCGCCCCCTCAGGCGGTGGCGGGGCCGCCGTTGCTGCGGGTGTGAGCGCGGGGCGGCCCCTACGCCTCGGAACTGCTCCATTCCTCCTCAGCCGCCTACCCTGCGATGGACAGGCTGCTGGCGGGTGTTATTCCTGCGCCCGGACTGCCCGGCCCCGCGTGGCCAGGGTGGTTGGGCCGCTGCCCTCGATCTCAGTGTAACACAGGGTCAGGCGATGTTCTGTAGCCAAAACTGCCAGGGAGAGCCTGTTAAACTGTAGGCGAGGGTGGAAATGCACAAGAGGAAAGGCTGAAGGAGGATGCTGTCCGCAAGAGTGTTTAATTTTATAAAGGAAACACATTTTTCTAGCCCGGACTGCTGTGTTGTCACCTCACAGATAGTGGTACAACGACTGTGGGCAGATAATCTCGCCAAAAGTAAGAAGTGGTACAAATGGAAGTTTACTGGCTTTGGTTCCTCTTCACATGTCATACTTGGAAAAAAGCCGTTCCCCACGTCTTGTTCCTGGAAATGCACACTTGGCAGGAGTATAATGTTGACTGGGAGAATCACGTAAAAGGCAAAAAAATTTTCAGGTTTTCACTTTGTTTAACGAATTCCACTGAATTTTTAAAAGCGGTAAATTTAGAGGTAACTTGGAACAATGCATATTCTCTGATCATCTTGGTTTTCTTTCTCATGATAAAACTTGGCTTGCATCACATTTCTCCATACAAAGAATAATGCAAGAAAACTGGAGTCGTTTCTAGGAATATAATACTAAAATAACAACTGAAATCACAAGACCTAGCTTACACAGCTGCCACCCAGTACAAGTGCTTATTGGGGCCCTATGCACATTGCTTAACCCTGTAGGAACAGACTTGCTGACTTCTTTCAGCACCTAGGGGCCCAGTCAGAAAAAGGAGACTCAAAACTTCAAAAAACTGTTTATTCTGGGCTGCAGGTGGAATCTCCTTTCTGCATCTTAACATGGCCATCAAAACTATCCATTTTAGAGCTGGCTGTCAGAAATGTCTCAAACTGAAGGGCAGCCATCCTCTGATTTCATCATGTCAATAAATGCCTCAGTGGAAAGGAGAGGCTTGCACTGAAGGTGATGGAAGGAAGAGGCTGCTGAGCTGGAGCACCACTGGCTGAGCAATGGAAGTGCTGATGCTCATTACAGTCAGCTCGGTGTAACTTAAATGTCCTCAGTGACAAACACTACAAGTGATTTCCTGAGAAGCTGCACCCTTTGCCACTACCCCTTTTGAAGGAGTGCTTATGCAGTCACCATCAAATGGGGCCACATCCCGGATAAAATCACAAGAGTGGGTTCCTGCAGCAGAGGGGGATGAGGGTGGAATTGGCAAAGAGGTAGAAAGGAGAACACATGAGGAGCCCTGTGCTTCTCAGAAATTCTTTGCTGTCTCTTGAAGAGGGTTGAATCCAAAGTCAGTCATGCTGCTGCCTCAACATCATTACCATTTTCCTTTGGCCGTGGGTCATGTCCTGCTCTGTCTCATTCTTCAGAGTTATCCCTGTCCCAGCCACCTCCTGTTATCCCACTGGCTCTATGGCATCTTAGTCTGTGCTCTTTTGGAAGGGAGGAGGAGGCTTCCCTAGTATGAGGAATGCCCACGGCTGCAGACATCGTGCTAACAGCAGAACCACCTTTTCAGTAGCTTGCACAAGCTGAAGTGATTGTGTGACATAAAGTGGTTCCGTTTCTCAGGAGCTGGCTCTAGTCATTATTAGGTAACCAGCTACACCAGTTACAAGTGAGCATTTTTGCTGCCATTCTGTGAATTTTTCCTTTGAACTTTATGAGTCATGCTATAATGTAAGGTTTAGACACGTTTTCCACACAATGTAACATTCAGACACATTTTCCACACGGCAGGAAAACCTCCTAGAAAACAATTAGGATGAAAGGCTAGAACATTTTTCTCAGCTTTCAAGTCCAGCAAATTTCAAATGACTCAACACCACCATTATTTTTTCCCTCACGCATCATTCTAGAAGAAAGGGCTGTTATTTGATGAGTTACAGGTTTTCTCCACCATTTTAATTTTGTCTCAGTCTGCAGGCAGGAGACTTTCAATGGCCATATATGAAGCTGGCCTCTGGCTGGGAAGGGCACTTGTCAAATTAGTACAGGAAACCTGTGTGCTTAGAGGCTTGAAAAAAAGAAGAATTTTGACTTTCAGCATAGTTCACTCTTATCAGAAATAGTGGATTATTTTTAAGTCTAATTTGTTAAGATAATACACAGTATGGTGACAAAAGAAAGCTCTTTGTCAGTAGCTTGGAATGGTTGTTGGAAGACAATGTGGTTTCTCTACTCAATGTACTTTACTGAGGATGTTTCTTTCCCTCATGGTCAGTGTGAAACACAAGCAATAGAACCTGTTTCACCAAAGCTGTAAAACACTACTGAAAGCCCTAGTGGGTTCTCTTGAGGAATTTGAAATTTAAAACTGTAGTCCTGTGACCAAGTCCCATGGCAGAGGAGAGCTATAAAGTGTAAAGGTCTCTTTGGTTCAGTTACATACCTCATGGATTTTTTTTTCCTGAAAGATGAGTATGGTAATAAAGCTGTGAGCCAGTGGACCTTTTTCTGTTATTTTTCTTCATGTATTTGCCACTACAAATAATTTATTTTATAATACGTATTAATAAATGTGTGTGTGTATATATTAACTTCTGGTGCTCATATTTTGAATGACAAGAGTCACGCTGAAAGATGGGATAAAGTGTGCAATGAGAAGGAGATGGGTATGAAGTCTGAAGTATCATCAGGTGATGAAGTGCCAAAGTCTGAAGTGCCATTTGAAGTGTGCCAGTGGAGGAGGAGATTCAAATCAAAGCCAGTGGAGAGAACCTCCTAAATCCTTGCAGCTTGCTGGTGGTCAGCTTTACTCCTAGAAGGTGTTTTAAAGCCCTTTATGCTAGTGCTCTGTACAGTGAGTGGAACTCTGCATTACAGCATCTCAGGCTGGCTGTCTACAGATGGCCCTTAAACAGTGTCTGGAGTTTGCTCGTGTACCTCTTAACTTCTCTGTTTCTGAATAAAATCTTGATTGTATGGAGCAAAAGACCTTCCAGCAGTTTTCCTGGAGTTTGCCAGATTGCTTCAGACCCTCTTAGCTACCACTGTGGTTTTTCTTGGATTGGCATATTTTTAACAATACCAAATTGCTGGGAGTTTTGTGCTGAGCAAAAGTATTTGAAGTGACACACCAAGGTCAGAGTTTGGTATCTTCTCATTAGCAGACTAAAATCATGTTTCTCTGGGTGGTAAAAAGAGACTTATTTTTTTCTTAGGGAGGGAGATTACTGCATCTACCTCTTAGGAATCTGAAAAGGCTGCAATTTGTGTGAACCCAGGGTAGTGGCTGCCCAGGCTGAGAGTGCCTCGTGCTACTGTCAGCTCCGTGAAAGGAGTGGAATGGTTGTACAAGAGACTGATGAGTGAGCCAAACAACGGGGAGAAAAGCAGAGAAGGAAGCTTAGAACAGACCTATGAAAGTGATGGACTCAGCTCTGAATCTGGGCAGCTTCCAGACAAATAATGCCTGCTGCATTCCTGTTCAGTGTCGCAGCATTTCTTACTCTTTCCTTGTCTCTTGGGAGCCAGCTTAAGTGCACCCCACAGTTCTTAGCTGTGAGGGCAGCGTGCAGGGCAGAGCCAGAACAAGGACGCTGATTTTTGTTTTGCTAAATGGACTTTGATAAAAATGACCCTCAGATTCCTGGCTCGGGTACTAGGATAGGGCAGTTACAGAGGTCAGCAACATTAACTCAATGGATCGAAACAGGGACAATGTTTTTTTCCATCAGCTCATCAGACAACTGCCTCCCAACATTGTTATCCATTGTTAACAGATTCTGTGTAGGCACTACAGCTATGCTGTTTATTTTGCAGCCTGGCATAGATTAATAGTTCTCTGGCAACCCTGCTCCAAGGCATTGAAAGCCTTTATGAAGGGCATCAGTAGTAAAGCCACACTTAGGAAAAGCTGTGGTAACACAAAGCTTTTGCAAAGCTGCTGAAAAATCAGGGAGTGTCCCAGACATATTCACAGGCACAACCTGTGGGGTAGGGGCTGCCGTTTCCTCCTGGGGCTTCTGTTTGAAGATTTCACTGAGCATGATTGATGGCTGCCTCATGAGCTGGGAAGTGGATAGCATTACTTTCTACACAGAATGCAGGAAACCCTGAACAGGAACTTCCTGAAGTTTTTCTCATTCTATGGGTATTTCCAGTAGTTGTGGAGAGAGATCATCTGGTTTTATGTCATTTAGCAAACTCCTGCCTGTGTCATTTGTTGTTTTATTTAAGCATTCCTGACAATATATCTCTTCTATCAACCATATAACTTAATATTCCTTTTCCTTCAAGAGGTGATTTTCCATATGGAGTATCAGTGTGTAGGAAGGGTTAAAATCCTGAGGCTGTTGAGTCCTTTTTGATTTGACACTGTTGAGTGAGCTGCAGAAACCCTACCTCTTCTTGAGTATACTGCAGAGTAACTAGAAACAATGGAGCAAAGAAGGAACTGAAAAATCCAGTCCCAGTTCTGTGATAACAGCAGAGATATTTGGGAAATTAAAGTGCTCCTTCTGGACTTCAGGTTGGGTAGACTCTATATTTGCTATCGTGTTTGAGAACTGTTTGCCTTGCGTTTGTTAACTAGTGAGGTTTCTAAATTTTTGAAAGTGAAAGAAATTATTCTGTGGGTTGTAGACTGGAGAATCTTGTACAGGACCAAGGCAAGATAATGACAAATTCTTTTTCAGATGTACTCTATTCTGAAGATGGTCAGTTTAAGATACTGTGTTTTTATGGCTGTGTTAAACCTGTACGAGCCAATTATGGTGACTCTTTTTTTCTACATCAGAAGCTTGCTGAGTTCTTAGGCGAATTTCAGCTGTAATCTTTGTTGTGATTTTTATTAAAAGTTTTTGCAGACTGTTCACAAAGGAGAAACCAGACATGGTATCTACAGTCTGGTAAGTAGAGTACTTCATTAGACAGGTACACAAACTAAAACAAAGGAGTTTTTAATCTTTTTCTCTACTTCAAGTACTTGAATGCACTATCTCTGTGAAGACAAAAGAATTGAGAGAATTATTTGCATACAGAAATCAGTCCATGCCTGAAGATAAAAATCAGAGCAATTTGTCTGACACATATTGTCCTCAGCAGTGCGATTGGTAGCTCTCATTTAGACTTATCAGGCAGCTGACAAGTTCCTTCTGCTTAGCTCTGTCTGCCTCAGTCATCTGACTGACCTTGTACAATCGATCCTAGGTCTGAGAGAGGCTCAGGGATTAAACCAGGAGTATCAGCTTTGGAGTGCAGAAGTGAAGCTTGTTGGTGTGAGGAAGCAGTATTAAATTATAGTATCTTTTATTCCCATGGCAGTTCAGTTTCTTTCAGCTTCTTACCCAACATACATTTAATCTCTAAACAAGAACTAATCAGCTCCAAAGCACGCTAATGACCAAGATTGCTGTTTTCTGTTCCTCAGTGTGAATGAAATGCTATGGGAATGAGGTATCTCATCTGCATCAAAGTTTCTAGAAATCCTGCTAGATAATTATCTGGTAAATATCCATGCCCTTTAATGATAGAAAAATCTTTCTGGTTTTACATTAATTTTTAGTTGACCCGTATTAATCAGGATTGAAAGTGGCATGTCTGCAGGAAAAGTTAGGACACTTTTTGGAAAAATTTTTAAGGTATGTAACTTCAACAAGCTGTTGTGCATAATACAATATTGCTACCTTAAAGTATTTATTTTCAGTTGCTTAAAGCAGAGAAAACCAAAAAGGTGAAAGAACTAGAGATGGACCAATTAAACGGGGCATTTTCAAAATTTGTCACAATGTGGATTATGTTTTCAGAATGTTTTTTCCCTGAGACTACTTTTTCCTGCATAGTGTCCTGAGATAACTTTGTAAGGATTCCTTGAAGAACCAATTTTAGGGCAATATTGATAATGGATTTTGTCTGTCTCATAGTGGGAAATCTACCCAAGACAAGTTATTTATGGGGTGCTGGGTAGAACATAGATTTGCAACCATTTAGAGTCTGGCCTGATAATACTAATTCCAATACAGAAGTAAGACTACCAAAGGGTGGTGGGTGTGGGGTTTTTTGGTGGAGGGGAGGATTTGTGTTTGTTTTAAATGCATTTATATGTTTTCTAGCAGATTATGGAATAGATTGTCCAAGACAATATGATACTTGTTAGAAATCCAGGAATGACTTCATAGACTCCAAATTACTGGGAAACTAGCAAAACTGTTGCTACTGATTAATTAGCATGGTCTTACACATATGCAGGTATCATGATCACAATCAGATGTGTTAGAAAAGGATGTGCCACTCCCCTCTGTGGTAAGCCCAGCATAAAGTTGTTATGGGTCCCTAATAAACAATTTTCTAATGCAGCACTGGGAAAACTTGAAGTTGTCTTGAGAAACATTATTGTTATTTCTAGGAAACTGAGCAGTGGCTGTCATTGGTAGTGAAAATCAGGATGAATACAAGAATTTTGAAAAAAGAAACCTTACTTTTGTACTAGGAATGTGTCACAGAAAGGAACAATTTGTCTCAGCTTTTGTGAATCTGTGTTGTGTGGTTATGTCCCACCATGCAGTAGCTCAGAGCCTGCTTTGCACTCAACCACACCACTGCATTATCCTGCCAGGACACCCTTCTCTACTCCTTTGTGATCACCATGTAATTCTCACACATGCTTTGAATTTACCCTTCCATTCCCTTCTCGTGTAACCTCATGTAGTCAATCTCATGTAGCAGTGTCTGACCTACCTTATTTTTTCAGACCAGCAGATTCAGTTGAAAAACTGAGACTCTGAAATCCAGTATATCCTAGGGAGGTTATGTGTATAAAAAGGTGTTGTTACAGAGTGAGACAGACCTGCTCCTCCTTGACTGGGATTGCTTTGACATGCTCACTCTGCAGGAGGTAGGACAGATGGTAAAATAAAACAGCCAAGACATGGGTGTGGGGAAAGGGTAGAGTAGTGGAGCAGAACCATTCAGTCTCACCAACAGCTAGTGCCTGCCAAAATATCCAAAAAATCAGAAATATGTGCCTGCTCCCACAATTATGGCTTTAGGCCATAATATCATTAACTAAGGCGCTCTTGCCTATCCATCCTTGTCCAAGTTTCATTGAGGAAAGTCATGGATACAGACTTTTTGCAACTCGTGGTATGCATTATTTATGAAAGCATTTGTATCATACATATTGTTAACAGGTCCGTGACAAAGGTCAGAAGATGCTAAAGACGTGGTATTTTTTCCTGCTGTGTTGGCTGTCCTTGAGGCTTGAGGCTAATCCTGGTCTTAAAGTGAGGATTACTCAGAAGGGGCTGGACTATGGTATGTCTAACATTGCCAGAAGTTAATTTATCATAAATACTCTATGTACAGAATATTGTTTCTTAAAAGAGGTGCAATGAAATTGCAATTAAATATTGAAATAGAATATATTCCTTTTGTCAACTCACACCAGGAACACTCTTTGTCTCTTTCCTCGTTTATTTCCTTTATTTTGTGTGCATCCCAGGTGTGAATTCATCCTTTATTGATGACTGCATTCTCCTACAGTCCAGTAGTTTCTACTACATTCTTCATATCTAGATACTTTCTTAGAACCAGGATTAGATGGTCATACAACTGCTCCTTTATTTAAAGTGTCAAAAACCTGACTTAAAGTGCAGTACTTAGTTGAAGATAATCAGATACAATTGGGGAAAAAAGCTTACAATTTTGGAACAGCCACGTAGCTGCACACCTTTACTCTCACTCCTGCATTTGGCATGGGACAGCACCTGCATGTGGTAATCTTTAAAAATAAATCTGGTGACTGCCATAATTCTGTTCCTTAACAGAAAATTTCCACAATACATTTTCCATACTCTTTCTATTCATGCTAACTTTCACCGTCTCTTACCTGAGGCTTACTCCATGGGTGTGGAGGGCATGTAGTACAATTTCAGTTGTTTACAGTATTAATATTAGTAATAAAGGTTAACAAGGCACAAATTCAACAAAGACTGGGTCATGCTGAGGATTAATCGTCATTTAAGTACTGAACATGCTGACAGGTAAACAATGGGCTTGTGAGATGAAAAATAAAAGGGTTCATTCCATTGAGATGAAAGCGAGGATCAGGTCCACTTATTTTGCTATATGAGCATTGTTTTAAAAGCTTTTGAGGACTTGAAAAGTGCAGGGCAAACATCAATCACCCAAAACTGTATTGATCTCCCTTGTTTCCTAGGGATCTCTGATGCCTTTAGAAATGGGCCTTCAACCCGGTGTTTCTTAGTGTGAGCACAGCAGTTTTCTTGACAGTCAGCGTGGCCTTTCAAGTGCTGAATGAACGGACTAAGTTGGCACACCCCTGTATTAGTAGTAAGAGCAGATTAACAGTGCTCCTCCCAAAGGTATTTCTCATATTTGAAGAGCTTGGTGCCTGACATAGCCTTTCCCTAAATGTGAGATTTGAGGACTGAGTCAATAGATCCTGCCTTCGTGCTTCTTGCCTGCTACAAAAACTTTTGGGAGAAATTCCACCTGAGATCACTGGCTGCCTTCACTGACAGTCATAAGAGAGCTTTAAGTTATTTCAGTGAGAGCCTGTATTTTGCTTTGGAGACAGGAGTTCCCAGATCATCATAACTTACATCTCCTTCACAAAAGATGCATTTTATAAAATGGTATTCCAGTGCTGAGTTACCACAAATTTCAATTCTTTGCTTTTCAAATACTGTGGAGCCCAGCAGTGAAAAAAAAACAGGTGTTTTGTATTCAGCAATTGTGAGGTCAAAAGCTAAAGACACTCGGGGTAGAAACATCTGAAAGCAGAACATCATTCAGTATTAAAGTTTCAGTTATGTCTTAATCAAATATGAGCAAAAAGAAGGAAGACACAAGGAATTTGGGATTTAAATATGCTCTATTTGTTGATAATAGGGTCTGTGTATATTATCAACACACAAATAGTGTTGAAACATTCAAGAAACCAGGGATTCCTTAAAGCAAGGAAAGAAGGTAAGGAAGTAAGTCAGACATCTGCAGCAAGATGCAATGGTTAAGGTGCAGTAGCAAAACATATGTACTGCGAAAGAAAAAGGAAGATAACATTTTAAAGGATTGTCTTTAGAACACCAACGAACTTCTGTACACAAGCAACAATTTAGATAGTTCTAGATTTGACATACCAGCACTTCAGGAGCATATATCACACTTTTTCCATAAGTAACCACTACATAGACAAGTTGCCTTGCACCTTCATGACTGGCTTTTTCATCCAACAGATATGAGGCAATATGAGGTAAAGGTGATGACTAAGTGTTTCCCAAGGCCATCCACATTATGGGTGAAGTAAAGGGAGTGTGAGAGTTTCAGAAACCTGACACGAGCTCTAGAATATGAAATACAACTCAGGGACAAAATGATCCTAACAGATTATCTTGATCTTGGATTAAATGGCTTATATGGGAGGCTAAGAGAAGTTATAAATGGGTATATTTGTAGTTGGAAGGAGATCTATAAAGATCCTAGAATTAGAGTGTTGCAAGAACTATGTTAAAAATTATTATTATATTATTTAGCAGTTTATCTGGACCTTCAGGTGCCTGAATCCACTGTGCAAGGCATGTGCTTTCCTATGTCCCCTTGTAGGCAGGAGGATTGGGATGGAGCTCCTGAAGCAAGCAGTATTGAAAGAAACTTTCTCAAGCTGGAGTGGGCAGGAGAGTTTCTCAGTTGTTAAGGTCAACTATGTCATTTCGAGGTAAGTAAAGGAAATATATTTCAAAGTTTTAGGATGAAACAGCTTTTTATTACCACATTGTAATAATTACGCAGCCACTGCTTTGTTCAGTGTAAAATTTTAGTGGTTCATCTAACTCTGCTTCTGAAGTACTTGTTCTGCTACGCTCAAGAGATGAGCTTTATAAAGCTTCTGAAGGAGCACCTTGGCTGGTTTTTTTCAGTTGGTTTGTGTCAGAGTTTGGGGCAAGACAGGTATAAGCATGGCTGTGATACAGCAGGGGAAGTGGGTGGGAAAGAGGGCAGAATTGGTGTTATTAACAGTCCGCTCCTATGAAGGACCTGTAGCAATGAAAATAATCTGTTTGTGTTTGATGAAAAAAAGCCAAAAAAGGGATAAGATGAAAATGTGTGCAGGGGATGATGTATCTTGGCTGATGTGGCAGGAGGATGCTTTTTACAAAATACTTTTGGATGAATTTACATGATAAATTATCATTTTGACTAGATAGGGCTCAACAACTCTTCTGAAGAGGAAAATCTTTGTACTAGGAGCAGCCAGTAGAAACACAGTTTTACAGAGTTTCCTACAAGTTCTTCAAATATGGAAACTAATATAATAGCAGGTCTTTCTACAGCCTTCAATCCCACCTTCCAATAACCTGTAAACAAAAAAAAACAAGAGAACATGGAGCCAGATTCTTCCAAGAGTATACAGTGAAACAGTGATGAGAAAAATGCATAGGTCACATCAAGAAAAGTACCAAAGTTAGCAAAAAATTCTAGGGAGCACCAGAACAAGGGCTGAAAATGTTGGGGAGTCTGCATTCTTGGATGAGTTCAAGACTCAAGTGGGCAGTCTCTGCGTTGTTTCAGCTTTGAGTAAGAGGTTTAACCACGAAAGTTTCCTGAGGTCCTATTTCAGTCTAAATTATTGCATGACTTTCAAAACCCCAATTCATTCCCCCAACCATAGTTCTTGAAATTGGCAATCTTCCCAGTGTATAGTTTTAGCTCACAGCAAACAAGATACCTAAAGGCAGTTTTACTGCCTGAGATGTTATTGGAAAGTTATGGTCATTTCAACTAAAAGGAACTGGTGCCTTCTGCCCCAGGGAAAGCAGATTAAAGGCAATTGTTTCAGAGATCTCTACCAGATAGCAAAGAACAATGAGAAATGTATATGGCATGATAAGATGACATCAGATATCTTTACAATGTTCAGCTCAATTCAACACACCCACCTGCAAGACAATATCCTTGAATATCAGAAATACTTGTTTTGGCAGGGAAATATTCAAGGAAGATTTAATTTAGAAAAATGGATCCTCTCCAGAGCCCTTTGCTTAGGCAAGGAAGCAGAATGGGAAAACAAAAACTTCTATGGTCTTCAGCAAATGCTAGCAATCAGACAACCTGGATTTATTTATAGATGTAGTATCTGGGATTAAACATAGATTTATTCTTTCCCTGGCAAGAAGATTTTACTTTAATGAGTTCATTCTTCTCCCAAGGGAAGGTTTTTGTTTATAACAAACAACAAACAAACAAACAAACAAACAAAACGCATCCAAAACCCCCCTGGCCAAATATCAAGGATTCTTTTTCCAAGGAAGCCACGAGGTGTAATGGTACAAGTGTCTTTCTTTCCTAAAATACACATGGGTCAGTAATTTCTGAGAAATTCTTTTACTGAAGCATAGACTTTGCCTTTTATAGCAGAAGATTTTTCAGTGATCAGAGGTCCTTCTTAGTCTTTTGATGTGCAGTCTAATAATCCCCCTTTGTGTATTCTGCAGGCTCAGAATTAATGCTGTAGATTTCCCAGAAACTTCTGCTTCCTTTATTCCTGGCACTGGCATTTATCTGTCAGTGGCACAGGCTTCTGCTACAATCAGTGCAGACTGGAGAATACACACATGGCTCCTGTAAGTATTGTACAGGGTGCAGGTAGGAGGGCTCTGGGAGAAGGATTGCAAATGAAATTAAGAAATATACTGGGTAATTACTTTTCAGGTCAGATATGCTTTATCATTTAACAACAATACAACAATAATCTATTTGAATAAACTTCTTAAGAAGGAAACATCCCCTGACAGCTAATGTTGTTCTGTGGGTTTTTTTAATTATTCTACCCTACAGGTCTCTTTGGGAAGTATCAGGTCAGATATCTGTTAGCATGCTCAGTTTGTCTGGACATTACATGAATATTCAGGAACACACAGTTTGGAGTGGCCACATTTGCTACTTTCTTTGTATAGTATAGCTGGAAGGTTGACTCTATAGCTAATTATCTATGTACTGGTACAGTGAATATTGTCATCCAAAGAGCTCCTACTAAAGGAAGGGCACTGGCACAATGCCAAACATTCACAATTTCAGAAACTCCAGAATTTGGGTTGCTGTGGAAAACTGACTTCGCTTCATAGGCCTGTGCAGTACAAGAATCTCTTTAATGACGTGATTATATACTGATTTTTCCACTAATCTCAGCATTTTCGCAGTAGAATTTTAATACAACAGTATTAGATAGTATAGCTTTTCTTGGGAGTGGGGAGGGCTAAAACTTCTGGGATATCAGAAAAGTTTGCAAGGTGCTAATCTCTACAATTTGGCTTAATGGAGCAGCTGGTAACAGCAGTAGGCATTGCTCTGTTGTGAGTCAGGTAGCACAGCAAGATGGATCACCAGGCTGCAAAATTTCACAGCACGTCCTGATTCCACAGGAGCGTGGACATGCAGTTCTGCATTCTGTCTCAGTGAGACTGGTGGCTGGAAACTGTCACTGTGCCCCCAGTCTCTGTGTTGTTTCTTCTGTTATATCACTATTGTGAGGAAAAAGATACCATGTTCAGTGGGGCAAAACAGCCATGCCTAAACACTGAGGCCACCTCTCCCTCTTGCTGAAGGATAAGGACCTGGGCATAATCTGTAGAGAGTCCAGATGTATAAAACACCAAAGACTTCAGAGACAGCGAGGGAGGCAGGGAGTTACTCAGAATTTCACAGAGCAGATCATGGGAGAAGTGGTCAAAGGCAGTTTTTGTGGAGTTTAGGGAGTGAAGGGAGCTTTTTGCCTTTTTGAAGGACTAATCTGTTCTGCTTTTTGTGTTAGTGTTATTCCTTTCCACTCTAGTGCATTTCCAGTTCTTAAAGTAGTCCTTTTCTCCACTACGTCCGAGAGCACTGCAAGTCACAAAACTTCCTTGTGGGCCCATTGCTCCTGAAGACTGGGAGCTGCGACCCTGCCTCAGTGAAACAGGATTCCTTCAGAAGAAAAGCATATATAAGGATGCAGGAACAAAAGACCTAAGTAGCTGTGTTGCTCCCCATCTCCCAAGCAGCCCAAAAAGGGTGGAGGGCTGAGATCCTTTTGTGGTGATCTGTGTCCCTGAAGGATGAGTAAACCTACGTTGGCAGGATCTCTAAGAAGTAATTTTGTCCAGCCTCCTGTTCAAAACAGCAGTCACCAGACTAAACCACATCAGCTGACTAGTGATGTTTTTTGGCAAAGGATGATGATGCAACAACCTTTCCAATAGCTTGTCCCAATGCTGCATAACTCTCCTTGGGAAAATATTTTTCCTAATGGTTTCTGTGATGATGGTTTGGATAGGGACTGGAAAATGAGAGTCTTAAGAGTGGTGCTTTCTCTGCACAGACACTTAGTGAACATACATGAATTGAAAGGGGAGGTTTAAAATGGTAATGGTGATAGGAGGAACTTTGTGACTGGCAATACTAGACATTGGTTTGGTCAGGGGCAGTTCAGGGTAAAAATTAATCTTTTAGGATTACAGCTTCTTTTTCCAGGATTTTATTTTGCCTTAAAAAATTAAGAGGAAAGTGGAGAGACTCATGGTTTGAACTTCCTCTTGGACAGAGCTCTTTCTCTGTAGTATGATGCCACCACTGTAGTAATGCCTGAGAAAAGAAAACCCAAGTAAGCAAGATGAAAGGGTGAAAAATGATGCTTTCAGTGTCACTGCTGTTATGGTAAATGAGGTTTTTATAAGGCTATTCTAACATCCATTCAACTCTCTATCCTACTCAGTTCTCTTGCTTTTGCAACTCCTAACCGTAGTCCTAATACCTAAATTTTCTGGAATTTAGGTATAAAGAGATTTCTGTTGGGATCTTAGTAGGGAATTTTACAGAAAGAATGAATTGGTTTGGGGCTGGACAAAAACTAATGGAGTAATATATAGATTTAAAAGAGTTATTGAAAACTGTTACTGGAAAGAGCAAAGTGGAACAAAGTTGATAAAACTTGGGTTATATATTTATTAGCCAACTGGCTTCTGCTGTTGCAATCCCAGAGACCTTCAGAGTGATCTGTCACGAAGAACTGGAATATCTTGTGTTTCTGTGAAATTGTGACATTTTTGTAAACTTGTCAAATACTGCACAACGCTGGAAAATTAATTTCCTTGAAACGTATGCATATAATCTGTTTTTGAATACCAGGCATGTCCCTAAAATACTTTAATCCCTAGAAAACCCATTCTTCATTCTAGATAATAGAAGCAAGAAGTCCTTTCAAACTTGATTTACAGGCCATTTCTTAAATTGTTCCCTTACAGCAGATGTTTTCTTGAGTGAGTTTGGCTTTTTTTTTTCCCAAGCAGAAGAGACCAAGGAGAAATTACTGTGTCCATCTCAGGGCTGTTTATTGCAGTTATCTTAAAAGTGTCACAGGATAGCACAGGCCACTTGTCCATGTTGCTGCACAGTTGCCAGCTGAGCATTGACAGTGTGAAAGTCAAGTTAAGTGGAGGATCTAGGTAGGTACAGCAAATTTTCTAATTACTCTGTGGGAAGTAGCAGGGTTTGTACCATAAGGTACAAACACTTCTCAAATTTTGGTTTCTAAGGATCCAGCTACAGGATATTATTAACTATTGAAGGCTCTGAAAAGAGGTTTTTAATGATCTGTTTTCAAAACCAGACTCCTTTGCTGAGTGTGTGAAGTGCAGTTAATCTAATGCATGTGCCAGCAAATGAGCTGACTAGACCTACTGCAGATGTAAGCATTGACATTTGACCGTGTTAGAGAGTTCAAAATTGCAAATGGGGGCCTGCAGATATAAAGGTCATCTAGACTGATAAGCCTTTTGATAAGCTGACCTACAATTTAGGAATAAAGCTTTCAAAAGAGAATAGGAAACAATGCTTACAGTTCTTATTGTGATTTTCTAGAATTTTTTTTCTTACTCATAGACAAAATGTGGCTAATTGAGCATCATTTATCAACATGTTAACACAAACATTCACAACTTTGCAGATTGCCTTCTATATAGCTATTCTGAGACTCAGACACCCTGGATTTGTCTGAGACTCTCAAATTAATAAAAACAGTCAATTGTTCAGTCTACCATAGTGCTATAATTGCTTCTCATTAATAAAATTACATTGATGTCCCAGTCTGCCAGATTTCATATTTTTGAAGATTTCAATCCATGGTAAGAAGGCCACTGTGTTCATTTCCTTTCCTCCAGCTGGATCTACAGCTTTCTATCTGGTTATCTTGAGAAGCCCATTCATACCAAATTGGATAAAAGTGTAAGTTTGCAAAGAAGGTTTCAGTTAGAGAAGGGAGGAGTTAAAACACAAGCCTTACATTTCTGACTTGTCTTCCTTTTCATACAGCTGTGCCTAAATATCAAATACAAAATCCAAATGATGGATGCACTGCTTAGAAAGCATATGGGTGAGTTGGTGATAGCAGTTTTTTGTCAAGTAATTTTCATAGTGCTCAAATTGTTGCCATTTTTATTAGATGGCAAACTATTCCTGTGTTCATGGTACAAAAAAAAAGTGAAGGAAGAAAAATTCAGCCATTGTTCTGTACCTTAACGTATTCCATACTTCACCCTAGAAATCTCTTGCTTGCATCTTATATACAATATTCAGAGTTTTTCTGTGCCTATAGCAAGTCACCTGCAATCTTTCAGTCTGTTGTGGTTGACCTGTGTTATTTCTGTGGATTTTGGAGGTGTGCATTTTCCTGCTGTTCCTTTATGCTCTTGGTGTGTGGACATGTGACTTGTGTTCAGTGAGGTAACAAGACACTGCGGGTAGACAGTGTCACACAGAGTGTGTTTCTTTTCCCACCAGTAACAATTCCTGTGTCAGTCTTGCAGAGACATGAATACAATACCTATCTATGTTCAAAGAGGATATAAATATTAGATTTTCACTGCTATAATCGATGCCACAGCTTTTGTTTGTTGTTGTTGTTGTTGTTGTTGTTGTTGTTAGGGTTTTTTTTCCCCCAAGACTGAGATTATTTGGGTTTTTTCTCAAATCAAATTAATTTAATTCCCATAAGAAATATAGTTCAGGCCATAGAGTTTGCTCCCATTCTCACTTTTCATTGCAGATGTTTCTATTATCTGCTCTCCCATTCAGAAGCAGAGTAAGTAGACATTTATTTTTCCCAAAATGACCTATACCTGCCATGTGCCAAGCAGTGGCAAATATTACTGGAAATCATGGTCATTGAGATCATTTTCTTATGCACCACATAGTTAAACACTTCAGGTTCAAGGGCACTCCAAGCTGTGCTGTCATATTGAGAAGTTCATAATCTCTGTGTGAATTCACCGTTTCTCCTTGAGCCCATCTGATTTTTATACAGTATAAACAGACTGTACAGTCCAATCAAAAATAACAGTCAGACTGAGGCTGCATCTGGCACCTCTCAGGAAATGTCTTCAATCACGTTGATAATGAAGTGCTCTCTATGTGAAAAAAGATCCCTTTTCTTCAACACTGATAGGCAGAAAAGTGTGCTAATGTTGTCTTCCAAAGGATTTAGTCATATTTAGCAGTATTTCACTAATCATATAGGAGAGTTCAGTTCTCTTGTGCAAAGATGTAACAAAAACGGCGACTCTGCCCTAGATTTTTCACTGCATGGGAGAGACTTCTGCAAAGTGTATCCAGCTGAGAACAGCAGGAGAACAAGGCCTAAACCAGGAGGAATCAGTGGCTTTTCCAGAGGGAATAGCCTCACTGTTTCCCTTAAAATAATTTTTCTTTTTCTTCTTCCTTCTCCCACCATTCTTTAGATTCATCATTTCTATAATGCCTTTGCCTTTAACTAAGCAACAACTGTTTGTGATGTGGTTTTGTAATTAATATATGTTTTGATTTTGTCCATCATTCTTCTAGTTTTAAGCCAGATTGACGCCTTTGCACAAGTAGACTATTCCCTAGTTAGTTCTCCAGCAGTCTTCAAATCACACATTAACTTGGATTTGAAGGTAATTTGTCTTTAATATCAGTGCACTTTCTAAGACTTTTCTGATTATCTTCTGAGTTGATGAATTTTCTTTCACTACAGTCTCACTCAGCCTCTCCAATATTTACTTAGAAAAGCAGTAAGACATTTTGGGAAATTTGGTCCAGAGTTATTTTGGAAACCAGATACAATTGTTTATTTAATAAATTAACTGCATTTGTTAATTAACCAAAGCTATTATTTGTAATTAAATTATTTCAGAGTTGAAACCCTCCAGAGGAGCTTTACAAACAGCATAAAAGTGTTCTTTAGATACCCACCTCTTGCACTGCTGCTTGGCCTTCACCTGCTAGCACTCATAAATAATCTGTGATGGCTGCCAATGTGATTGCAGTCCAAAGCTGTTTGTTTTGAGATGATTCAGCATTTTGTGTAAGTGCAGGTCACACCCAAAAAGAAGACTCCTCTCAGTCAGTCCTTGAGCAGCATATAGTAGTTCTTATCTACTTTTCCCCTTTGTTGCAAGAGTTATCTCAGTAACACCCAGCTTTTCCAGCAGTTTCAACAGTCCTTGTAATTCAGAGCATCCTCATGGCTCTCAGAACAGATTTCAGTTAAGAAAGATGTGCCAGAGCTAATTTTGTTCAGGCAACTTCTACCACGCACACAACACTTTGCAAGCAGGATATACGCATCTTGAAAGAACTAAGCAGTTACTTATCAGCTACTGTTGCTATCTCGAATTTACAGGCTAAGCTTTAACACATGGACATCCCAATGGGACATGGGATGACTTAGAAAAGTCAGTCAAGGAAGTTATTCAGTGCTCCTTGGAACAGGCTGGTTCTTGATGTTTTAAGTTGTCTTTTTTCATCTTTCAGCTGTTTTTTCTTAGGGTTTTATACCTTTCCAGTCAGTGTTTTTCCTGTAGAATCTTCCAGCTACTAACCTTCCCAGTGTCAGTCATTACACTATTTACTGTCTGTATTACTCTTCTTCTCTTTCATGGCCTGAGCTCACATACCTTCTCACATTTTAATAGTTATTTTCTTAGCATGCCTGAACCAAGGTCCCCTACCTCTGCAGCACCCAAACCAGGTCTTGGAGGACTGGCAGCTGGGCCAGGGCTGAGTGTCAGGTGATATGAAAGGATCCTTTCCTAAGCAACTTCCAGTGCTTTTCAGGTGTGCCTGAAGATGTTCTTGAAATATCACCCTCAGCATTAAATTTAAAAAGGTGTCTTTGCTACAAGAGAAAGAAAACTGTGGTCCAGAGAACTCTTTTTTGTGTGTGTCTTGTACCTGTTGTTCAGAATACTCACTTGAATGCTCAAATTCAAACTTTGAAAGTATGGCACACAGATTTTGTTTGATTCCTGTATTTTTTCAAAAAAGCCTGAATTTTGCTGATTTTTAGGGCATAACACAAACTTACTTGCTTAGTTCAAGGTTCTTTAATGTCCAGCTTTTCTGCAGACTGGGAACAGTTCTTTCTGTTCAGCCAGTGCTAATGTATTCTGACAGATACAAATGTTTCAACTAGAAATATTTGATAATGACTTTTTGCAGGGCACAGTCTATCCAGTAGGAAATCACACAGACCCTCCCTTTGCACCAGCTCAGTTTGCTCTCCCAGACCAGGGTGATTGCATGATATATCTGGGAGTCTCCAATTATTTTCTTAAGTCTGCTTCACTGGCTTACTACAGAGCAGGGGCCTTTAACTTCACTATCTCCAAAGAGGTGAGTATGATTTGCTTGTAATAGAATTACAAACATTAGCAATATGGATAGTCAGCAAAGAAGACTAACACCTTATATTTGCCATTTCACATAGATTTGGGTCATACCACTTTTAGGAGGATTCATGACATCCATTCTGTTTGTCATAATTTAAAGTAGTCAAAGTCCCCATGAGACTTCAGTGTGAACTTCTTGGCAGCTCTAGGCAAAGAATGACAGAATGAACATGATAGAGTTGGTGTGCCAGGAGAGCAAAAAGAACCAAAAAAAGCTTTTGTCTGCATGGATTCCACACAGAAAAGGGCAAGACAAGAAGTGCACTGAAGCCCCAGTCTGCTGCACAGTGGCCCATGATAAATGTATTGGCTATGTTGAGAACTAGAATAAATCCTCAGACTTAACAGAGCAGCAGAATGACGCAAGCAGCAGGTAGAAGCAAACTAAGCTTTCAGCTGTGGTTGAAGAGCATCCAAGACCCTCTCAGAAATGCCAGTTTCCACAATGACATTTGTAGTCAGAGTTTCCAATAACTTTTGCTTACTGTAACAATGCTAAGAGATTATTTCTGAAAACAGGTGGCACAAATGGTACTTGCAAACATCATCACAGTGGTTAGCAGCAAAAGGGCAAATGAGATTTTTGAGTCCTTGCCTCTGGCATATTCAGTATATTTTATCTGAGAAAGTCTCGAAGGCAGAAGTCCTGTCTGTTCTTTCAAAGAATAATGCTTGTTTACTGGTACATGCTACTGAATCAAGTCCATGGGAAATCTCTCTCTCCTGTCCCAAAGAGCACTGTGGATTACTTAGAAATCATTCTGGGGCAAGAAAATACTAAATCAAAATATGGATTATCTAAAACTAAAATAAACAGGATGTGTTGTTGCTTTGGGGTTTTTTTCCCAAGGAAAACCTAATTTTCAAGCTGATAAAATGATCTAATTTATTTTGTTTACAGCTTGATAGTACTTTTAATCTAAATGCCTCCTTACTCAGACGTTTTGTTTCTGAGGTGAGTACTTTTATTTGTATGGACCTTTTAATAAAAAGCAGTATCTAATGTTTTTTATGGATATTATCTCTGTGCTAGCTCATTTGCAAAAGTTTCGAGGAGACAAGAAAACTGGTTTATTTTTAGTGCAAGATTCAAACTTACATGTCTACCCCATGGTAACTCTTCCTAACTATATCATACTACACTTTAGTCATTCTCTACTCCTCTGAGTGCTAGATTTGCTCTCAGTCTTTGAAACAGTTATAAAGAATAAGTGGTAGGCATCTGTCAGCTCAGTTTCCTTTTATTTCTCTTCAAGGTAATGGTATCTCTGCTATTGGTAACCTGACTTCTCTTGCAAAGATTCCTGATTTCTGACTACAGGAGGTTATGGGAAATAATAGTCATGAGTCTATAAATGTGATGCAAGAAATGAAGATACTGTGAAATGCTTTAAAAATAGGCAATATTTTCTATAAGATGATGAAATTCAGAATCTGCATTGCAAACTGAAGTTTTGTTCTCTAGAAGTTTTCCTGCTTTTCAAAAGATTGGCTCTTTTGAAAGGCTGTCAACTTTTCCAAATCCTTTATATTGTCAAGGTGATTTTTTTTTACTGGAATCACTCATTTCTTAAACATACTAATCTTTTCCTCTTGAAATACATTTTTCAGGAATAGCCTTTAAATTGTTTCCCTGTATATGTTCTATATCAGTGAGTTTGAAGCTTCATCATTTGCTTTATTATCTCTGAAACTCAGAGTATATGCAGTGCTAATTTTGTCCCATCAGTAGGTGTAATGAAAATGAAACTGGTTCATTAGAAGGGGGTTGGTATGCAACACCTGATTATGATGCAGCTACAGAAACTGTAGCTTAAGGAAAGCTTAACTCTGCCCTGAGCAGTTGTTTCCTCTTTGAACCTGCACAGGTTGCTCGGAGTGACGCAGCAGCGGGCTCAGTGCTGCTGAGGCTGGGGGCTACATCGCCTCCTGCAGTCAGTTTAAACGCTGACAGATGTGTCCTACAGATCACTGCCTGTGTACAAGTGTCTGCTGTTCTGCCAAATTCAACCACTCAGCACGTCTTTGCAGGGAATCTAGTAAGTAGAAGGAGCTAGAAGGTAACACCCAGTGCTGGGGCTGAGCAAATCACACAGTAATCTTCCTGGTCCTTTAAAAATCCATAGAGATGAGCATAAAATAGCATATACTCGTCTGCCACAAAATATGCACGGTGTTTTGTTGCATTTCACGGGGAGGAAACATGCACCACACATTGTAGAAGTTAATAGTTCTAGTAGGCAGGTGCAGAGAGCCCTTTTTTCCATGTGGGAGGTTGAGTAACTATTCAAGAATAAATTGTAATATATAAAAATGTTACTGTCTGATGCCCAGTGTTCCTAACCTCTGTGTTATAAAATAGTTCAGTGTGTCCCCAGACATCTTTTCATTAGCAAGTAAACCAATTATGTCAGCCATGCAAGGACTTAAATGATCCTAATGATAAAGAGGCAATCAGGGCAGTGTTATCACTTTGCTCACTCAATCCCACTTGCTGGCAGAAAGCAGCAGATTCACAAATGATTTCACAATTTATATGTAAACATGAAAAGTTTAGACAATGTGTTTCCAATCACAAAAGCAATTGCATTTGTGCCTGTATCTAAGACAGTATCTATCTGTGTGTACAGTCACAGAAGACTGGTTGTTTTTTTCCCCTGCAGACAGCCAGTACTGGAGCCAATTTGACTGTAAGCAAACAGAAGCTGATTATCTCATTACTTCTGAAGAGGTAACCCAGAAAAATTCAGAAAGCAGCATTAATGATCCCTACATTAGGATACAACAGAACTCATTGTGTCAGCCTGACAGTGCTTGCTTCACCATGAGAAAAAGAAAATTAGTTACCTTCTTTCTCACAGGAGCTCTATGATACTTTTGACTGGTTGGTCTAAATCTTGGAGATGAAATACAATAATATTGTGGAACAACCATGTCTCTTGTGCCCCACGATCCTCCCCCTTTCTGTTGCTTAAATACCTTTCAGGATGACAACATTCAATTTATTGCTTATTGTGAAGGCATCTGTTTCAGTCTTGTGTTGGTGTTGGAGAAACAAGTTCAGTAGTTTACCCAAAACCCTCTGAATGCTGCTGCCATGCGAAGTCTGAGCATCATAAACAAGTGCTGGAGTGCAAACCCTGCACAGGGCCACTGTCCCTATAGTTCTCCATATGCCTTCATGAGAGGGGCAGGAAAAAGTGAGACTGCATAGCACACACTGCAGCAGCATGTCATCAAACAAATGAGACTAGAAAGGTGTCTGTAGTTTGAATCAAAGCTCAGAGCTTTTTAGATTTCACTTAGACCTTGCTGTTTTTGCAGTTACCTGGAGTTGTCCTTGTTCTCAGCTGTCTTACAGCAAATTTTATTCACACTTCCAGCAGGATGGGGTTTACAGCCCCTTTCTCCATAAATGCACCTGATGGGTAGAAGCAAAGACTTTCAGGCAGGTAGCCCACATCAGTATTTCTTCGTGTTAGTTCTATACGTCAAGTTGGGTTAGAATTCCAGAATATATGACAATTTTTAATCTATTACAATTTCATTAAAGAAAAATGTGAGCAGTCTTTTCTTAAGTTTTGGTCATTGGACTTTTTAACAGGAAAAGAGAACTTAGAGTGATCAGAGCCTGTCTGTATAAGTTTAAGAAGTAATGGTGCTGCTGACTTAGAGATTTCGACACAATAATGTGTTCTCCTGTTCTTCAAAACTTTGTTTTTGCCCAGGATTATATTTACAGTAATCTGAGGATGCCTTACAGGCATCAGGGGGAAAAGTTAGCAAATCATAATGGTTAGGAATGGATATGAGTTTATTCAAATCATAATGAACATTTGAGGAATGTGTAGTTCAGCCATTCCAGGAAATGACAATTCCAGAAAAATTTGATTTCCCAAGTGATACAGCCACAGCACAGAACTACACGTGGTCATAGGAGCAGATTAGTACCAGAAAGATCCCGGTGATTCTAGAACTCATTTGTAGTTGTGACCGTTTTAATTAAAGGCTGTTAGGAATAAAAGAGCTTTTGACAAAGTTAAATGTGTGAGTCAGTGTGAACTGAGTATGAATTTCCACAAATGAATCTTCAAGCAGTGTGCATAACTTGTGCCTTCTAGTCTTTCTTCTTTTACTTCTTTTCTTCAGGTTCCAGTTCTCCCTGCTGCACTCGAGTCTTGGCTTCCCTGATGTAAGTTGATGATTTCAGTGCCTAGGAAAGGTAGTAAAGGTAGTTGAGCCCTTCAGAGACAAAAGAAATTCTTCTGAACTTGTTGCTGAACAATTATTGGTCTGTCTTGGGGATATCATCTGCCATGGCTCTTTCTGTTTTGAAACAGTATATTCTCTGTTTTTCTTTTTCTTTTCAGTAAGAGGAAATACCTCTAAGAGTGTTGGGGTTTTTTCCTCATCAGAGGCTCAAAATGTTACATAGTCTGCCTGGGTTCAGATGGAATTCATGGCTGGATTGAGTATGTGTAGCAGTTGGAGTAAATACAAAGTCAGGCTTAAGCTCCATTTCAGGAATTTTCTTAAATCACTTCAACCAAATATCATAAATGCAGGAGTTTTAAAAAAGGGAATAAAAGAAACACAATGCAATGCCACTATTTAGATGAATTACTGTAGACTTTGAAATGATCAGTGAGACTCTGCAGCAGAGCAGTCCAACCCACCTCTTGAAGTAAAGGGAGAAGGATACTAATCAGTGGCATTAAGAGAGAGCACCAGCACAGGACAGTTCTTCCATCCAGAAAACAGTTCACTTCTGAGAACTGAGTCCTGCCAGCTGAAATGAGGTTTAGCATATTTCATTCCTAAAGTTAAGGTTCACCCCAGGTACTTAACAAACAGAAAAAAAAGCCCTACAATTTAACTCATTGTGAGAAACATGGGACACCTCTTTGCCATGTATACTTTGCGTTGTTCAGCTGCAACTTAAACCAAAAGATATCTTTTTTTGCCTGAGATTTTCTCTGCCAAGCTCTGCTCTGATTGTTTTGCTTGTCACTTCAGTCCTAACCCTCCATCTTCCTCATCAAGCTGCAACTCATAGGCATCAGGCAATAATCACCAAATGTGCTTTTTCCCTCATAGCAGAAGTCACTGGTGGAGAATTTTCTGTCTTATGCTTTACAGAGAATAGTGATTCCAGTTATCACTGGTAAGGATTGTAACCAGTTCCTGAGCACAGCTGGTGAGAAAGCAAGACTGAAACAATAAAAGGGAATGCCCAGCTTTAAACACTCTTATGGGAGGTTTTCTTTCCATTTGGTGACAGCTGGGCAGGCTTACTCTGTGCTGGACTTCGATCCTGGTTGTTCAGCCATATGGATCAGGGGCAAGTCTTTGCTCCCTTTCAAACACTGGGCATTCATTCTTCACTGAATGCAGTGTGGCAGCAGAGCTGAGACAGGCCTGAGTCTTGTCCTGACAGAGTCAAGCTGTGACCAGAGAACTGTCCAAACTGAGGAAGTGCAGAGCACACTTGCACCTTTGGGCTTCAGGGTAACATCTGTAACTTTATCACCTCCCTCTGCCTTTGTGCTTCACCTGCTGCCACAGGCAGGACAGAGTAGAAAATCTGTTCTGTGGGATGCAGGGAGTAAGGGATGATGAACAAGGGGGTGATGGTGGAAAGAAGGAGGTGGGAGAGTACAGAAGGTGCCTCTGAGGTAAACAGAGGAAGAAGACTGCTGAGGAGAATGGTGAGCTATCAAAGAGAAGAAAAGTAAGAGAATGAAAGGGTGGGATGCAAAAGTCAGGTTTTTAGAAAAGCAAATAGGAATAGAGCTGGGGTTTGATCTGGGAAAAATAGGGATAGATGAGAATAAGAGGAACCCACAGGTTGAGAGGATCAGTTAGAGAAGAAAATAAAGATGGAGAGTAAGTCAGAATGGGAAACAGCAGAAACCAGATCTTGAGGGGGAGATAGCAGAAGAGGAACAAAGAGAGACAGATCCCAGTGTCAACTGAGAGATTGTAAGAGGTTTATGTGCAACTTTTTTGCAGGGTTTTTTGCTTTTTAGTGCATATGAATAATAGCTCCCTTGAGAGACACAAGGTCAGCTAATTAAAAGGAAATTGCAAACAAAATTAGTTCCTTGAGAAAGATGCTTTTGAAGTGCATTTTATTATTACTTTCAAATGTATTTATATTTGTCCTTTTTGAAGATAAACTACGGAAAGGATTTCCTCTTCTTAATTTGGCCCACACTAGCCTGACTGGACCTGTAATAAAAATGAATCAGGTGAGAAGCCAAACTTCTTCTTACAAAAATTGCTTTTTTTTCAGGCCTGTGCATTTGTGTGTGCTCCAGTGGTGGGTAGATCTAAATGTTGTTAGTAGTAAAGCTTTCACTATACATTAAATACAAAATGCAATCTCTGGACCCACAATGAGCCCACCACCCCTAGCAGTTGTAGGTTGTAAAGGGTCCACCAGCCCTTCAGGGTGCCAGCATGGGGACATGACAAGGACAGGGCTTAGGAGCATTGAGTGCCTGAGTCCTCGTCACTCTAACCATTCTCTAGGAAGGCTTATGGGCAGAATGTCTCTGTGGTAAGTGTTGCTCAGTTTTTTGGAGAGTTGTGTTAACCTACATGAGAGCCCATTCCTACCCTAAAGTTAAGGAGGCACAAAGCCACTCTTGCCTCCTGCCCTGCTGAGGCTCTTACCATGGGATCAAGTCTCAGAGTACTGTACCTGAATATACCCATCTGAATTTAAGGCCATTCTGTATGTTTTTCTTTCCTCAGGATCATCTGGTTATTTGCACTGATGTTCACTATCAACTGGAGGATGAGGAGGACCTTCACAGCCACTGCTGATGTCCCTTTAGTTTTAAAGAACAATAAGAGAAAAATTTAGTCTTCCTTCTGTTGCCTTATAAGGACTAGATGCAATAACATTAGAAGCATGGCTTTTCATCACTATTTTTAATGTTTGAGTAAACCTTCTTAAGCACTTTTCACAAAGCAAATCTGTTGTTTTTAAGTACAGCCAGTGTAGCTAATTGTTATTAATACTTTGGAAAACTTGCTGCAGCCCGATGAGAAGGAGTGACTGGTTCTTTTCACTAGAGTTATAGACAATACATTTTCTTAATTTTAAAAGCCAGTTCTTGCATTATTCAATTGATCTCCATTAGTGTTAGCAAAACTTTGTGCATGGAGTGAGACCTTATCCTTTGTAAGAATTTCACTATTTGTCCCTTTGTAACTGGACACCAAGAGTGGGAACGGATCTATAGAGCTCAGTGAATTGCCTTGTAATTATAGGATCATATAATCTAGTCCAGACACAGGCCTAATTAGATGAGGTTATTGAGCATGATGTCCAGTCAAGTCTTGAACCCCTCCAAGGATGAAGGTACCACAATCTCTGAGGACAATCTGTTTCACTGCTTAACCACCTTTAGAGTAAAATTTTTTTCCTGGTATCTAATCAGTATTTCCCATGTTCCAGCATCTTCTGTGGCCTTTCATACTTTGACCACACACTTCCAAGAAGATTCTGGCTCCATTTTCTCTGTAGTCTCTTTGCAAAATTTGCAGGCAACAAAATGGCCTTTCAAGCCCTCTCTTCTCCAAGGTGAACAGCCTAATCTCTCAGACTCTCCTTGTAGTTTGTGTTCTCTGGCCCCCTTGGTGGCACCTGCTGGTGCAGGCCAGAGGACAAGCCTTGCTAGTAAAAGTGGCCTTTTCTATGTCTTTTGTCAGTAGTCCCCCATCCTACTGAGCAAGAAGCCCACATTCATCTTCTGCTGTTGATGTACTTACAGAAACCTTTCCTGTTGCCCTTCAGCTCCAGCTGAACTTTGGCTTTCCTGATTTCATTCCTATGTGTGCAAACAAGATATTTGTGTTCCTTCCAAGTGGCTGGTCTCAGTTTCCATCTTCTGTGTGCTTCCTTTTTGTGCTGAAGTTCACTCAGGAGCTCCATGTTCTCCATGCTGGCTTTCTGCCACAGTTGCTCAACTGTCTGAACATTCTAATGGCCACTCTTATGCTCTGAGGCAGCTGCCCTTGAAGATTAGCCAGCTCTTCTGGGCCTCTGCTCTCCAGGGCAGCTTCCCACAGATCCTGCCAAGCAGGTCTCATCTGAAGTCTATGGCTGTAATTCTGCTCTTTGTGTTGTTGCTTCTCCCAGGATCTGAAACTCGACAGACTCATGCTCACTGCAGCCAAGGCTGTCCTTGGCCTCTATATCATACAGAAGTTGTTCTTTGATTGTGAGTAGCTGCAGCTCTTCGAGGGTATCAATCTCCAAATAATTCCATACATTTAATATTTGTAAAATGGAACCTGTATTTTTCCTTTTATCAGTGTCAACAGAGACATTCAACCAGGAGACATTAAAAGTGTATGGAAAGGAAAACTACTCTACAAATGTCACACTGCAGAAAGTTCAGTTCAGGAAAGAAACGTGGCTAGTGTAGTTTGAGCTGAATCAGTTTCTTTATCTAGCTGTCTGATAGAACACTAAAAAAAGTATCCTGAAACCAAACAGCAGTAAATCCCAGCAGGGCTTCCAATTCTTTGTATTCTTTGGTAGGTGAAGAGTGACTAGAAAATTAATGGAAGAAGAAGAACTCAAACGAAATGGAGATGCTGAATTAGATTGGTGTCCCTCACTGATACCAGAAAATGTATAGAGGTTTATGTAACTGAGGGTGTGAGTTATATTCATCATCAGTTGCCAGAGATACGAATAATGAAATTATTATGCGACTCCTTCCAGTGAATGTTAAATCTGTGTAAAGTATGAGCATTTGTTGACTGACTGACAAGGGTCTCTACCTTTTCTATTCATGGATTGCACAATGAAGTGACTCAGATTGTCCAGCAAAGTGCCCCGTGCCTGAGGGAATTTGCTTGGTACTTGCAGGCTAATTGATTAAATCACCTCCTTGACAAACCAAGTAGTACTGGTTAGCTGAAGTACTGGTTAATGGGATAAGAAAGCAGAAGAAATAGAAAGTATTGACTGCAAGGACTTGATCCTGTATATTTGTACAAGATATATACACTGTAGTGTCTGTGTGTATTTATATTTATGTATATGTTATAATATAAATACTATATTGTTTATGGTTTCCTGTATCCTGAGCAATTTCAGACAAATGGGTCTTGTTTTCCATCTGTTTTTCATATCAATGACACATTAATTTACTTATTTTACAATACAAACCTGGCTATGAATATCTGTCCTGTGGAAATACTGGAATTCTCCCTGGGGTTTCCTTCCATCTGAAAAACCAGTGCTGAAACAGTCTGCCACAAAGGCAGCACCCCACCCCAAATCGTGCATCCTGGTACCTGAGTAACCCCAGCCAACAGTTTACACTGCCTTCTGCTTATCCCTACATGAAATTTGATAGATTTAACCTGGGAGACCCGAAATAGCTTGGGATGTGGTTATCAGAGGCCACTCCCTGGGTGATAGTGCTGATGATGATAGCAACTGGCTCGCTTCAAGCCCACAGGTCTTTCCTTTAAAAGATGGGATCATAAATGCAGAAGGTTTTCCCTGCAACATCCTCAGCCCTGTGGTCTTCTCTTCAGCCTTCAGAGGAGAGGTATGGAAACAAATACATGGTGGTTGCACTTTGTCAAGGAGTGGCTTTGTTGGGAAGTGGTAGATGTCCCTAAATCTGGTTAAATTTTGAGATTTTAAGGTTTGAGAACTAAGTATATGTCAAAAAACACATTTCCTTCCAGTCCTTTCTTTTGTTCTACTTATGAAGTGTGTTTTTTTAATCTCTCAACATCTAACAGTTAAAATTAAAAAATACTACTTATACTAAAAGGCAAAGGTGTTCTTTGGGATTGCTTGAAACTGTTACAAAAAATTAAGTCAATGTTCTCTCATAATTTTGCAGATTGTTTAAATTGTGATCATGACTGAAAATATTCTGGTTTGAGGTATGTTGTTACCTCTGGTAATGAAGCAGCTAGTGAAAGATGCAGCAATATCAAAACAATTTTTCCTGTGTTAGGAAAGAGACAATTGTCTGCTTAAAGATGGTTTCATTCCAGCTCTTCAACAGCCCCATGGCAACTAAAGAAATTTTACCTGTAAAAGTAATGCTAGAAAAGACACTTTCCTGTACTTTCAGCTGTTCATAATCCTGTGTAGTAGCTGGAAATGAGGAAAACCATAATAATGTGACCTGTTTGCTGGGTCAATCCCAGATGACAAATACCTCCATAGAAAGCTGTTCCCAGCTGTGGTGAAAAAACAAAACCAGTCTCTGATTTTGTCCAGTTTTGTTTAAAAATTCTCCATCAGAGTGGCTTCTCTCACTCTGCCTGGGAAACCTTGCTGAAAGCAAGACCTTCTTGCTTTCACACTACATACAGTCTGTGATTCATACAGATAGCTCCATCTCAGTTTAAATCCTGTCACAGAAGCCCCTGGGATGGGCATTTGCTTCACTCATTCACCATCCCTGTGGTGAGTCCTGTAGAGCCACCAAATTACAGCTGAAAAATTCAGTGTTTGTCCAGATGGATGTATCCCAAGCACTCTCCCCAGTCTCTATGGCAGTGAATAGGCAGGCTTTTCTCCTCTACCCCATGGATCTCACTTTTTGTAACAGTCTGTGGAGAATGGGTTGCTGTTCAGGGTTGCTGGGCTTTCCACTTTCTTCATTCTGGAGGAAAAGCTGGTGTCCAGGGTAGGGGGGTGAGGGAGTACAACCACCAAGTGACACAGCATGGATTTCTGCTATCATTATAAATATTTATTAACAGGTCTTGTAAAAAACAAGGAAAATGGTGAAGATTTGCTGTTCTCTCCTCCTCTTAAGTTTGCTCAGCGGGCAGCTGAGTGCCAACCCTGGACTCAAAGTGAGGATCACCCAGAAGGGGCTGGAGTATGGTAAGTGGGATGTTCTCAGGAGCTGTTAGTGGCATTGCCTTGAATGCTGATATGACAAAGGAAACAGAGGGCAGTAGGAGTAAATGACCCAATGACAGGCTATAAAGGAAAGGTTAACAGCACAGTAGAGCAAAGTCAGTGAGCTGTTTGACAGCACTGGACATCATAGCAAGGTTCATCTGACCTCAGTGAGACCTGAAACAACACTGCTGGGTCTCAAGTGAGATACCACCTTCTCGCTGGTTCTGTGTCCATCACATTTCCTAAGCCAGAAGCATGTAACTATGAACTCCCAGGCACTATCAAAGGCAACTGAACTGGTCACTGTTTTCCTGTAGCCAAGGAGGTTGGGCTGGAAATCCTGAAGCAGAATATGGAGAAGGAGCGTTTCCCTGATTTGACTGGCCATGAGAAATTTGGGCTTGGTAATGTCAAATACAACATGTCAAGGTAAGTGTTCTGTCTGAGGGCAATTTGGGTTTGACTGAAATTTGTATCTTGTTTTGTGTTCATTCTGTCTCATGAAATACAATTTTTTTTAATCTTTTCTCTCTCATGCTCTAGAATACACGTTACTGCTGTTGAATTACCCAGTGCTTCCATCTCCCTCCTACCAGGGACTGGGATAAAACTGGTGATTGGAAATGCTTCTCTAACCATCGATATGAACTGGAACATAAGGACCTGGATGTTGTATGTACAACTTTGCATGGCCTGGGATTTTTTTCTTGATGGATAATACAAAAATGCAAATTTTAGTTTATTCTTGTGAGCCCTTCATGGTAAAGGTGCTCTTTATCAGCTGGCAGCAGTAACCCAGGAGCACAGACTGGTGCTTCTCAGCAGGGCTGCTGGTGAGAAACAGCCCCTGCCCCCTCAGACATCAGCACTGATGGAGAGCCCATGGCTGAGAAGTGCTGCTGCAAATAGTACAGGACTGCTGCTCTAGCTGAATGCTGTCATTGTCCAGCCTGCCAGCTAATGACACATTTAGAAAAACTGTAGTGTGGTGGATCACAGTCCAGTATAATAAACCCTCATAGTGCAGTCACACTATTAGAAACCCTCTGCTATGCCACCAAGAGATACAGTTCAAAAGCTGATGGAAAATGGATGAGCAAAGGGCAATATCCTTAGAGCAGTCTCCACACCTTCCTAGTCCCACGCTGTTCCAGAGGAAAGAAAACTCTCTTCCCTTCCCCACAACCCACATTACCTATATTGCTAAATTGACTGAATTACAGCAGTCTCTGAGCTGCACTTCTGCCAGGGACAGCAGGGCTGCATGCAGGGGGAGGGACCTGGGAGCTGATGGGGGTGACACAGCAGGAGGCACAGTGCCCTCACTGGCAATCACCCCACACGGGCAAGCAAAGCAGAATAATGGCAGTGACCAGCAGCAGCCACGAGTCCTCATTGCCAGGCAATTCCATAGTGAAGAGGTGGGGGGTTTTCAGTTTTTATTTCTTTTTGCTTTATGCAGCAAAGACAGCGGAAGAGGCACAGTGCACATTTCAAAGGTGTTTGTTACCGCAGTCTTTTCAACGCCCCTGGGTAACACAGGCCCTACGTCAATATCCCTCACCAGCTGCCAGACAACTTCTGGTGACATAGATATCAAGCTGAATGGGAAAAGTGGGTAAGTGGAAAAGATCTGTGTAAACTCTCTCAGAAATCAACTGTCAATAATAACTGTCAATGAACGGCAGGGACAACTTCACAAACTAGGGCACACAGAATTGCTTTTAGGCATCATAGGCACCAAAGGTGAGAACTGGGGCCCTAACACAGCATTAAAATGGCCAACATTGATATTTGTCCTTGTATTTACACACAGTAGAAGATAGAGACAGCCTCAAACAATCCCTTGTGCTTCTTCAGCACCACTTCTTTCAAACTTCTTCTCTAATCTTCAACCCTAGGTAGAAGTTACATGCTTGTACTGTGCTTCACTCCTCCTAGTAACAGTGCTATCAAAATTGAACAGAACCAGACTGCTGTCTGTTAAGCCTCTGGATATAGCCCCAAGAAACAGTATTTCATTGTTTTCTTGTATTTCTCTCACTGTCTGAATACCACTCTTGTCACCTGTTTGGGGGGTTGTTTTTGTTTTTTTATCTTTACTTGTTTTGGAGGTTCCTAGTGCAGACACTATTTCATACATACATGATGGTGGTACCATGAAGAATTCCCTTTTCATAAATGTGAATTAACCCAGGCTGAGATGCTCAGTAGTGAAATTATCATCTTTTAAATGGTGTCTCTCTGATAGTTTTTACATTTCAAAAAGCTCCCATGTGTACTAGAGTATCACACTACGAGGCCATTAAATTCATGTTCTGCAGAGATATCTGATCTGTTAATGAGCATAGTGCTTGACCCATTAATTGCCTTCTTCCTTCCCTCTAGCTTCCTGCATAACTTCTTTATCAAGTATCTGAAGAAACCCATTTACAGGAGCTTGGTCACTAATGTAAGCCTTTCACACTGTGTAGGGGAGGGGTGTAAGGAGGATGGCGTTCACAAGTCAGTGCTGTGAACTTGGCAAAGGAAGAGCTAGAAAAATAATCCTGTAATAGTCCTATGCTGCTCTGATCAGCACAGCCATCATTCTGCCAGCCAGAAATGATTCCAGATAAAGTGCCAGGTTCATGGCCAAGATACTGACACAGCTACATTCAACCAAGGCAGCAGTAGGGATAGAAAATGTAGTTATTTTTCCATTCCAATGCAGAGTAAGCCCCTGCCTGTGTACCTACAGGTATCCTGAGGTTTGGGTCATTTTTGTGCTTGGCGGACAAAACATATACTGGGTGATGCATAGAGAAATTATAGTATCTCAACTGATAGCATGACATATTTCAACTTCATAGTATCAAAGAGGTGAGTAGTTCGGATGACAACCTGCCCAGGGCCACTGAGAGGAGACAGAGCTTGAGATGGCTTTCATTCTGTCCAGGGATTTACAGTTGGACTCGATGATCTTAAGGGTCTTTTCCAACCTAAATGATTCCATGATTCTGAGATGTCTCCCGTGAGACCAATATGAGATCTGGCCTCGCACTATTTAAGGCTGTGGTTTTGTCACCCCCACCAGGCTGCCTCTGGAAACTTGGCTCTTTTTTGCAGCTCTGACATAGGACATGCTTACATTGCACCAAGCAGAAACCTTGGGGATCCAGTTAGCTGAAGAGAAGGCAGATTAGGTGTTTTGATAAATAAATGCTGCAATGTGTGTCATGCAGCAGAGGGATCTGCTAGAACACATGTAAGAGGTGCTTACACATCCATGCTAATCAGGCCATAACTTGAGAGTGCTTTTATTACAGTCATGTCCCAATATCAGAGCTGGGATCCAGCTGATAGATGAAGACCTCCGAGCACTGAATGGTGAGTCATTAGTGATTCCTTTCCTTCTCATTTCTCTCTTCTGATCAGTGAAATTCTGCTGCTTCCTTAGCAGCAGCTGCTTGGCGATGCCTTCAGGAGTGGTATCAGTCCCTCTGCTCCGTCTGCTCCCTTGCATACAGAGCCACAGTTAAATAAAGGTTGGGCTACTTGGGCAAGAAATTTGTGTTTCTAAGAGCCAAGGACTCGGTAGCAATTCTCAACTTGCAAATGTGGCAGTGTGCACTTCTGTTGTGAGAAATGCCACTTAGAGGCCACACAGTACTGATGCTGAGGCACTTTTCCCTTACCATGCTCCAAGTCTTCCTGCACACACAGCACTTTACAAGCTGAAGCATGCTCTCCTAGTCTGCCTGGAAATTAATTTTTACTTGCCTCATTATCAGACTTGCCAAAGGCAAAATGAAAAAGCTTCTTTGCAAAAATCTTCTCACTTGAACCACTTTGGGTTAGATTTGCAGGCATTTAAGACACCCCAAGTGTTGGCCAGATACCACATGCAAAACACAGGTATCTAAGCAAATCAGGCACCCTTCTTCTGGGAAAATATTTGCACATTACAGGCACTTCAGATACTCTTAGAACTGCTTGACCAGAAATCCCAACACCTCCTTATGCCCAGAAGCACTGATACAGCCATCTCCTTTTTTTGGGTTAGACCAAACTTACTTTCCAAAATGAGAAAGCAACAGACAAGCTAGAGAAGATGCTTTACTGAGGGTGTCAGTGGAAACATCAAATCTTAGGTCAGAATGCATGTTAGGAGGTTCCTGGTTGTGTTTGTCCCTACTCTCTGGAACAACTTGTGTTATTCCCCATCAGAAACTTCGTTTTAAGTATACATAAAATTATTTCTGTGTTTTTTGTAATGTTCTGTGTCTTATCTACCACCCTTACAGTTGCAATGCAGATTGATGATTTGGCTGAAGTAGACTACTCCTTAAGTAGCTTGCCGGCAGTATTTCGACCATTCATTGACCTGGACTTAAAGGTAGTTGCCTGCAGTGCTGTTTGCCCAGATTGCTGTGGGTTCCATCATTCTATGAGACACTTTCTAAGATGACCATGATTGTTGTTCTGAACATAAAGGCTCATTATCTGAGAAGACAGACATTTCAAAGCATTATTGCATTTGTTACAGTAATAATTTGTAATGATCCTGTTGAGAAATGAATTATTCAAAGGCCACATCCTTTTCTTTAAACTGCTGTTGAGTTGGTTGTGAAAAATAGAGACCAGTTAAAGTTGACTAACCAAGCTAGAAGAAAAGAGAAAGGGAAAGGAAAGAAAAAAGGTATTCAACCTCATCTTTCTCTCACTGTTGATTAATGTCTGGGACTTCATTTTTCAGTCAGTCAGGGTAATATTTCTATACATGGGCCTAACTAGATGTGTCTGCAGTCAGATGAGAAAGGAAAAGAAAGAGCAAGAATTAAGCCTCTGGCTTCTTGAATGGGAAGACAGAAGACCCTTTCAAAAGCTTGGGAGCCCAAGGAGTCCTGCCGAGTCCAAGGACTTGAAAGTTTATTTCAAACTAAGGAAGAAGTCTCCTTATGTACTGAAACTAAAATCTGACTAGTTCCTAATTCTAAAATTACTTCATTGAGGGTAGTTGTCATCATTATAGTATGTGAGATCCTTAATTAATTTTAAGCTGCCTTGTGCTTGGTGCTCTATATAGGCAAAGTGAGAAGACAGTCTTGTCACAAAGATCCTGAAAATTAAGTATTAAAAAAAAGGACAACAGGGAAATAAGAGAGGTGGAAACACAAAGGAACAAAAAGTTAGTGTCTGTTTGTATGGTAGACACTGGTCTCAGCATACCAGCTCTGCAGCTCCAGTCAAACTCTTCTGAGTATTGCAGCAACTAGATTTTAAGCAGGGACTTGAGTCTGACTAAAGAGGTAAAATCATGTTTGTTCCAAGAGCTATTCTCCCACATAAGTTACATGGAGGAAATATACAAAGCAAGTGACTGGTAAATCCAGCAAGTGAGTATTGAATAGGAGGTCACCAGCTGTGATTCAGCACTTTGTAAGCATTTTGATAGTCCTTAAAAGGCAACAGGAGCTTTAGAGCTAGATGAGACAATAAAAACAGACAAAATACATTTGAGATGAAACAGAACTAATAAAAAACTCTAACCTTTAAATGTCTTCATCCCTTTAAATCAATTTTTGACTTTGACTTTTTTGTTTCATCTGCATGCATTTGGAAGTATTAGATCTACAAGGCTTGGCTAATATAATGGGTAGTTCAGAGGACAACACAGACATAACTTTCTCTCATAAGCCTTTTGTCTGCACAAGTTATCAACTTGATTCTAGGTAGAGTAAGGTGTTGATTTTGACCAAGAAAGACCTCTGGTTTTAGAGATCAGTTTTGTAATTGAGACAATTGGATGGCTCTTAAGCAGCAGTTCTCATATTTAAATTCCTGGAGATAAGGAAAGGAGAAAGCAAGGCTTTTCAGAAAGGAGGACCACTAGTCATGTTCTTCATGCATTTAGACCCTTCATTTAGAGGGTGATCTGAGGTGGCAGACTGTCCTCAGCAGGTGACCAGTATCCCAAAAGACAGATCCTGGGCCTCATCTGTGAGATGTCCAAATGCTGGAACTTGCCTTTACCACCTGCTTGAAAGCACCAAGCCTTCAGCACGTACAACAAAGCCTGCATACTCATTTATATACTAAATGAATAGCCTGGGCAAAGTAAAGGAAAGTAGCATTCATTGTCTGTAGTCATGGTAAAATTATATTTTGACTCTGTTTTTTCATCTCTGACAATAACTCCTAGGGCATAGTGTTCCCAGCTGGAAACTACACTGACTCTCCCTACGTGCCAGCTTCCTTCACAATCCCGGACCAAAGGGACTCCATGCTCTACCTTGCCTTCTCTGAGTATTTCTTTCAGACCTCCTCATTTGCTTACTACACTGCAGGAGCCTTCAACATGACCATTGCAGAGGAGGTGAGCAGGACACAGAGGAATGGGGTCAGAGTGGTTCACATAGGGCTTTGACCAGCCAGATGTCAGCATGTGGCCGTATAAAACTCTTAGCTGGTCTGCAGAGTCCTGAGACAGTAGATTATAAATACTAGGGGATTGTTATTCTCTTTTATTTATGCTCTGTATAGATGCCTCAGGCCACAGCCAGGCATGCCAAGTTCCACCGAGCGAAGTACCAAATACTGCCAACTTTGTTACAAAAAATAAGGGGCTTGTAGACCTGAGGCACAGACTTCTCTAATATGGACAAGGGATCAGCTCTGGAGAATTTTGTTTTCTGAGGGATCTCTATAGAATGAAAGTACTACAGGGGCCTTGTAAGCAAAGCATATGTCAAAGCACAGCATCTGTGGCTTGGAGGCTGCCTGACTTGGCTAACCTGACTGCAGGAGGTTCAGTAAGTCCCAAACCCTATAGACTGCAGCCCAAACTATAATGACATTAAGCATTTGCTTTCTGAGGGATTATTTTGGCATGTATTATTGGGAAGCTGCTTGAAGTATACTGAGTCTCTTAGGAATATTTCTGAGAGGTACAAACTCAAAGATGACAGTAATAATGCATTTAGAAAAAAGCTGACCATGAAGGTCAAATCTGGTAACTCATTTGTTCTCTCACTTATTTTTTTCTTTCAGACTTGCAGCTATTTTAATATAAACACAGAGATATTTGGCACTATCATCCCTGAGGTGAGTATCATTACTTTCGCAAAGTCTTAGGGAACCCACCCAGCATGGGTGTCAAGACACCTTACTACTGGTGTGTCCCAAAGGTTTGTAGGGCCAGCAGGGCACCTGTGCTGATGAAGTGGGCACATGTGTGCCTTGTAACAGGAGAGCAGATGGGCCTTGTCACTTCCCACCCCATGATGAGTTGAATGACTTGCACTGTTACCAAACATAATCTTGGCCCATGACCTTGCACATCAATCTTTTCTCTGGGCACCATGCCCAAGCCACAGCTGTTCCCACCTAAAACCAGCTCTACACAGCAAAAAGCTTCCAGTCATGAGTCCTGCTTTGAGAGACCTCCAAGAGGGCCTCAGCTCAGAAAAAAACACCTTTCTCCTCTCCAAATCTGCATAATTCTTTTTGCTTTGCTGTTGGCCTGTGAGGGATGAGCAGAAGCACCTGGGAAGGGACCACGTGCAGGAAAATGAGCTAACAGATGGGCAGGAAACATCCTATGGAACAGACAAGGCAGGTGCACAGGATTTCCATTTATTTTAGGGGGAGGAGATGAATGTAACAGCACAGAGAATATGAGCACACATGACTTCTGCCAGCCTTCTGAGACAGAATGAGAAACCAAAAATGAGCATAAGAACCCCTAGGCTATAAATGCCAAAGATGGGTGAAATCAGATGAACGGTTCAAAGTACTTCACATTCTTGTTTGCTTCCCAGATGTTATTAAGTTCCCTCCTCAGAAATGTAAGAATTCTCCAAGGGCAGTCATGTATGGTGTTCTCCATAAAATGCCATGAGCATTGATGCTAACATTCCACCTCCTCTGTTTCAAATACTGAACTTGGTGAGCCTGTGGTGAGCCTTCAGGCAATGAACAGAGTAAGGCTCCTCTGAGGACAGTCCAGAGGAGGAACTCATCTCCTGAGATGGGTGAATTTCAAAGTGAGTAACTCCTGAGCTCTTTTATTGTGTGACTAAATAGCACATTCATGGTCCATTTATCTCCTCTGTTTAATTTAGTATGTAATTTCTCTTGAAATTATATGGAAAAATTTGTATTCCTCAAGTGGAAGGAACTTTCCACTGCATTCCTGAGTGGCCAATACTGTTAATTTAGCACCAGAGGAAACCTTTATTTCCTGCTTACCTGAAAGAATCTTATGTTAGCAGCTATCCTTAGCCTCGTCATAAGGAACTACTTCAAAATTATTGCTTCAAAACTGAGAACATGCAGTATTCTGATCTATTCTATGAGAAAAGTGTTTTTCTTTTTTTCTTTTTTTGTCTTTGAATCTTACAGGTAGCTAAATATTCAGTTACACCCAACCCAGTGATGTTGAAGCTAATGGCTACTGAAATCCCTATCATCAGCTTAGAGCAGGATTCCTTCACGGTAGAGATTCAGGGCTCCATGGAGGTGTTGGCTGTTCTGCCAGACTCAACCACCCAGTCTCTGTTCACAATGAACATAGTAAGTACAACAAACAAGGTGACATTTAACACAGGGTTAAATATGTTTATTCCTTCCTTCTGTTAAAACTCTGTACAAGAATCAAAGAAAATGCCAAATTTCTACTACTTAAACATGCAAGTTCCCCTTAGTCACAGGTGGAATGTAGGCATGACCTCACCTAACCTATAGGACATTTCTATGGTAAAGAACATTCTTCTACAGATGGACAAAAATCCAGATATACAGTGATTCTGATTAACCAAGGTTTTGTTCTCTGGAATGACAGTTCTGCAAGTATGAGTCATGCCTCTTGACAACTTGTTCATGGCTTTGGTTAATGATATCTCATTACCCCCATTTCAGCTCCTGCCAGTGCCATTCAAACAAACAGACATTTACTATGTGCAGCTTGCAATGAGAAAGTTGCATTTACCTAAAACAGCTTCCATACATAACTGGAAAGATGGTATTTATGTATTTGTGACTAATTCACAGGAAGGGTCCTGGGGTTTTTTATGTGTGGTAACCCATGGTTTCTTTATTCTGCAGGCAGCCAACACCAGCATTTCTCTGAATATATTTGATCAGAAATTGATGGGCTCACTATGTTTGAACAGGTAATCCAACCTGGGCTGAAAAAGATTTCCAGCCCTTTGGAAAACAGCATTAGCAATCCCAACATTAGTAGTTTGGACATATGATCAGATAACCATGAATACGTTTTGCTGGTAAATTCATCTGCATTAGATTCTCTAAATCTGGCAGCACTTGTACAGTTTAGAGGAGGCAGGAAGCTTCTCTCTGACAACTGCCATGTCCCCAAGGGACTGCCCACCAGCTTGGGATTGCTGTAGGGCAGTGGTTTCACTGGAATTCTCTGGTTTTACTTCTACTCTCCCCTCTTAGCTGGGTAAACTAAGCGTGTAGGGCAGTTTTGATGACCATAAATCATCTGAGAGTTTCCTTCATCACTTTCCAGCTGGCAAGATGTCATGGCTTTCTAGACAACCTGTGCCACTAAGGAATGTCAGAGCAGTCCAGGGCACAGTAAAGAACCTGGGCCCCTGCAGGTGCCCTATGCAGATATTCATGTAGCAGACATTCAGTAACTGAAGTCCTGCAACTTCCAAGGGTCAGAAAGCTGGAGACCAGAGGCTAGGTCATTTACACATCTAGCATGTCACATTTCATGGAGAAGAAGCTCTGTATGCCAGGACCTCACAACTGGGAATTGGGACTTCAATTTCATAATAGTGCCTAAGAAAGACACGGGGTTAAGAACATGCAGAGTTCGTCAGGGCAGAGGGATGTGAGGAATTTAAGGAGGATAGTGCTGTTAGCATTTTCTGCAGTAATTTTCAAAGAGGAAAATCTAGAGTGTGCTGGAAGCTGGCCTTGTGAACTCAGGTACTGATGCTGAGGAAACTCAGAAATCTTTTGTTGGATACAAGAGGAACATAGGGAATAAGTATTTCAATTTGGAAACAGAGGCAGTAGCAACAAAGCCAGCAGCTGCAGTACCATACCATGAACAAATCCATTCTTCGTGGTATTACTCACACAAAAGCATTATGCAGATGTACCAAAATCCTTGCAAAACACCTGACACCCTGCAAGTCCTTGGTAAAATCAATTGTCAGTAGGATTTCCAAAACAGCATAGAGGGAGAAGCACACTCACATTGCTGCCTACAGCCCTTCTAGCACACTCTTGCATGGATGCTCAGCAATGCTCCAAGAAAATGTCTTTCTCTGTGCAGCAGTATGCAGTGTGTGAAATTGCTTCAAAAATATATTTACAGATGGTTCTTAAGGCCTGGAGCTCTACAGCAATGACTGCACTTGATTAGAATAAGTGTGTTTATCCTTTCTAAGTGACTCATCTTGTTTCACTTCTTCCCCTCAGGCTCCAGTTCTCCCTAGCCCACTCCAATGTTGGCTCTTTTGAGGTAAGTGGGTAGTTGAAGCATATAGGAAATGCAAACCAAGAATATCAATGATATCAAGGCTAAAGAGTAAGCAGCTAAATTTTATCTGTATTTCCAAATAATTTGGCTTCATTCCCAGATGGCTCTTTTCCTGTCTTCTGACAGCCACCGCTCTGTTCCGCGCTTAAAAGTATACTCTTTGGGGCAAGTTAGTGCTCTGCAAAGGAGATACTCTGTAGCTCCCCCGGCTGTAGTAAGCAGAGATGTCTCGAATCATGCCGGTGAAACAGAACAGACCTGACCTGCAGCAGCAGAGCCGAGCGCCGTCTAATGGTCACAAGGATGGCTGAGGCACAGCCACAGGCACAGGCGCTCCGTGGGCTGCCGTGATGCTCACCAAGGGGCTCGGAATTACGGCAAGGAGGGGGAGCCAAGATCCTTCCCTCAGATGCCTGAAATAGAGCAGTTGTAGCCTTGCAGGGAAAAACCCTGCCTCCGCAGAGAGTCATTTCATTCTCAGTATAATCAATCAGTTCCGAATAGCTGAGGAGAAAGGATTACAACTGTTCTGGTCCTGCTTTGCTATTGGTGATAAATTATCTCACAATAAATAAAGGAAATAGACTGTTTTAAATTAAAATGTTGGCCAAGCATAATGAAATCCATTTGCATTTTGCATCTCACTTCCTTTACATCATTCCAAAACCTGAAGATCCAAAGTTTACTTGAGCTTACGACTCTTTCAGGCTGAAAGAGAGCTGGAAGTTGAATAAGAGCCTACTAACTCCACCCAGGATTAGGACACAACAGTTCTACTGCCATCAGGAAATGATGGCTAACTCAGTTTTCTTGTCTGTGGCAGGTCTTGCTTCTGGAGAACATCCTATCTTACATTTTACAGACTGAAGTAATTCCATCAGCTAATGGTAAGGCTGTATTTCAAAGCATCAGCTAAAAAGCTTCCAGTAGAGTGTGTGATTCTAGGAACTTCTACTGACCTTCTGATTAAGTTTTCATCTCCCATTAATTGGAGTGGAAAATGACCATCAGCCAGTAAACAGTGGAAGGGGGAGATTGATCTATCTGTAGGGGTGTAAGTGCTCCCTCTCACTGGCACTGTTCTGCAAAAAGGGCAAAAATTACTCGGAAAGTAAAAATTCCTCTGCCTTCATCTCAGTCTAGGTGGCCCTGATGCAGCAGGGGGAAAAGCATGTCTCTCTCACCTGCGCACCTGCCTGAGGCCACCATACATGAAATGTATTCCTTTTTATTGGACCAGCACAGAGCTTTTGCCTCTCATCAATCTTATTTAAGGCCCTGGAGGGAGATACAGCTTTGTGTCAGCCCTCTGTACTGGGATGAACATCACCTTCTTTAGTTAATGGATACAAATGGGAACAGGTTCTAATGATAGTAGAGCTGTATTAACAATCCCTCAGGGATCATTAGGGACAAATCACTGAGTATGTAATGTGTTGGACATGAAATGCCTTGGTTTGGCTGCAACACTCTGCCAAGAGAGAAGCACTTGTAATTCTCTTTTCCCACTGGTAAATGAGCAGCTTAGCCACCTCCCAGGGTTGCTTGTGAAGATTAAGAGGCTAATTGGTATGAATGACCTACAAGTCTCTGCATAAACAGTGTTGTTGAAGGGCAGGTGTTTATTCTCTTTCTAATGCATACCTAGAATCATTGTTTGTCTCTTTTTTCAAGCTAAACTGTCAAAAGGATTTCCTCTTCCCAATCTGGCCAATGTTACCTTGACAAGACCTCGCATTACAATTGTACAGGTGAGATTTTGATACTTACGAAAGATTTTCCTTTATGAAAGGTTATCCCTCTTTTTCCTTTTTTTTTCTAGGCATTTATTCACCTTCTATTGTGCCAGAAATTTGCTGTATTTGAGCTACTTAAGTAGTAAAAATGGGTTTAAAATGAGATCTGTAATAATGGTAAAAGTCTATTAGAAACAAATGTATCTTTCTTTGAGAGGCAAAGTTAGAACTGAATATATAACTATGGAGTTATCAAATGCACAACTTGTTCAGCCTTGCAAGTTGCAATTCAGTGTAAAATCAGGTTTACCATATTGCTCAAATTTGGCCAATTGCATCAAGTTAGAGTTATAACTATCTCACTGTCCTGTTGAATACTTGAAATATGAGAGGGAGGCAAATTCAATTTTGTGCACCTAGGATGCCCAGATTTTGCCAATATTTAGTGATGATGACTCAGGCTAGTAGCCAAAAGTAGTTAGTGAGCTCTCAGAAAATATTTTTTTGCCTTCTGGTTATCCTTCTCCTAATCTAGCCCATAGTTTGAGCCTACAGATTGTTGCTAGGCAATCAGTCAGAACAAGGGCATTGCTGACAAATGAATGCCCAGAAAATGAGTAAGCCTCTTGCGTTTCTCCACTTCTTTACCAACTTCTCTAAGTTATTTTCAGCTTTGCAGAGACTCCTAAATCTTTGTTTGCAGATAAGCACAAAACACAGCTCAGGAAAGGAAACGCAAAGGTCTGTATGTGCTGACAATGGGGAAAGCTTTAAGGGCAAGTTTAGATTAAATGGCTAATTCTTAAATGGCACAAATTAGGTAAAAAATAATCCCACCTTGTGGTGATTGCCTAATTGCCTCAAGGCTCAGATGAACCTTCCTAAGCAGGCTGTATGATCTATGATCTTAGATTCCCTTCTGTCACTAACATGGGGTAAAGGGATAATAGCACCCAGGGAAAGATGGAGCCCTTTTGCAAAGTTCAAAGGACAGAGCTGAATAAAACTTGTTACTTCCAAGGCCAAGCTCTTCTCATTAGATTTTTGGACCTTAAACACCAAGATCAATTTGAAATTAAAAAACTCCAAAATAACACGTTCATTTTAATTCATAGTATGTCCATGACTGTTTTTTTCCCCACAGGGATACGTGTTGATTTCGACTGATGTCCATTACAAATCCTAAAGGAGAAGAGAAACCACTTGTTGAGCATGAACTTCAAATCAAGACAATAATGTGACTCTGAAGACTGAACACTGCCCAGTTCTGCTGAAATGCTTAACTTGAGCTCTGACAGCCCCCATCCTGGTTTGGGTGCAAGAGCGGGTGCTGGGAATCAAAAAAAGCTGATGGAATGGTTTGCTGGTATAATGGTGTTAAAAAGCAGACCCAAGGAAAAACATGTAACACATGCTTGACATTTATTTATTCTATAGTTTAACTGATGCAAAAATGTTTTTAAGATTATTGACTCTTTTGAAATACAATTTTGTCTATGCAGCATCTTTCTGAAAGTGTAATCTCTTAAAATTAGCAAAAGAACATTGTCAAAATGCTGCTAGGGCAGATACAGCTGCTAATATGTTTCTACTCTAACCATCTTAAACACATAAAACACTTCCCTGCAGTATGGAGTGAGCCCTCTCCAGAACCGTGGAACCGTCAGACTAGGAACTGTGCCAGTTACAATGGGAACTAAAATCTTTTCAGTGTCTTAATATAAATCTTGAGATGCAGAAGCAGTAACAAAGTGGCACTACTACTCCCCCTCTCTCCCTGTGACTCTTCAAATCCTTGTGCCTGTCCGTGTGCCCTGTTCGGTGCTGTTTAGCCAGGTTAGATACATTTAACTCCTTCGGTGTTTCTGGGCAAGTCCTCTAAATCTAATTCTCTGACATCTTTGGCTGAATTGAGCTTTAGATACTTTTCTAACTTTATTTGTTACCTTACCCTCTTTCTTTCTCCTCCCATGAGTTTTTTCCAATACTTTATTAGCGTGCCAATGTGAACACAGTTCTGCTGAAGGCCATGCCTGCCCTGCAGTGTGTAGGTGCTTGTGCTTTGGCCAAACCCGCATGGGAAGCCGGCTCTGGCCTCCCAAACACCCGTTTCCCTCATGCTGAGAAACGCGATCGGCGATGGGGTGCAGGCAGTTTTTGCCTGTCTGGAATTGAGAGAGCTCATCCCATGTGCTGCAGGGCGCTACCTAAACATCCCAGGGGCCAAAGCTCCTCTGCCCTGCGGATTAGCAAGCACAGACACTTGAAAAAAGCACTTCCACGCAAACCAGCCCCAAAGCCGCAGGTGGTATGAGGGAGGAGGCAGCCAGGTACGAACCCGACGCCCTGCGCTCCCTCTCCCACCCTGGCCCGCGGGTACCGGGTGCCGGGCCCGGGCTGCCGCAGCCGCTCCCTCACCGCGGCCGGCGGCCCTGGCACGGCTTCCCGGGGGCCGGCACGGCTGAGGGGCGGGCGGACGGGCCGAGGCGGCGGCGGCAGGCAGCGCTGAGGGGGCGGGTTAGAGCCTCGGCAGCAGGTTTGAGCCTCGGCGGCTCCTGTCCGCTGCCGCCGCGGATCGCGTCAGTTCCTGCCGCCGGCCCGGCGCTGCCAGCGGGGTCTGCGACCGGAGCGCCGCCGCCATGAGCCGCAGCTACAACGATGAGCTGCAGTACCTGGACAAGATCGACAAGAACTGCTGGCGGATCAAGAAGGGCTTCGTGCCGAACATGCGTGTGCGTGGGAGGGGGCCTGGGTGGCCGGGGCGGGGGAAGGGGCGCGGGGCCGGGGTCGGGCTCGGGCGGCCCGGGCGGCTGACGGCTCTCCCCGCAGGTGGAGGGCGTTTTCTACGTGAACGACCCGCTGGAGAAGCTGATGTTCGAGGAGCTGCGCAATGCCTGCCGCGGCGGAGGTGGGTCCGGCGGGGAGCGGCGTGCGGACCGCCTGACTTGGGGGGTGACACACAATCCCGGAATCAGTCGGTCTGGAAAAGATCTCTGAGGTTACCGAGCCTGTGACCGAACACCACCACGCCAGCTAGACCATGGCACTGAGTGCCGCGTCCAGCCTTTCCTTGAGCACCTCCAGGGACCGTGACTCCGCCACCTCCCTAGGCAGCCCATTCCAGTGTCTAATCACCCTTACCGCGAGGGAATTCCTCCTGACGTCCAACCTAAACCTCTCCTGGCACTCTCAGACTGTGGTGTTGTTCTGTCGCTGGTGGCCTGGGGGAAGAGGCGGTGTGCTGTGCCCCAGGGCTGTGCCCGCCCGTCCCTCCCCGAGCCCCGCGGTGCAGCAGAGAGCGGGCAGTGACCCGGGGCGGGTGTGCAGAGGCGGCAGGCAGGAGCGAGTTATCCCGCCGTGTGTGCCGCTGCAGCAGAGAGCGGGCAGTGACCCGCGGGTGGGTGTGGAGAGGCGGCAGGCAGGAGCGAGTTATCCCGCTGTGTGTGCCGCTGCAGCCCGGGCAGCAGCAGCACAGGGCCCCGGCAGCCGTGGCATGTCCCGGGCCCGGCTCTGGGTCCAGCAGTGTTCCCTCAGTGCCGGCTCTCAGTTTATTTTGGTGGGGGTAGTGCCTGGGGCAGGAATGCAGGGCTGCATCCGAGCTGCCGGCTGGGCTGGTTGGGAGCACGCTGCTGCTGTTAGCACAGACCCCACTCTATTGGTATGAGCACAGCAGAAGTTGAGCTTCAGTGAAATAAACACCACATTTAATGAAACTGCAGATTGTGCACAATCCCAATGCTTTATACCAGATTTGAAGGGTTGTAAGACCTCTTTTGCCAAGGTTTTAAACACCCTCTTTAGAAAGTGTTTCATTGTGATTATCATGGTAAATTACCAGTTTACTTTTTTAAAAAAAAATCTTTTTCAGGTGCGGGTGGCTTTTTGCCTGCTATGAAGCAGATTGGGAATGTGGCTGCATTACCTGGTATTGTTCATGTGAGTTACTGCTCTGAGAATCTGCTCTTTTTCTGTTCCCATTTGCCTGAGATTATTGCATTCCAAATGGGAACTCTCTTAGGAGAAGAGGTATGGACCGAAGTTCTTCTCAAGGCACTTTGTGTGTTAGAAACCTGTGTCTCAGTAAGGAGAGCTTGCAAGGGCAGGCTGCAAAACTAAGTTGTCAGAAAGGGAAGTACCCACTTACTTCATTGCTTGTCTTTTGACATGAATCTTTTCATGCTGTTTCAGTTTCTTGAGCCGCCTTTCCCCACTGTTTATACTAACTGCTTGTTGGTTTTGAATTGCCTCTGCTCTGGAATACATGGAGAAGTGTGGAGAGAGCAGGAGGTGGTACTGTTGTCTGTATTATTGTTGCTGGCCTGATGTGAGTAGGGAGCCTTCCCATGCACTCAACACTGCTTTCCCTCATCCCATGCCTTTTTGGAAGCAAAGCATCAGATAGAATGATGCAGGAGGAAAATGTTTACCTGTGACTCTTTTCAAGAAGTGCAAAGTATGATGTGGAAATTACCCTTTTCACATTCAGTATTGCATGTATTAATAAGTAACAAATAACAGAATTTTTAAAATTGTCTCTTTTGGCAGAGGTTTTGAATTTATGGATGCAGTAAAAGGCAGACCATCATGCTGGTAAATGCCTTAGGGGTCAGCCCAAAATGGAGTAAGGTAGAACAGTAACAACCTGCTGAAATGGGAATTTTGGCTGGTAGATTGTAGGAGTGATGCTACAATCATCTGTGTATTCAAATCTTCACTTTTTATTTCCAAAGCAAAGATTTCTTGGTGGTGTCAAGGAAAGGCAGAAGAAGCAAATAATCCCATTCAAAAGTACTGTTCATTTCAGTGCGTGGTAGCAGTTTAATAGATACTGAAAAGTTCCAGTTTCTGACAACTTTCTGGGTGTCATGGGGTGTTTGCTTCAGATCTGCTCTCTGCTTTCTTTGACTGTCCTATAAGTGCAGGAGATTAGATACCCACCTGAATTGATGTGTTCACCTACATCTGAACATCCATTCTCTTTTTGGTATAGTTGTTTGCAAACGTGACAACCACTGCCACAAGGCAAAGTGTAACCAAGGTGACTCTGCAGCATCCAGTTTCATAAAGCTTTAAAATTGCCTTTCAGAGATCAATAGGCCTTCCAGATGTCCATTCTGGCTATGGATTTGCTATTGGCAACATGGCTGCCTTTGATATGAGTGATCCTGAAGCAGTGGTTTCACCAGGTAAGGACGACTTAACCTGCTCTGAGAAATACCTGGGATGGCATAAAAATACTCTTCAAAATGGCAGGACTTTACAGTACTTTACATTCAGAAACAAAGCAAAAAATACGAGAATTATAGGGAGTTAAGGGGTGCTTAATTCTTGCACTTAGAATCTTTATTCTTTATGGAGCAGGTATTTACACTGAGAACAGCTAAACAGTGGAGGGAGAATTGCCCTTGTGTTTGTGTCTTGCACTCGTGATATCCCTCAGTTTTGAAGGGAGAGCACAAGCCTTTGACCTTGGGTTTCACCAGGTTGATAAAGAACTGACTAGTTTCTTTGAGCACTGTTTGTAAACATCTTTTGATGGTATTTCTACAGTTTTACTTAAAACATGACCTTAAAATACATCTGTCTTTTTAGTAAACACCCAGATCTTTGGTTGCTGACAGTCTGAAGCTTGTGTGGTTGTCATGAAACATGGCACTCATGTTTCAGTTTTGGTTTGATCAGTTCAAGTGCTTCTGATTGACTCAGACCCAAGGTCTCTTAATTTGGTATTTCCCCTCTAACATTAGTAATACCAGAACCTTCATACTAAGGTGGCATGATTATTTTTCACATTAGGCCTTGCCCTGTAGTATTTACTATTATAAATAGTAAGAGTTAAGCAAAACACCAAGAACTGAAGTGTAATATTCCTTGTAAGTATTTATTACTTGTTACAACTATTTATTATTTATTCCAGTGAAGATTCATAAAAGAACTTACTTTCAGGGATTGCTTTCAGGAACATTTAACATCAGGAAGCTGTTCTACGATCTGTCACTTTTCTTCTGACCTTAGGCAGAAGAACAGGAACATTCCCTCTACTTCCTGTGGGCAGTGTGTTTTATAATTGTGTCCACTTCTCTTTGTCAGCTTGCTGGAGTAACTTTGTGAGCAGAGAGCTCTTCAGGCAATCGTAGAGCTATGTCTCAAAGTCTGAGGCTTCATGTCAGTCTGTTAAACGAAGCTTAATGCAGTTCTGCCTTTTTTCCCCCTAGTATTGTGTCACAAAGAAAGGAGTGAGATTACAGCATTCAGTACATGCTCCCTGACGTGGCTTTTTCTCCACTTGTAGGTGGTGTGGGATTTGACATCAACTGCGGTGTCCGCTTGCTGCGGACAAACCTGGATGAAAGCGACGTGCAGCCTGTGAAAGAGCAGCTCGCCCAGGCCATGTTTGACCACATCCCTGTTGGTGTCGGCTCCAAAGGCGTCATCCCCATGAATGCCAAGTAAGGGAATGACTTTGTGCTCACATCACTAGAGGGGACCTCTCTGTTGTTTGTTTTGATGCAAGATTCATCAGTGAGAGACTTCCAAGAAAGAGAAAGTAATTCTGTTCTTTCTGCATATGTGCTTTACCCGCACTGACATACTCATCAATGCACAGTCAGCTCTTTCTTCCCCCATTTAACCCCTTAAAAGTTCTTGCTGGGTTCTCATTTCTTCTGACAGAAAACTTCCATGAACATAAAGGTATTTTGTGAAAGGGATGAGGGATAGGATAATAGACAGAAAATAAGATATTTCCCACCCAGCAAAGAGGAAAAAGTGGTGACTTACCAAAAGTTAATATATTCGTAGAGCTAGATTTTCATGAAGTATTAAGAACCTGGACTTGTTAGGAGGGTAGGGGGCTGACCATAACATAATAGAATAATTTAGGTTGAATGGGATCTTTTGAGGTAATCTGAACCAACTCCTTGCAGGAAGGAACTAAATCTAAAGGTAGGTCTAACAAAAAAATTGCATCAAGTTGCTTAAGGCCATATCCAGTGGAGTTCTGAGTGTATGCAAGGATAATCATCTAATGTAAGTGCTTGGTAATTGCAGGGATTTGGAAGAGGCACTGGAGATGGGTGTGGACTGGTCTCTCCGGGAAGGCTATGCCTGGGCAGAGGACAAGGAGCACTGTGAGGAATATGGAAGAATGCTGCAGGCCGACCCCAACAAAGTCTCCTCAAGGGCAAAGAAAAGGGGCCTGCCTCAGGTAATGTTGTTTCAGGAGGGCTGTGCATGCTCCCAGGATTCAAATGTAAAGGTTAGGGAGTAGTTTTGTAATTCTGTGTCTTGATACTCTGTCTAGCATTTCCAGGCAGGGGGAAAGGTGAGATGGTGAGGTCAGTTCTGGATAATTCTTGACAGAACTGCAACAGAGGAGAATAATACTGGGCATACCCAAGGTCCCTGGGGCCATGAGGTTTTCATCTGTTAACACCTGGTACTGGAAGTTACATTGGGTAGCATTTCCATGTCCAGATGTATTTTGTTTTGAAGAGATAGGCAAGTTAATGTACAACTTCTGTCCTTGTTTGCTCAGCGAGTTAATAGCAGGGCAAGAAAAAATACAATAATAAATGGAACTAGCTCATAACTGAATCACAGTTTAAGGGTTGGATTTCATCTCTGTATATAGTATCTCATTGCTCTCTGTGGAACAATTTGAGATGGCTATACTAATGATATATTTGTAAAGCTTTCCTGTATATTCTTGATATTAATTGATATTATTCTTTATTAATTGGGGTGGTGCCAAATCACAGCATTTTAACCTCAAAATAGTGTTATGTCCCCAATTTTCACATTTGCCTTGCAAATAAGCAATCATCTGTTACAGAGTTGAAAAAATTTGGGCTTGGAAACAGAATATTTTGTTTTAATCTACTGAAAAGGTCTAAGTACCTAATTAACAAGATGTATAACTTCTTTGTGGAGTTATAACCGAGTATAAGACTGTCTGCCTTGTCTATAGAAACTGAAGTCTCAATACTCTATACCCTTCCCATCCTTCAACCAGGCCAAAGTCAGTTGTAAAAAAGTGGCAGCACAGTCTGTATGTAGATCTTGGTCCTTTTGTTTAACCACAGTCTTGTTCCAACAGCACAGGTAGTTAAAAATAAAAAGGCAAGTGGTGATGCTACTGTGTTCTACTTCCTTGCAGTTTACATGGGGATATTTTTTCCCCAGAAAACCTCTTCTAAACCCAAAACTTTGTTCTAGCAATTTGCCCTATTGCCTGTTGCTGTAGCTCTCCCCCTTGTTCCCTGAGGCTGCTTTCCCTGCCCTGCCTGATCAGTGTGTTGTGATTGGCAGCTGGGGACCCTGGGAGCTGGAAATCATTACGCTGAGATCCAGGTGGTGGATGAGATTTACAACGAATACGCTGCCAAGAAAATGGGCATCGACCACAAAGGGCAGGTGTGCGTGATGATCCACAGTGGAAGCAGAGGGCTGGGCCACCAGGTTGCCACAGGTATGAGCTGACTGCCATAGCTTCCTGGAGTGAGGCAAACTCTTCAGCATGGTCTTGTCACTGACAGCAAACTCCAGCACCAAGGAGCACTTCTTACAGTGAATTGCTGAGAGCATCCTGAATCGCCTGGTCAGGTGTTACCTGTTTGGAAACAATTGCTAACGTTCTGCCACAGATTTGCTTTTGCATCTGAGAAGTAGCCTTGGGTTAGGCCGTTGGACAGATGAGTTCAGTTTTAGAATATAAATTATAGACACCCATGTTAGTCTCAAAAGATGGCAGCAAAACTAAGAAGTCACTTCGACTTACCGTGTTTATTTCCCAGATGCACTGGTGGCTATGGAAAAAGCTATGAAACGGGACAAAATCGTAGTGAATGATCGCCAGCTGGCGTGTGCCAGGATTGCCTCTGCAGAGGGACAGGATTACTTGAAGGGAATGGCAGCTGCTGGCAACTATGCCTGGGTTAACCGCTCTTCCATGACCTTCCTAACACGGCAGGTAAAGTTGTCTCTGATGCAAACAGTCTTGCTGCACATCTGCTTTATCCCAGACACAGAGAACAGAGTAGTTGGACTATTTAACTTAATTTCATTGTTATGTTTCTTAAACTGTTTTTTTCTGGAGAGACTTGCACAAAGCTGCAGTCATGACAATCCCTCTAAAACCTCTCTACATCACTAGATTGTACTTGGCAGAAGGTGCTTAAGCAGTAGTTTGAAAATGCCTTGCGCTGGAATAAGAGGATACAAGAAAATTGGGGGTTTTGTTGCTAAAACTGGGGGTTTCTGTTGCTAAAGCCAAGTTTTCAGAGTTGCAAGAATTTGTCTAGCTGATATCTGACTGAGTTACAGCAGGAAGCTGCCAGTGGGCAGAGAAACAATCTAGGCAGTCCAATTCTGTCATTCTCAGCAGTGTTGTATTCAGTTCCACTGCAGATGAATTATGATGATCTCGTGTCTCACATCCTGATTTGCTTTCTTTTTAGGCCTTTGCCAAAGTCTTCAACACAACCCCAGATGACCTTGACATGCACGTTATCTATGATGTGTCTCACAACATTGCCAAAGTGGAGCAGCACGTAGTGGATGGAAAGGAGCGGACTCTGCTGGTGCACAGAAAGGGATCAACCAGGGCCTTCCCTCCTCACCATCCTCTTATTGCTGTTGATTATCAAGTAAGTGTGGCTTTCGGAGGAGGAAATAGAGAGTTCTGGATTAATCAGACAATTTTAGAGTCCCTAACAGATGGCTAAATGCTGTGAGTTTACTTTTTAAGGTAACAGCCCTGGAACCCTGGTGGGATGGCAGTATTCTGCTTGTCTGTGTGTTAGATCTTTGGGACACTGAGCTCCTGCTTCTGCTCCACACCCAAAAGGGTTGGAAGATCATGAAAGGAAGGAAGTCCTTTGTGCCTAGGGTAGGCTTCAGTGGTTTGCCTTGTCTGTCTGTTGGACACAAGGCTTTTGATCGACTGGTCTGCATCTTTCAGTGCAGTTAGTTTTCTAGAATCCTTGATTCCAAGCACCTGAGACAACCAGGGATATTCTCAGGGAATATTAATCTGATTTTCTGGAGATATGGTTCCTCTCAGCCTTTTGTTAAGAATGAGCTTTTCCAGGTTTTTGTTACCAGTGAATGCTTTGCATCCACAGCTGACCGGACAGCCCGTTTTGATCGGCGGCACGATGGGCACCTGTAGCTATGTCCTCACTGGCACAGAGCAAGGCATGACTGAGACCTTTGGAACTACTTGCCATGGAGCTGTAAGTCAAGAAGTTATTTCGGGGAGGGGGTGGGATGAGACTGTCATCCAGAGAACAAAGTTGTTCAAGGATCGTCCAATGTGTGATTCATCTGTTGGTCATACAAGCAGAGAGTAGCCTTGCCAGTAGTCCCTGGCCAGGAGGACTGCAAGGTAGAAGTCTTTGTTCCTCGCTGAGTAGTTTTGACTACTTCTGCAGAAAATGTAGGGGATACTGCTTTTTATAGGGCAGATGAAGATGTGGAGAATAAGCACCTTTTACCAAATTCTGATATCTCTGAGATAACAGGAGGGGTTAAGTGTGCTGAGGCTGTCTATATAAAACTACTCAGTAATTAGAAAGAGGTATTTCCTCCCTTGTTATTCATAGTGTGAGACAATGATTGAGGAAGAGAGGTACCTTCCAGTAAATTCCAAGTCTTGAACACTGTTTGGTTTGGGTAAAAAGACACTTGCAGACTAGTGTGTTACACAAATGAAACTTTCCTAGCTGTCATACCAGAGGTGTGATTTTGCAGGAGCCTGTGACCTGAAGGCTAAATTAATTTCCTGTATTGGGATTTACTGTGGTCTGTGCTGTCAGTCATTCTGTGTTTCCTTTTAATGTAATAATGTTCTTCTTTGATAAGAAGGAATGTTGCTGTTCCAAACTGCTACAGAAATAGCACTAACAACACTGTTACCCAGGGTCGTGCACTGTCTCGAGCCAAATCTCGACGGAACTTGGACTTCCAGGATGTGTTGGACAAGCTGGCTGACATGGGCATTGCCATCCGTGTTGCTTCTCCCAAACTGGTCATGGAAGAAGTGAGTTTACCACTTCATTATCTTAAAAGGAAAAGGGGGTCTTGCTCCCTGGCTGAATGACCCTCCCTGACCTGATCTTTTGCAGTGCGATTTTTAAGCGGTTGCCAGGACTCTAAATATGCAGCTTGTGTGATTTCTGATAGAGCTGTCAAACTTTTTGAAAAATGAAGAGTTCTCTATCCTAAAAGCATGCTGAAAGGGGAGATGCCTGATTGACAGGTTTTGGGAGTATGTTTTTTCCTCTTCTGCCTGGTGATAGGGATAATTGCTATCTTTGTGTGAGCATGTACAAAAGTAGCTATGTTTTATGGATTTTCTTCTTGAATGATGCTCTCCCTGCTTTAAATTTACCTTACACTGCAGCTTCCATGTAGATTAGTAGCAGCTGGAAAGATCTTTTAAGATGAACTCCTGTATTTGCTCAAGAAGAGAACTCTGAATGGTCAGAAAACTTTGAATATTATGAGTTCCAGTTGCTCTGCATTAACATGAGTATGCCTTTTCTGTTCACAGCCTCACTCATGAAAGTGTGTTAATCATTTGGCACTATGCTTTTATGGGTGTTGGTGTTACATGAACATGTTGATACATTAAAATCTCTATTTAAGAGCAGCTTCCTTGTCAGAATGGAGGCAGAGGGGGAAGCTCTAGAGTTAAACCCTGGCTACTGTCACTGAAGGGCAGTGAAGATAAAGGCGGTCTGTAAAGAAGTTGGAGTCACTTCCTACTAGATAATGAGGCTTGACATTCTCACATGCTGGGGCACTGATTATCTGAAAAACTCAATTAAAATAGCTAGTATTTTATCTGAAATATGATGAGAGACTTTTTGGAAAGCTAAGTGTCCTACAGATTTCTTAGATACATAAGGTGGCCAGATTGTCAATATGTTCACCTACTTCTGCACCGTCTATTTATAATTATTTTTTGAAGAGTGGATTTCAAAAGCCTGCATCTGACTTCCTGTGACTATGGGTTGTTTATAGTTTTGTCTTTTTCTTTTTTTTTTTCTTCTCCAGGCACCAGAGTCTTACAAGAACGTGACTGATGTGGTTAACACCTGCCACGAAGCTGGCATCAGCAAGAAAGCCATCAAACTGAGACCTATCGCTGTTATAAAAGGCTAGGGGCCAACAAGGCACCAATGTCTCCAGGCCTTACACAAAACTGACTAGAATTACCATCTTCCCACACCTCTTGGACTCTGTAGGATGCTCAAATATCACATTCCTGTTCTGGAAACACAACAGCTGAGGATACACCTATTTTTAACCACTCCTAGCCATAATTAATGCCCCTCTTCCTTGTTATATGGCGTTCTTTTCTTGTGAGGGCAGGGCAAAGAAACAAGTAAGTCTTGGTTTTTATATGCAGTCCTTCCTCCATTTCCCTGCTCAGGCAGGACTTCAGACTTGCCTGAGTTGTTACTAAGTGCTGTGCTGCAAGACCACCTCCATCAGTGAAGGTGGTGAGTGAGCCAGACCTGCTGTCTGCACACCTGAGTGCCTGGAGCTCTTTCTGCATCTGGAAGTACTCTGACAGACAGGGTACTGCACTTGTGGGCAGGGAGAGGCTGCCCTGTTTACAGGGACCTTTATGCATAGTCTATACTGTTGCATATTCTGTGGCAATTGGGTAAGAAATCTGGAGTTGGGAGTGGTTTCCAGCTCGGGTTGAGAGGGACTAGCTAAGCTTGAGACACGTCTTACCCCAGCCTCTCCCATTTAACACAGCACCTGGTGAACTTGGCTCAGGACAAGTAGGTATTCCACAGTCTTTTGGAAAAGCTGAGTAGAACCGAGTCTGTTGCCTTGAGAGGTTTTGTTTGCCTAGTAAAAGTTGTAACTTAACTTAGATATGTGCTAATCCAACGTTTTAAAAAGCTCTAAGCATGTAAAAGTTGGGTTGGGTAGTGCTGCTCACTGTGTCCCACAGCTCTGATTTAAGGGAGCCCAATTTCAGGGTGAGGCCCAATGCAATGGGGCTTACGTTGTTTCTTTTACATTCATTGACCAAGGCTGGAGGGGAAGCTGACCATCCCCACTGGATCATTTTGGGGGATTACAATAAAATGGGAGATGGACACGGCAGTGTATCTGTGTCACGTTTATTCTGTGTACTTAAAAGCAGACAACAGACGTTTTAGCCATACATGAGCTTGAAACGCATTGTGTTTTGTGACTTTAGATGATGGATCTTGCTAAGGAAGGTGCAGATGGCAGAATTTTTGCAGGGTACAAGGAAGGGCGATGCAGTGCTGTGTTCCCAGCTCGGTTATGAGGGGAGTGTGATGGCTGTGACTTTCTCTCGGCCGTGCTGAGCCCGCCTCGCTGGACAGGGGATGGCGCCTGCCTGCAAGGCTGGATGCCGGCACAAGAGGGCGGCTGCAGGGAATCAACGCCCCAAAGCAAGAGTGGAGCCCTGCCAAGGACTCGTGTAAGGGGAGCAGGTAGTGATTGATGGACTGCAGTGCCTTTTGATGAAACATCCCTTCAAGTTCAGGATCTTAGAAGGCATAATGGTATTTCACTGTCGTAATCACTTTGTTCTTACGGGTTTCTTAGGTTCAAATACTATGTTTGTGCAGATTCAGAAGCAGCACTTACATACTTACAGGCACTGCTGTGAGTTCTTGTGGATCTGAATTTACAGCTTCTTGCTTTCCCCTCTCTTCGGTGGAACAGCTCCAGATTGCCGTTTCAGAGGTCTGAGACACACTGAATTTAAAACAAAAATCATTTCACCTAGAAATGTGAATTAGCCTCCAGTGACTGAAAGACAGCTTGGTCTCAAATCTTCTGCAGAAGTGTATGTTCCATGCAGAAGTTTCTGTCTATGAATACTTCAGCCTCTTTGATGTGAAATGTAAGGGAACCTTTAAAAAACTCCCATTTAAAAATGAGAAATTTCGCAAACACAATTCTCCTTTCAACTTTTACCTACCCTTGCCATTAAGAGACAAATTTCAGTCTTTTACAAGCAGAAGTCATGAGTACCACGAAGTGTTGTCATATGGATGGGATGTATGCCTTGAGTCCTCTGATCATCAGTGATTATGCATTAGCATTCAAGACTGCAAGAAGTGCTGTCAATTCAGGTTTCCTGTTACAAAGCTAGTACTGGTTTGGTTGTGCTGTATGGAGTACAGTGCTGGTTTCCTAACCACCTAAAAAAGAAAGGAAAAATTTAAGATGTCTCCCAGTTCTTTGTTTCAACCAGGATTTTTTTCCAATTCAAGTCTTTTTTTCTGCAAATAGGGCTGTCCACCAACTTTTTTTTTATTCTGCATTTGTGTTAGGTAGGCAAGGCATGCAGTATTAACATTCATGTGCTGAAATACAGGTGTATCTGCAGGAGCATTTTGGCAACACTGAAGAACCAGTGTGATGATTGAATCACCTCTGCTTCCATGGAAGATTAGTGAGAACTCTGAAATACCTGTTAATGATGCATTCTTCTCCCCAAAAGACTGAAAAAGCCTCAGTGAATGAGTGTTAGGGCCTTTTTTCCTTGAGATGGCACAATCAGGAGATCTGGTGTACATCTACCCTTGGAACTGCTGCACACTTGTGTCCAGCCACAGGCACTCACCTATTCCCTGCCCAAGTCCAGTTGATTCAGTCATCTGTGGCCTGCAGCAGAAGGTTTGTTGGCTTGCACAGGGTGTCTGCACTAAGTCTGCACTTCGGGGTTTGCTTGCCTTTGGGCAACTCCTTCAGAAAGCCCTCGGACTGCACCCCAAGCTGAGGGTGCTGTCTGTGGGGTGCAGTGTGAGGTGGAAGGGCAGCACTCAGCCCTGGGCTGTGTGAGATCCCTGGGAGGGGGCTCCTCCCAGCGGTGTTGCAGATGGGGGCACCTGCATTTCATTTGTCCTAACAGATGGCAAAGCTGGGGTGCAGCTGGTGGCCTCCCTCGACCTGGTCACCCTTTGTGTTCTCCAGGTGCCTAACTTCCCTAATTCAGCCTCTCCCAAGGGAAACCAGAGCCCAGCAAGGTAAGCTGCTGTGGTGTATTTGCACCATGCCACACCTCACTGGCTGAGAGCGTGGTGTCTGACGTTTATCACCTGGTACCATGTTTGTCACCACCCTAAGTCTCTTGGGATTTCTCTTCCCTCTGCTCTTCCCTCTCCCTGCTTCAAACGCAGCTCTGCACACACACTTCCCCCTACGCTGGTGGTCCCAGGCTGGTGCTCTGGCCCACGAGGAACAAGTGATCTCTGACACATCTCTGGCACAGGCACCCCCACTCTCCTCCTTTGTTCCTCTCAAACATAAACACACTTAACTGGCCTCTTCTCCTCTCCCTCGACCGCCCCAGTCTTCAAAGCGATCAGACAGAGCAATATCCCTCCTGCAGCGTGTGCCAGCACGCTCTCTGCTTGCAGGAAAGCTCCAGTGAGGCAGCAGGCCCTGCCTGTACCTGGCATTTGCTTTGCTCCCTCGAGCCCTGTCCTAGCCCGAGGGGTTCGGATCACCAGCACTTCTGGTTTTCTATCTGGAAAGGTGGCAGTGGGAGGTGTGCAGTGGAAAAGCAGGAGCTTTGGAGGTCCCCAGTCAGAGAGATACTGGGTACAGGTGCTTTGTCCCCTGCAGCTTGGGAGGAGGAAGAGGATGAGAACCTCCTGGCACTCACAAACACCAATAATTATGTGGTTTCTCTGGGGTTTTTGTTTGCAATATGTAGCAGGAGGTTGGGGGTCATGCTGAGCCATGTGTGAGGTGGGAGAGCAGAGGGTACAGAAATGCCTCTGGTCTCCCATGGCAGATGTGCAGCTTGGTCTCCTCAGGCAACCAACCATCCCCAGCCTGAGCTGCTGCTGCTGCTGGCTTTCATGGTGCTGAGCACATCCCCATCTTGCTGCACCCTCGTTCCCAAACCCCCGGAGACTGCTTTGGGTCATGTTGTATATATAAATTCAGAAACCAAAATAATCACTAGTCTTAATTGCAGAGATTATGACCAGGAAAGGGAAATGGAATCATCTGCCAGCACTTAATTTAACATTTACTAGCTTAGCAAAAGACACGCAGGGGCTGGGCTGCCCTCATGCTGAGGTGTTTAAGTCAGCCTTGTATTGGAGCCTATTCCAACAAATCACTGGGTTACCCAGCTCTTGGCTCCTAAGAATTGTAACCTGTTTGTACTTTTAATCTTAAAAAAAACCAAACCAAAAACCCAGTTGTTTTATTTTTGACTAACGCTTAGTTATTGTGGTGCTTTAAATTTGTATCATTCACAGACAAGTTATCAACCTTTAAAACCATAGGTAGGCTGACGAGTTCCTCTACTGTTTCCCTGCCAAATGTTTAACCGCTTCTTGGATGAGGACTAAAAAAGGTATCATTGTAAATTATTTCCCTGGAAGGTATTTATAATGTAGCTGTTGCTAAAGGGATTTTCTCCACCTTTCATAGGAGTGTTTTTGTCAGGCAGATACAGAAAGGACCATGACAAGCACTTTCTCCTCCATTTTGAGTATCTGTGTATTTTGCATCTAGCCCAGAAAAGACTTTGTCCATCTTCCTGACACAAGTTGTGCATGTCTACAGGGCTGGAGCCCTTTCATGGTGGAAGAACTGAGCCCTGCAGAGGAGGAGAAAACTTTCCCAAGACACGGGGCTGTGCTGGCAGCAGGGTGCCTTCAGGGGCAGGCAGCGCTGGGTGCCCTCCTACCCCAGCAGCCCCCGTGGGCACCTCCATGGCACAGAATCCCTCCCCAGGGAAGGGGTCTCAGGGGAGCTGCAGTGCCCACAGGGCAGCTGTCAGGCCTCAGAGGGGCGAGCAGGGAGGGAGAGCCCTGCTCACAAGCGTGGTGTGCCAGGAGCTATGCACTGCTTCTGTCCCCCACCTCAGTCCCAGGGCTGTGGGGTGACCCGGGCAAGGCCTTCACAAATCCTGTTAGGTTAGTCCAGGAGACATGCAGGCTGCTGGCTGCTCTTTGGGCCAGACCCCACCAGCTCTTCCATTAATGGTCAGTGGATGAGGCAGAAGTTTTATCTTGATAGAGAAACGCAGAGCTTTGTTTGTGCCAATATTTGTTTCCTTGTCTCTCGGGCAGAAATTCCAACAATTTGATGATTATCAATAGCAGTCAGGAGCACCATTGCTGTCTCCTTTCCCCCTGCTTCTCTGGCAGAAAGTGACTCCTCCATCACAGACTGGTCCTGGAAAGAAAAGTTCAGCTTAAGGTTCAGACGTTCAAGTCCATCATGGACTTTTCCAGCCTGTACCAAGTCACTTTATCTTGGTGTCCTATCTGCAAAGGGGAATAAAAATCACTTCTTTAACCTTACTTTTTATTGGTCTTTCCTAATTAAATATGAATCTGTGATTCAGGGACCAGATCCTTCTGCACCTACGAGTGCTGCTGATCACAGTGGTACCTCTCTGTGGAACGTGGCCTCGGCTGTCCCATGCTCAGTGCATGCTGTCTTCTCCTTCACTTCTTCAGTGCTGCTGGAGGGATGGGTTCATTCCTGCCACAATCTAAACTGGAAGTTGGAGATCGTGTAAGCTGTTCAGAGTTTCAAGTAGTCACTGCAAAATTTAGAGTAACTTTTTCATAGTCTTCTGGCTAGAACATAGAGCCTCTGAGCCAGACCCCCATCTTGTGTTCCGTGTTAGTGAGCGCCTAAATTCCTCTGTGCCCGTGTGAAGAGCTGAACATGCCACCTTGCTTTTGCCATCTTTGTGTGCTAAGGGACAGAAGCTGAGAGAGCATCAGGTTGCTCTCTCAGGGTGGGCCAGTGAAAGGGACAGTGCTAGATGGATGCTTTCAGTCAGGAAACATTCAGCAATGCATGTCAGCACATGGGGTTTCATTTCACTTTACTCCACACTTCACAGTCCTACTTGAAGAACTTCTAAAATCTGAAGATCAAACCAAAATACTGCACATCAGGGAAGACAGCACTTAAGGGAGGCCTTTGGTTCCAGTGGGAAAACAAAACCAAACAAAGCCCTTATGGATCAACTGGAAATTATTTTGTTCTTCAGCTACTCCTGTTTGCCATGGAAACAAGCCATTAATACTGTGCCCTAAGAAGTGAAGAGCCCCGAGCCCCCAGCCCTGAGTCAGTGCCAGAGTCCATCTCCTCAGCACGCAGGGCCCCTCATGACAGTGTCCCCTCAGCTCTGCCTTTGCCACCTGCATCCGCCATCCTCCCCAGCCTCCATGGCACCGCCGGAGATGAAAGGCTGGATTCACTTTGGATTGTGTTCTACCCACCTTTCACAACGCCAGGCGGACCCATCTCCCCCCTCCCCATCTTTGGTGACTCAGCCTAAGAATTTTAATCTCTGTGGTCTGTCTGTAGTTGTAAAATATAATACCAATAGAGTTGGGCTTTTTTATCCCGAAGCCATGAAACTGTTGTCAGAAGAAATTGATACACGCTAGTGGGGGGAACAAAGTGCTGCTGGGGAGGATTTGACTCAAGACAGCACTTCAAATGGAAATTTCCCTGTTTGAAGTGGATACGTCCTTCATCCCTGCACCTTTCATTTCTGTTACGCTGTGGGAGCGAGGGCTCGGAGGGTCTGTTCACGGGAGTGTCAGCTCCTGCTCTGGCTCTTATCCGCAGGAGATTCCCATCACCTGTCTGTGGGTGTCCTCACTGCTCCCAGGAGCCCTGGGGAAATGGTTTTTTGGGGTGAAGGGGCTCCTGCATCCCAGCTTGGGAAGCACCTCAGCCACTGCCCTGCTGCCCCAGGGCTGCAAGCTGGGAGCTCTCCCCACCTGACCAGCACTGGGCATGGGGGTCTGTCCATGTAAACACTGAGCCCATCTCAGGCACTTCAGATCAATTCGCAGGGTCTTCCCCTTCTTTCAAAGACATCTGAAGCCTAAAGGAAATAGATCAAACATGTAAATTTGAACTGAGATTAATTATACATTTGTAACTGGAGGGGGAAGGCAAAAAAAAAGCCATTAAGGTTTGTCTGCATTAACTATGCCTGTGGGGGTGTTTCTTTGTCTTTGCATGTGATGATACTCCATGAGATACCAGGTCTGGTTCCACCAGATCTCTGGAAAAGCCTTAGAGGCTTCAGGAGACTCTGCAAATGTGTTTCAGCAGGAGGCAGACAAAGAGAAGGGAAGTGTCAGCACCACCTCCTCAGAGCACTAGAGGAGCCTTTGTTGCGTGGCTGGAGGCTACTTCCCAGCTCCCCGATTTCAAACGAGTATAATTATCAGTTGGATAGGTTTCAGGACACAGAGGGAGCTGCCAGATCTTTCATGAGGAGGTAAGTTTGTCCCACTGAATCTAGGATAAAAAAAATCAGGAAAGAGGGATATAATTTAACCATGTAAGTGTTGTTTTACATCCATAATGTACCAGGTGGAACATGCTCCCAGTTCTGTCTGGTAACCTGGTTTATACACCCTTTCCCTTTGGAGCATTTGCGTTGTGATATTTTTATATAAAACCTGTCTAAAATGAAGAGGCACTGGAAATTACTCCATGAAGCCTATTCTCCAAAGAGCTCCATCCCAATGAGTCTCATTAAAAATTAGCACGTGATCTTTCACGAATCTCAAAAAACTCTTCAAACCATTTGAACATTTTTTACTCTGCCCTACAAACTGCCTTTTCTTAAACCTCTCAAAGTTAATTTCAAGTAAGTCTAAGATTTCCATTTACACATTTCATGGTGTGAAAGCCTTAAGCCTTCAGATCTGCCAAGTCACTTTCCTAATTGTGGCAGTGAAGTCACTGTCCATATTTGAGCATGCACTTGTGAACTTTGTTCTCAGCATTAAAGGTTAGGACCAGCTGAAAAAGGGAATGCTTGCAGAAGAAAATAAACCCAAAACTGCACTGGTACCAGATAACACCTGCCCCATGCTCCAAGCCCCTGCTCAGACCTTGGTGCCTGCTGCAGGAGCTGCTCTATGGCATTTGCCCCACACAAATCTGTGCCCACACCTGCAGCCAGGCTGCATTGCTAAACTCTTACTTCGTCTCTTGCAATTAAGAACCACGTGGGAAACCCACGAGTGGCTTTCTCAGAGGTGCTCTTCTTACCCCATGCTTCAGCCATGGAAAGTCTGGCCAGAGACCCCACTAGACATTGTTCTTGGGAAAAAAATAGTCCTGAGACTGTGCTCTTAGTGCCACCTTCCCAGTAGGCCTATGAGGATGAAACCTTGGGATCCTTTTCCCTCACGTCAATAGGCATCTCCTCTAACTCTACCTAAACTCTTTTTTTCCAACTGTTCTGTTCAGCTTCTCTCTGCAAATGTCCCTCTGGCTGTGCTGCTCTCACCCAGTCCTCACTCTGCATGACCATCTCCTGCCCAGACAGCTTCTGACACCCATCACTCCACATACACAATAACTTTATTAGGTTTCGTGATGATTACTGTGATGAAATGACCTAAACTGCAACTTTTTCACCAAAGATGCAAATCTGAAATGTGCTCCTTAAGACAATGACCTCAGTGAAATTCCAGTAAAGTCTGCAGAAACTAACCAATGCTTCAAAGGTTTTGTCAAAAGTGAATTTAAAAATGTTTAAATGCAACATGTTTTTCAATCACAGAGCCAACTAATTTCAGTCACCTCTGAAGGCACTGACCACTCGTACTGCAGAGCAATTCAGCTGTTCCATGGTGTGGCACTGCTGCTGTTTGGTCCTTTCAAAGCAAGCTCCCCCAACACATGCAGCTCCAACTCTGCACCCTCATGAAACTTGCTTTTAGTGAAAATCGAACCAGCTGGTAACTGAATGAGCTTCTCAGACAGGGTAACATAAACACCACTTAATAACCTTATGCTTTATGGGCTTGTTAATGTAAATGGAAATTTTAAAGCTTTCATAGTGCTGCAAAATGCAAAGCTATGGAGCACACTGCACATAAACAGAGGCAAATTCCTTGCATTTGTACTGCTTGTCATGCTGACAGCTTTGATCTGTCCTAACAGGGCCCTCAGGATCTGCACCACTGCTTGCAATGGGGCATTGCCCCTGTGAACCAGGGCTGCAGCGTTACCCAGGTGTGTTGGGAGCAAACTGCTGGGGTTGGGGGGCTGAGGGAGGCCAGAGTGGAACAGGGCAGGGCTTTCCACAGCTTTTTGCCTGCCTTCAGCAGTGGTCTGCATTAGTCAGCAGTGAATGCTCGTGGCAAGGAGGATGCCAGTGGCATCGTTGTCATGACAGCCTGGCAGAGAGATTTATCTGTCCCCACCACCCTCACTGTAACTGTAATGTGAGGGAATGGAATAGAATAGAATAGAATAGAATAGAATAGAATAGAATAGAATAGAATAGAATAGAATAGAATAGAATAGAATAGAATAGAATAGAATAGAATAGAATAGAATAGAATAGAATAGCTGCCAGCTCTGCAATACCAGAGCTGGGTAACTTTCAAGGGCAGGTTTATCTACAAGCACAGGGGTCCTGAGTGCTTCCACTCACACAGGGGGCAAGAAACCCATGCTGGTTAGCCCCTGGTAAAGCATTACAGGGGCAGTCTGGTGATATTTTCCAGTGGGGCAGGATGTACTGGTGTTCCCAGCACAGAGGCAAGAGGTGGGCCATGCTGTTGTTGAAACAGAGGCAAAACCCAGGCCTGAGGTAATGTGGGTTTATCACTTGGCTCCTGACAGCAGGTGAGCTGAGCAATGTAACCTTCCCCTCACTCCCCACACAGAGCACAGTCTGCTCACAGCTGCTCAGCACTCTGATAAAAAATACACTTGGAGGTATTTTGCAATGATGAACAAGAAAAAATGAACAAGAAGCGATGGCAGGCAAATGAATGTGGTGAATGTGGGGTGCAGGCAAATATATTAAGTTGAGGGGGGCAGTTTGGTTTTTTTCCAGGCATTAATGCTCCCCAAAGAGGTCATATCTAATTTGTTCCTGTTTCCCTTGTTTCAGCCGGGCAGCAGATATGGTATCAGTGTGCTGCACCTCGAAACCACTTTCTTGTCTCCCTCCCCTCTTCCATGCTTCCTCCTTTTCCCATGCACAAGCACCACAACACACACTGCTGTGTTTGTACCTCTGGCTTATTTCATTTATGCATTACACCGTTTATTATCGGTTTCATTTGTGAAGCCCCAGTGTGCTTTACTGCCTCTGGGTGTGGGGATGCACACATCACCTCTGCATGAGTGATCCCTTGGGATAAGCTGTCTGCAGCTGAGCCTGGAACTTCTTCAGTGCTTTTTACATTTAAAAAGCTACATCAAGAGAGCAGCCTAGCATAGCAAAAGGCTGCAGTAAAGCGCATACATGAAAAGATGTGAAAATTCCATTTATTTGTAACTACTTGTTCTCTTTGTGATCTCAGTGCAGATGGAAGAGATTGGTTAGGATTCAGTGCTGACATCTTATAGCCCTGGAACACAAAAATCTGCTATGTATGCCCAGAACCACACTACATCAAAATAAAATCACGGGGACAAGCAAGCTGCTTTGTGAGGAGCACAGTAAATGCAGCTTGGCTTGGCTTTGTGCTATATAAGCTCCAAGGCTTCACTGCCCACTACCTTCCCCACATTTTCAACTCTTCAGCCTTCCACAGACTATTTGTGTAGCTTTCCCCTCCCAAATAAAAAAAAAACTCCTACAAAATGTTTATTTTTTCTAATTAGCCCCCACAGAACAGGCAAGAGGCAGCACAAAGCACATGTGCCTGCTCATGGCTGGCTGGTGCCTGTGGGCTGGCTGACCATCCCATGGGTCAGTGTTAGCTTTGCCCTCTGTAAGGACCCTAAATTGGCACATTTTTCTACTCTGGTGCCACCAGTGCTCACGGACCGAGTAGGAATTTCATGTCTTTGAGACCTCTGTCCCCAGTCGTATCTGAAGTGAGCTAAGGGGTCGCCAAACTTTTCAAGGGGGTCTTCACTCCTCTAATTTGTTCTCTCAGCAAGGGCAACTTGAAGAACTTTTGCACTGCTCTGTGTGTGGATATAGCCACAATAAGGTAGGAAAGTACTGTGTAGAATCCTGTGGGAAATACATGAGTGAGCATTTATAGTGGATTTTTACTTACAAGCACACCTTCAGGTTGATGGAAAATGGTGCTCATCTTGCATTTTCAGAGCTTCCAGACATGTAGCAGGACAGCCTCATGGAAGATCTGGGTGCAGCTGCAGTCTTGCAATTGTGCTACTCCCCATTTGCCTAGAACAAATTTATTTCTAGACCAAATTTATTTCTACTCTGTAGCCATCTCTCTATATTCTGAGGGTTAGCAAGAAGCACCTGCTGAAGTTATATTTGCTTAGACTCTGTTTTGGAGAGGCTTACTAAAACCTTTCTCAGCTATTGCAGCTACCTCAGCTTACTTCAGCAGGGCTCTCCTGTTGGTACCACTTCAGAGTCTCTCTTCAAAATGTTTTGGATCTTGTTTTGCCTCCTGCCTAAGTATGCTGGAGACAAATGTTTTCAAAGACACTTTGTGTGTGTGTGTGTTTGTGTGTGGACATTCCCTGCTCATCTATTCCAGCAAGATAAATTGGCCCCGATTGCTTTACTGTCTGAACATGACTTTTCTATAGTGCCTTCTGCTTTTCTTTGGCCACATTATTGATGCTGGGTAATAGAACATGAAAGGATTGTGGATGGGCTTTTGCAAAGAAATCAGCTAAATAGCTATTAGAGGATTAAAAGCAATACCATGGCTGGGATAACACATCTTTAAAATGCTGATAATATCAAGAAGCAAATGGATTTGTAATTTAATGGCAGTAGAGGGAAGACTTCAGATGTCTGTTTTTTCCAGATTTGATAGATTAAAGTGTCTGCTTTCGGTGTGCAAAGCTGAATAAAGCTGTAGCATGGTTGCCTACAGATAGCAGCATTCACCTTACTTGTAAATAGTAATTGTCCCACGTGGAGAGAATTCTTCTGGTCAACATTTTAATTAAAACTATAATTTTAATGGTGACAAGTTGGATCACCGTCTGCTTTAAAAGTCTGATAATGATACACTTTAGAAGCTTTGAAAAAAACCTTTGTCTAGACAGAAATAGCTTAATAAAGCTTTTGAAATGTGGCATTCACTTTAAACCTTTGCTGATGCCTGGACAGAAGCACCAATCCATATTTAGGAAATCTTGTTTTCTACTTTCTTGTGCTAAAATTGTGCAAGAGGTTTGCGTAACAACAGGAACTGTGAGAAATAATAATGTACAACTTTCCTCAAGAGAGTGGTTCAATCTGTGACAGATTTTTCCCACAGAAAGAATTTCCTTTTCATCCAGAATTTTTTTTTTAAATTAAATTAAAATACATGTGGCATTCTGGTTTTTGCATCTTCAGCATTGAGGTTGGACTGGGAGGTATTTTAAGGACATCTCCAGAGCTGTTAAAGATGTATAGTCTGAAAACAAGTAGCTAGACACCCTAAAGCAGTGATGGTCAAGCACAGGCCCAGGGTGGGATAATTTCAGCTCCATTAGATGGGAACACTGAGGAACATTCCACATGAGAGAGGAAAAGGGGCAGAGTCACAGCCCAGTCCCCTTCTCCAGCCAGCTGCTCCTGGAGAAGGTGGCTCACTGCACCACCTCTCTGAGGTTTGGGAATCAGAGGACTGAGGCTCCTGGATTGAGATCTCTGTCAGGATCAGACCTCTGTGATAGCAATGTGACCCAGAAATTGATTTGTGGCCTTATCTGATGTGTCCTGCCCAGGAAGTAGTGGTCATTCTGGCAATCTTTATTTTTGGTGGCTTGGTTTGATTTGGCTATTTATTGTCATGATATGTATATTAACTGCTTTTCATCTTCAGAGTGCTTTCCAGAGAAGTGTGTTTCACAGAATTTGCCTCTGGTACTCTGAGGGAGTGTATGTTTTTTATAGATAACAAAGATTTAATCTCTGCTTTGAGGGAGAAATGCAATTCAGGCTTATGCACAGAATTACCAGCAGCAACACCACATTTCCAGAAATCTCAAAACTGAGTCAAAGAGAGAGACAGGTTGAATTTCTTGCCAGAGAAACACAACAGAAAGAAGAAAAGCCAAGAAACAATGGAACCCAATCAGAAATTCGGACCTCTGCCTTGCTGTCCTCTTCCTTCTTGGGTGAGAGATACAAACACTGCACAGCCAGAAATTAGTGCATTGGCTCTGGATCTGAACTGTCCAGGTAATTAAACCTCTATTTCTGAGTCTGGGAAACAGCCTCTGCAAACGTAGCAGCCCTTAGAAAAACAACACAGTCGTTAGGAAATGGAGCTGGCTCCCGTGTAAAGGGTGAAGAACAACACCTGTGACTGCCATGGACAAAGACCCTAAAAGTGTACAAATGCTGAGAACAGTCTCCTAGAAAGCAGATGAGTATTTTTGTACCAAATCATTTTTATTAGATGCCCACAACACAGACCTTGTCTACATTTAAAAATCCAGATAAAAAATTTAGTTACACAGGTAGCAGTTCATATTTACCTCCTTTCTCTTTTCTTTATTTTTTCCTGAAAATTTATTACTCCTGAAAACAGAGCTGTCCTGTTTGTTATCAATTAAAAGTGAAAAAGACAGCCAGGGTTAATCACATTTTTTATTTAAAGGAAATTTATGGACACATTTTGAGGTATTTGATCAGTATTTGTTCTTATTTATACATAAGTATTTTTTCAGGTGTTCAGTCAGCAGGACATGAAGGGAAGATAAAAAGATACAAAACCATTTCATCAACACAAGGCCAAACAAGCAAAAGTTTGAAAGGTGTGTGGAAAGTGGATGGGTAAAAAGTTTACCCCATATTCAGAACGGGATTTAAGCACACAGCTAATTGTTATTTAAATCTGGCATTGGGGAAAGGCTGATTTTAGAGCAAATTGGACAGAAATTCTCCTTTTAAATAGATGCAATCCAAATTAAAGGTATTCTATAGATTTTGAGGTATTAATTTTAAAAGTTGCATCCTTTGAAAAAGCAATACAATATTCTAAATGAAAGGAGAAATACCTACATTTTCACGCAGATGGAAACTGATATATTCAACATTTCCCTTTCCGTACACACCAGTGTCTAACCACTACAGGTTATATCTCTAAGCATATAATTTCTGACCTGCCAAAAAGACACAATCAAGACTATTTTGTCCATGAACTCAGATTTAAGGAAACTAGGAAAAAGGCTGGCAGCATTTTTTCAGTATCTGGAGTGAAGTTTTGCTTTTGAAGGTGCAGTTTTACAGAACTCTGTTTCCCTCTTTGTAGCATTGACTGGAATGAAAGTGTCCAGCTTTATTTTCTTGAAAATTATCCTTAGAATATTTACCAAATAGACAGTGTCCAACTGTTTCTTTCACTTCAGAAGATGCTGTAAAAGAAATTAATTTCCAAATACAGCCTTTTTTTTATTTGGAAAATTGTTGTTTCATAAATAGAACTATTTCTGTGAGTTTTCTGAAATATTTAGGGAAAGACATTTTATCTAAATCTTACCTTCCCCAGTCCAAGTGTTTGCAATGCAGTGCATCTCAGGTTGGCAGTCAGGAAAAACAGACAATAAAACTTATTGGACAAAACAGGAGAAAGGGGAGGGGGATTTCCTGAAATGGATTTATCTGGTTTTACTGTCTCAAGTGAAAGGCAAAAGAAAATAGAACAGAAAAAAGCTGAATGAAAAGTAGAATGCAAATGTTGCTCCGGCTCAGCAGTCCAAAGGAAGCTTAGTAACACTCTTAGCAACTTGAGAGATACCTGTTTGCTTACAAATCACGTCTAAGTTTTATACAGCAAACATTTAAAGTCCTTTGACAGATGGAAAACACCTTTTTTTCCCCTATCAGTTTTTCCTTTCCCCGGTATTAATTTTCATGCGCAGAAAAGTCCCCGGGGTGTGAAACTGTTTTTCAGCCAAACTTGAAGCATTGTGTCTCCAGAGAGGAGACCTAGGTGCCCGTCTCCTCAAACTCACTGTAGGGGGATGATGCTGAAGAAGTTCGGGACTCTCCATCGCTGTTGCACTCCCGCGGGGAAGCCGCACCGGGAGTTCCCGGGCGCTCCTTGGCAGAGAGCGTTTCCTGGCTGGCAGAGCCTAAGGGATGGCAGTCCAGCAGGCTCTGCAGGTGTTTGATGTAGCTTATTGCAGCTCTCAGGGTCTCCACTTTGCTGAGGCGCCTGTCAGCAAATTCCTTGGGCAGGTGCTGCCTGAGGCGCGTGTAGCCCTCGTTCACGCAGCGCACCCGCTGCCTCTCCCTCTCGTTCCTCTTCCGAATGAAGGCAGGCTCGAAGGAATAGTCATAGATGCCCACGTAGCCAGGGAACGGGATGTAGGAGATGCGCCCTGTGTGCCCACTACAGGCTTGCTCCCAGTAAGACGGGTCCAGATGGAAGGGAACCCCAAAGGGCTCTCTCAGGGGCACCCCGTGGGGGTGCATGTGGCTGTTAGACAGGGACACAGCTCCTGGAAATGCAATCCTCTTCAAGAGTTTATCGCCATCTTTAGTGCTGTCCATGCTTCTTTTTTTCCTCACCAGTGGAGTGTCAGTTCCTGAATTTGGCTTCCAATGTATTAATCCAACATTTGTGCAGGTACTCTGCCCCACAGGCTGCAGTTTCCTCCTGCAGTGTATGAAAACTCAGATCTCAAAGCAAGGCTAACAACTCATGAGGTCCACACTGCCTGGAGAGCCTTGTTGTTTTTCTAGGTGTAGGATGCCAGCTAATGTACAGACAGGTTTTGAGGACCATCACTCCACAATTTAAACCCTTCTTTTCCTGTGATCTTCATATTTCAAAAGATAATAAGAGGGTTCCTGTGTATTCCTTTTCTCTCCACTTGAAATTATGACCATAAGAGTTAATGCCAAACATAAATAATCTTCCAGGCTCTAAACACTTCTCATGTATTGTAATCCATGATATCATTTGATATAATTGTCTCCAAAAGATGGGTAATTTGCAAAGTTTACAGGGATCTTCAAAGTTTTGGCAGAACTCCTCACTTTCAGGAACCAAGGATCTTCTGACATCTGAAAACTACCCAAAGGCTTTTCACAATGAAATCCAAAAGACAACTGCAAGCTTTGTTGTTTCGGCTGCTCTGGTCTAACTGAACCAGCTCACAAGCAGTTTGCAAAACTTATCTGTAGCTTTCTGGGGAAGCTGAGACATCTTCAAAGGAAAGAGTGCTCTCTTGTGGTTGCAAGTCTTGTCAGATCAAGAATGTACCACGTGCAAGCATAAGAGGAAAATTGCCTTCTTCGCCTTAAGAGAGGTTTTCTCAAGAAGTGTGCTTCACAAATTGAACATGAGCATTTTAGCATTTTCAAACCGTTTTCAATGTTTTGTGTGTTTCTGCTCATTCTAGCAAAGTTCTGGTCATCCCCATGAGCACCTGCCTCAGATAAACAAACACAAAGGTGATGCCCTGACAGCCCCATGTGCAGCTATTACTAGATGTTTACACAGATATTGGCGTACCTGATGGACCCTACACACTGCTTTAATGGGGGAGCTGAAAGTCCCTCCTGACCCTGCCAGGTCCGTGCTGTGTCCTCCAGTTTGCCTGCAGCTTGTCAAAGGAAAGAGGGGGACAAAAGACAAGGACTTTGGGCAGTATAAAGTCATAATGTGCTTGTCTGTGCCTTTCCTCTGAGATACCCCCCTGTGGTAGGATCTTCCCCTGCAGCAACTTGACAGTCTGACTTTTCCCATGTTGTTGTTGTTCAAGAGCTCCATAGTTACAGGGTTTTTTTGTTGAAAACACATTTTCACAGTTAACTGAATCTCCTTTTTTGGCCATCATCAGTTTGGGGAGTTGAATGTTTGGTCCAGGAGAGCTGTGGGAAGGGACAGACATGAAAAGGTACAGGTATGTAGGCTCCATTAAAACTGATCTTTTGCTCAAAGTGAAAGTTTCCGCCCTGTTCAGTGTTTCACGTGGAACTGCCTCAGAAGTGTCAGTAACTGAAACAACATTCTCCACTCTGAGACACGCATCTATGTACATCTCTGCTGAGTTAGAAACTAGCAGCAATGATGTGAGTGGCACACATTTGCAAGTCAGCCTTTGTGTCTCTGCTGGCCTATTCTCCAGCTTCAAAAAAAGAGCAGTAATCTTCGAAGAATGATGAACAGGCAGACCATTCCAGACAGCCATGAGTGAGAACAACCCTGGACTCTGGTTTATGTCAGGGTAGAATCAGCACCAAGGTGGCTGAAAAGCCAGAGCAAAAATTACTGGGGAATGCCCCATGGTATGTACAGCTCATTTCAGATCAAATAAGTGAGAGTTTTTCTGCCTTTTAAAAAAATCTTTGGAAACAGTTGATCAGGATGGACTTTTCAATATTACTTGCACTCTAAACTCCGTTGTCCAGAAACGTTTTCAGAAATGAATGCTAAAAGGAAAACAGCTCCTTCACTATAGCACTAGGCTAGGCCAGGACTTCTAGTTTTCTTAAAACAAAGAGGATGTTGACCTCTAAGCAAATACCTGAAGCAGCAAAGGCCATTTGATCTGTGTTATCATTAGATTTAAAACGCTTCTCTCTGGCAGTATTCCTGTAAGGAAATAGAAGCATGCCTCTTGGGGGGCTCAGCTGCCAGCTCATGTCACAGCTCTCCATGACCTTGCCAGCAGCCTGGCCATGTTCAAAAGGCAGGGTTAGTTTCAGTTCTGTCATGCAAATGCACTGTGCCCTGCTCCCAGACCTCTTTTCTATGTTTACTGTAAATGCAGGCCACCAGCACTTCCCAGAGTGTCAGATTTGCACCGGTGCTAAAGACATCTGTGCTTCCGACAGAAGAATCCACGTTGCTAATCCTTTAGAGAAATACATGAAGAAATACAACAGGTAAATGTTAATTGTTGACCTGAATTATTGAAGCTGATCTCATATCAAACAGACTCTGAAGTCTGAATTTGTTTGTGTGCAAGAGAAATTAGAAAATATGCCACAGGCTTTTGACGAATGTGGAATCTTGTTGGCAATCTAATGTCACTTGCTCGGAAAGGGATTTGCCCCTGGGCAGAGAGCCAGAGCAAGACCAGCACATCTTACATCCCACTGCAGCTCCTTGTTGAGAGCATGAGCAGGATTAAAGTAATTTATTGTTCCTGTACTGACTTCTGCACCAAGTCTCAACACGTATGCACATGCAGACACAGTGAAAGTAGCAGGACTGGCCCACCAAAGGGAAAGGCTAACACACTTTCCTTTCAAATTTAAGAGTAGGTTAAGACTACATGGATAATGTTCCTCTTTTAAGGTAAGCCTTTGATCATCTTTCTTACACTGTTTCTCCAATCAAGTCCTCTTCACACCTTTGTCTGGATGAAGCTTAGACTCCAGAATGCAGTATCTGCCACGCTAATACAAAGCAGATGGCCTGGTTTGCTTTCCAGGCAGCACAAATCAGGTGTTTGCTGCCCTACAATGGCAGAGTTCATGCTCTTTATACACATATTGCACGTTTACCTTTGGTTTAGGTTTTGGGGTTTTGGCTTTGTTTTGTTTTGTTTGTAAATACAAAATCTAAATGGGTATGCTGGAAGATTCCTTACACACTCCATCATCTGTGGCATTCAAACAGGTTCCCTTCCTTTTCTCTTCTCTTTTACTTCACTAAGAGCACTTAATTACCCAGCCAAAACAAACAGAAAATATTCTTGATGTATCTAAAACTGAAACATTAAGGCATCTTCCTTCCAGATATAACTTAGTTGTGGTTTTAACTGCATATATCCTAACACAATATCTATAAGTATGTGATCTTTGTACAAAAGAACCCTCAACATGTTCCCACTCCCACACGAACCATAACCATGAATAACACTATTGACATTACACAGTGACTTGAGTTGCTCTGAATTACTCAAAGAAAGATTCTCCTTGACCCTGTGTCCCTCTGTCTCTGAAAAGAAAGTTGTTGGTGGAAATGTTGTAGTAGAAACACAAGAGTCAGCTGAACACATGCAAGTCCACTAATTTCCCAACAGAAGATGTCTCAACTGCTCTATCTATGAACACATTACTGAGAATGAAGAAGAAAATACACCAGTAATTTAAAAAGAAACTCTCACAACACTGTGCATTTCTTATATTGAAACGATCATAATATTGTGTATTTCTTATATTTTACTGTGCTGTAATTATGCCAAATTCAAGTACCTATTATACATATCATAGGTTTTCTAGGTTGCTGCAATTTATTAACAGATACAAAAATATGTAATTAACAGATTCTCTTCTTAACTGCTCTCACAGAATTATAGTAATAATTTGGCTTGAGACTGAGGTACAGGAATACAGGATTGAGTAGGTTTGTGTCTCTCTTGTCCTGTTTTATCCTTAAGCATGGGTCATCTCTTTCCAACCCTACACCTAGAAGTGAAAGCTGCACATAGACTACCTAGGCTTCACACTGTGACTGTCACCAAAATACAGGCCTGCAAAGTGCTGACAAGCCACTAAAAGGAGATGAGAAATTTGGATTTTTGCTGGTAAAAATGCCTTTTTGCATAATCTTCATTTCAGTGTTATTCTGCTTGGTGAGAGAAAGAACCCAGGGGCAGGTTTGCATTAGCAGAAGAGAACTGGTTGTACTGAGATGTGAGCATGGTCCAGAAGGGCCTTTGGCTCACGCTGCAGGGAAGGACTGAAGCCTGCTTACTGCATCTCTCTCCCCTGTGGTTTCAGAGTCTCCCTTATCTTTCAGTATGTCTCCAGGATCTGAAGACAACTTGAAAAATAGCTCAGCAATTTGTTCCTCATGCAGCAAGTACCACTATAAATGTCAATAAACCAGGCTTTCAGGAGACATAGTGCAGTTGTCTTATCAAAACACTTCACATATAATATAAGTGTTTGGTATATAAAAAAAAAATCTTCCCTTGCAGAAGAAACAGTTCCCAAATGTGTTTTATCACAATACCTTGGGCATGCAGTGTACATCTCTGTAGACACAGATTAATTTCTCATTCAGTGACACTTCATATTATCCCTGGCTTCCTTTGATACTTGTGCTTTAAACTGGTAGTTAAGATATCACTAGTTCAAGGGAGTAAAGTGACTACAAAAAAAGCTGGAATCTCAGAGGACTCATGCTTGACAGTAAGAAAAACCACTCTTATCTACATATGACATCCAATCTGGCTCATAGGCTCCAAGTATTACTTTCAGCTCAGGTAGTTGAAATAGCACAAGGATTTCAGTGCCAGGGCACTTGGGCTGTAGAATTACAGTATCATAATTGGAATTAAGACAAGCTGAGGGCTTGGGATAACCCAGCACCTCAGGACAGAACTGGGAAGTACTGAGTGTGAGCATGAAGTTTTAAGGATGAGAACTGAAAATGGAAGGTCTCCTGTCATCTCCTACGTATTAGGGGATGCAAAGTGAAGAGAGAGACTTTTGGGCTCTTAGTCATTCGCTGTAGTTTCTAAGAAAGATGTGAAGTATTAGCACCAACTTGTGAGTATGTGGGACTACACACACAAAAATGAAGCACACCTAAAGCCCCCATCACAGGATTAGCAGTCCATAAAAACCTGAGGACTTAGTGAGTTCTTTTTTGACTTGCTAAAATAATATTTGTGGGCCAATTTGGATAGTTAGTCAGTTGTGGTTAGGGTAAGGATTATTTGGCTTGGTGGAGGAGAGGTTGTGGGATATGTGTTAAACTAAATAAGGTCATTCTTTTGGTCACGAATGACAGAGACCTGGACTTACTTTACCTAAAGGTACTCCTTCAGATGTTACATATTTAGACTAAACCCAGTATGGAGGTCCCAGTTACAGGCCACAGAAACATAAAGGCAGCTCCAAAGGGAATTCTTCTCACACATCCGGACACCTACTTCAGGATGGGATGAAACACTCTCTGCAGCAAACTATTTCTCTCCTTCAACTACAGAGAGAGCTTGAAGAACCAGTGTAACACACGGTGTTTAACTTTCTGACAAAGCCAAAGGAGGAGAGTATGTTTCCACCCCCAGAAGAACCGATAGGTTTGTACTGAACTAGAATGACTTCTACGTTTAGGCTCTTCAGATCACGGAATGATCCTTACAGATCCTACATTTAGGTTCTTTAGATCAAAAGAGAGCAGACAGAAAAACACTTTGAATTTCCTCCTGCGCAGACAGCCTATCAAGGGATGGCTCATTTAATGAGACATCACTGAAGTGTCAGGCACAAGCAAATTGCCGAGCCCCATTACAGTGTCCCAGGAAACAGCTGTTCGCGCCGGCACTGGAGGAACGTGGCGATGGATTTGAGCAGCGTATAGGATGTCTACCCACGTGTCGCAGGCGAAAGCGAGCTGCAGGACTGCTCGCACACAGCCAGAGATCCCTTTGCAATGTCACCTCAGCCAGAACTGCGTGTATGATCAACCACGACTGAACGATGTCCAGAAGGCAGCCGGGCACGTACGGGCGGACGGCACCGGAGGACACACAACGCAACCCTCTAATGACAGCAGATGCGAGGGTGTAACGAGAAAGCAGTGAGACAGCTGGGAATATTGTGTGGGAACACTGTGCGGGAAACCAGAGCGAGCATCGCAGCGCTCTGGAAGCGGCGGCACGGGCGGCTCCGGGCAGGGTTCGGGGCCCGGCGCGGGCGGGGAGCGGCCGAGCCCCGGGGCGGTGCCGCCGCTTCCTGGCTCCGGCGCTCGGCGGCGGAAGCGGCCCCGGCCCCCTCCCTCCGTCCCTGCCTCCGTCCCTGCCTCCCTGCCTCCGCCATCACCGCCTCCCTCCCTCCGCCTCCCCGCCCGCGCCGGGCCCGCGCCGCCCGGGTCCCGCCCATGAGGCGGCGGCGGCGGGCTGGGGGTTGCGGCCGGGCCGTGGCTGGGGCCGGAGCCGGGGCCGGGGGCAGGCGGCGGGCCGGGGCTCAGGGCCCTGATGCGGCTGCGGGCGCTCCGCCGCCGGGCCCCATGCACCCCAGGTGAGCGCCGCGGAGCGCCGGGCGAGGCGGGCGGGACCGGGGGCGGCCCGGCCCGGGGGGCGAGCAGGGGAGCGGGTCCCTCAAGCGTTCGGCGCCTCCCGCAGGCCCCGAGGCTCGGCCCGGCGCGAGGGTGGTGATTCCTCTCACGGGTCTCGCCATCCTCAGCAGCCCCTGGGCCGGGGGGAAATGCCCTGACCGCCGGGCAGCTGGAGCCCTCGGCCCCGTCCCTGCAGAGCCGTCCCGGGCGGCAGGCGGGGTGGGAGAGTGCCTGTGCCAGAGCGGGCAGAGCCCAGGTGCGAGTCGGCGACTCGGTTTGCGGCTCAGCCCTGCGAGGGGCTGCGAGTGCGCTCGGTGTTCCTCACGGCCCTCTTCCAAGCTGAGGTCTTGTGCTGTTAACTTGTGGGAGTTTGGTGGATTCGGCTGTTTTTCCTGGATGGGCACTTCCATATCGAAGTGGCAGCCCAAGCTCCAGCTTTCCATCAGGACTGCAGAGCTTGGGCCTGCTGCTGGCAAAGGCCATGTCGGAGGCCTGGCTCAGCCTGGAGGATGTTGTGTGTGTGACTGCTGTGGGGACAGCGGGTCTGTCTGGCCCTAAGAGCTGCTGGTTAAACCTGCTGTGTGGGTAGGAGGGCCAGGGTGAGCACAGCGTAGGTCAGGCGGGGTTTGAAAAGTAGTGACAAGTGTGAGTAGACCACGTTTCTTTGGTGTCGCCATCCCCGTGGACTGGTTTGGGCTGCATGTGCAGCTTGAGACCCCGAAGGAGTTACGTGCTCCAAGCTGACATGGTTTCTGCCAAGGCTGGGGATTTAGGGTGTTGGGCGGTTCCTGCAGCTCCTCGTGTTGTGTGTGCCCACTTGAGCGTTGATGGCTCTGAAATACCATGCCATCCATGGTGCCAGTGTTTAATGCGATGGGAGCATGTAGAACCAGGCAGTCTCTTGACACCGTGCTATGGCTGCTCTGCTATGGTAGCTCCTGTCACTGTCAGCCTGGTTTGAACTGATGGTGAGTTAGAGGTTTTGTGTTCATTACGAGTTTGAAGTGATCTTTCCCCCAGAGTCTGAGTTTTGAATGTGGGTGTGGTGTCCAGAAGTTGTGAAATACAAATCAGGTGCTGTTGTCTGAGTATTTGTGATATTCAGATTGTAAAGGGATCTGTGTTCACAAGAGTTTAATCACAGTGGCTTTTACTACTAGGAGTATGACTTTGTTTTCTGGATGGCAGGGAAAAAGCTATGGTCTGATTTGTCTTTCTGAACCGTTTTTTAATCCTGATTATTGCTATCTAATATAATCAATATGTATTGATCATGATGTGATGACAGTGTGAGTGGCTGATGTGCTTTATGCGTTGCTTTTTAAGGCAGGGTTTTTATATGCCAATATTAGATTTTGAGTTTGTTTGCTCAACCCTTCCTCACCGCAGTACAGTCAGTAATGAAGAATGCTTTTGCATCTGTTTCTTCTTCCTGCTCCCGTCTCTGTTCCCTGTCTCCAGAATGAATGAAATGAACTTGAGTCCTGTAGGGATGGACCAGCTGACCTCCTCCTCTGTGAGCAATGCCCTGCCAGTCTCTGGAAGTCACCTGGGCTTGGCAGCGTCACCCACTCACAACGCCCTACCAGCACCAGGTAATGGGGGAAGGGCCCACACGGGGTAGTGCAGCTCCTGCTCCGTGTTCTGCTGTCACAGCCATGGTCAGAACTGCAGCAGTGCCTGCTCTGATAGCAAGTCATATCTTCGGTAGTGAAATGATGGAGAGTTGGGGAAAGGGGGACCGTAAATTGTTGCTTATGTGGGCAAAGCAAAAGGCATGAGTGTTTGTCAGGCTTGCACCTTAGTGGGAGCCTCGTTTTGTTCTAATGGGGTGATTTGCACTGTGGGTGAGTAGTATCAGAATCCTTTGAAATCAGAACTGAAGCTGAAAATCTGTCTCCATCTATGTCTGATTTATCTCGGTTGAAAATAATAATTTTTCACCTGTAAAGCAAAACTGTTTTCATAGTTCTTCTTTCCAGGAGGCTGCACAGACAGAAGTCCATTATAATTGTCAAGTAGAAGCAAGCCCTACAAAACATATCCAGAAAAGATCTGGCCATATTCAGGCATGCCTCTCAGTGCTGTGATAACTGATCCCTTCTTTGATGTCTTGTACCTTACTTGGACAGTACCATACTGTATTTCCATAGGGCAGGAGCACCTTACTTGGACAGTACCGTTGCTGTATTTCCATAGGGCAGGAGCTCCTGGGGATTTAGTAATCTCTGTTAGCTCGCATGTTCATAAACTCAGGTAGTTCCATTGAATTTAAATGGGTGTTTTCTCTTGCAGGCTTGCCTGTTGCAATTCCAAATTTGGGCCCCTCCTTGAGTTCCCTGCCCTCTGCCCTGTCTCTGATGCTCCCAATGGGTATTGGGGATCGAGGAGTGATGTGTGGTATACCAGAGAGAAACTACACCCTACCTCCACCACCATACCCTCACCTGGAGAGCAGCTATTTCAGACACATTCTACCTGGTAAGTGCTCTGGTGATTATGGATGGGAACAGAAAGAGAAGCTGTTTTAAGAGCTGTTTCTGTCCTGAAGCAGGCGTGACTGACAGTTTTGCAGAGCTGTTGTTTCCCTGAGTTTGTCTGGACACTGTTGCGTCATTTACACACCTTTATTTTCAGGTATCTTGTTTCTGTATTTGTGTCTGAAACGAATTGCAGGGCATTTTATATTTAAACCTAACCTTTGATTGCTGCTCCTGCTCTGATTTTAGGATTAACAGGAAACAAAGCATGCCTGATTTCTGTCTTCAATGGCTTGTAGCTTGAAAGTTGCTTCTATTTTTCTTCACCTGTTGTCTGAAGCAATATTTAATATGTGCATAGTGGGAGGTCACAGCAGTTCAAAGCTCAAAGAGGGCAAGACATCAGCTGTGGTGATGTGCACTTTCCCACCCATTTAACCTATGGCACATTTTTTCCTCATTTTTCTTCAAGGTTGGCTTCCAAAGGCCTAACACACTGACTTCTATCTGGATTCCTTTCTCGCATGTGCTTTGGAGTAAAAATGTAGAATTTTATGTGTTAGTATGTGAAAACACAGAAACAGGAGCTTTAAATGCAGTCCTGGTTTTGTTTGGTAGCTAAGATTCACAGGGTGGAAGGGGTAGTTAAACTTCTTCAAGGTGACTCAGTGAGTGTTGTTGGTTCAGCCTGGGTTAGGAATAAACTGTAGCAGCCCAGGTCCTGTGCAGTTGCCTGTTGGCTGATGGCTGAACTTCCCAGCTGCTTAGGAGTAACCTTTCCTACTGCATTTCCTGCCTGCCTGTTTAGTGCCCAGAGAGTAGACAAGGAGACTGTGCACTAGGGCCAAAGGTATTTGCCATTCTGTTGAGCTGGAATAATCTTCCTGTGATGTTTAGTCTGATGTTTCATAGGGTTCTTCTGTCGGTCACCTTGCTGCCTTCAAGGATCCTCCGTGTTCAAGCCACAAGGCAGCCTTGCATGCAGAAATATTTGATGCAGCTGGTTAAATGAAACTGTTCATTTCTTGGCTTGTTGTGCTGCAGAAAGAGTATCTGTGCTTGCATCCTTGTAATAACACGTATTTGAATGGAAAACTCTCAGAACAAGTGGCTCATAGGGTTGAAGGCTGAAAAGAAACATGCTGACTCAGATCTTGCAGAATCTGCAAAATCTGCCTCTGTCTCTACTGGAAATAATGTTTTCTTGAATGTGCTGTTGTATTTCTTCCAAGGATTTTTTGTTTGTTTGTTTGTTTTTAGTATGTAAAAAATACAGTTTAGTGTTTCTTCATATCTTAAGTTCCAAGGTTGTTTGATGTTGAGAAGCTTCCCAGAACTACCAGAAAAGATGGTAGGGTTTCTGATTTAAATTCAACCAGACTATTGTTTTAGGAGAACATGCTTTCATGTAAGGAAGGAGAGCAGATGCTTATGAGATCTGTGAGAGAACTTGTGGTTGTCCTTCAGAATTGCAATTTATGACCTTTGAGATGGACAATTGTGCCACTTAGTCTTAGAGGAAGGAAGTAGTCATTATTAAAACTTAAATACCTAAGCAAAAATTATGTGTCCTGGAGAACTGTATCTGCTTCTAGCAAAGATGAACCAGGAATTACCAAATTACAGATTCCACTAGCAGTTCTCCATCCTTTGTGAGCTATTTCTTGGGAATGAAAAATTAGGCCTAAAATGTGAAGAGCCTCTTTCTCATTCATCTTTGTACTGAGCAGTCTAGGTGGAATTCTGCCAGAAACTTGGCTGTTCAGAGTTTGAGATTTAACTGGAGACTTGCTCTGTTGGATGGAAACTCTGAATTAGTTGTTAAGTGGTACTTTGACAAAAGTGTTGGGCTAGCATATGTTTGTGAGCCATGTTTTAGAATTAGTGGATTTTAATTGGAGGTAATGTAGAGAACATGTCTTCAGGGATCTGGGTTTCAGTGTACTATGCTTTGACTGATTTTTATCCAAGATTTAAAAACTGATGTAATCTCGCTCCCTTCTTTTTCTCCCTCTCTTCCTATCAGGTATCTTATCTTACTTGGCTGACAGACCACCACCTCAGTACATCCATCCCAACACTATAAATGTTGACAGCAATCCAGCATTGTCAGTCTCCAATAATCCCTCAGCCCTGGATCCCTACCAGCCCAGTGGGACCGTGGGACTGGAACCAGGGATTGTCTCCATGGACTCCCGCACAGTGAACACGCACGGTCCTCAAAATCTGCATCCTGGTGAGAGCCACGAGGTAGCGCTGGACACCACAATCACCATGGAGAGCGTTTCGAGGGTGACCAGCCCCATCTCCACGGATGGCATGGCAGAGGAGCTCACGATGGACGATGTAGCCGGGGATCACGCGCAGATCCCCAACGGCTCCCGCAGCCACGAGCCCTTAGCCGTAGACGCCGTGGGCAGTAACTTGACGTCGGACGCTGCTGTGGGGCACGGCGGTGTCATTCCCATCCACGGTAGCACTTTGGAACTCCCCGTTGTCATGGAGCCCGACCACATGGGCGGGCGGGTGGCGGGGATGTCGGACAGCACACTAAATGACCCCATTCATACTGTGGCCATGAGCACCAACTCCGTGAGTGTGGCGCTCCCTACCTCACACAACCTCGCTTCCCTGGACTCAGTAGCCTTGCATGAAGTGGGCCTCAGCCTGGAGCCCGTGGCGGTGTCTTCCATCAGCCAGGAAGTAGCCATGGGGCCAAGCCATGTCGATGTGTCTGCAGACAATCTTGCCTTTGTACCATCATCTCTGCAAATGGAAGATTCCAACTCCAACAAGGAGAACATGGCAACCTTGTTTACCATATGTGAGTGGACATTTCCTGCTTTTCTGGGGTAGGGTTTGTCAGGTAGCTGTTGTCTGGTATGGCAGGAGTCTTGTTGCAAGTCTTACAGATTTATGGTGAAAAAAACAGTTATTTAACAAGTCCAAAAGCTGAAACATCTACAGTGCCAGATTAACTGTGCTGAAATAACATTAGCTGGAAGTAGTAGAAGACAGTAGGATGTTTTAGCATAATTCTCTTTGTATCCATTTCCCACGTTGCCATGAGGTTGGAAGCTGAATCTTGATGAAGCTCTATATTCAAATATGAATATCCATATTTGGTGGATATGCTTGATATCCTTTGCAATGAAACTTCAGTTTTTTAAAGTCACATCACAAGTGACTCTTCTTGCTCCGTTAAAAATACACAACAAACATCACCACAAGCCATACTTTTCATCAAATGGGTGAAATGTTGAGTATGACATTATGTGATTTTGAAAAATTTATATTAAACCATGAACAATCATCATGAAAGTGTCGTTCTCAACTGGAAAAAACAGAACAGAGAGGGAATTAACTTGATAATATTTCTAATTATTCTCATCAAAGGACTTTAGTCCAGAGGTTAGTGGATCTCATAGGAGGAGAGGAGCATTGGGTATTGTACTGTCAATCCTGCTATCATTCAAGGGGTGGTGTTTGAGAACTGAGAAGTTCTCATTTGCTGGGAGAGAGATTTGAACTTTCACCTGCAGGATGTCTGGCTTGCTGCCACTGAAGCATAAGGCCAGCTTTTATATTCATTTTTATTAGCTGTGGTAGCATTGCTGAGTGCTGCTCTTCATCCAGTCTGGCCCTACAGCTGCCAGAACCTAATGGCTTGCTTTGCCTGCAGAACATATTTAAAGAAACTGAAAGATACAAATGCCTTGGTTAGCAAGGGGAGGAGGTGCAGTTTAGTGCAAAGTATCTAGTCAGTCAGACATTTGGGTTAATTTATTAAGGTTTCATTCTGTGGGATAAAATACAACTTAAAATCAGGTGGGCATAGAACTAATGATGAATTTACATCTCCTAGAGGAAGAGTTTTACAGTTGATGCACTCAGAGGTTCCTACGAGCCTCTGTTGCATGTTGAACAAATAATGATCCAAATGCTGTGATATCCAACATGCTTGTGGTGAAATGACTTCTCCTAAAAGTGAGATTTGATGTGCCAGCTTTTTGTTGCTATACTTAACATAGTCCTAAGCTGTTTTCCAGACAATGCTTCCCTATGGTAGGGTATTAAAATGGCTGCTGCATGCCTTGTGCTTGCATGTGATTTGCAAAACAGATTCTTGACTTGGGGAGGTTTAAATTTTAACTTTTTGTTGTTGTTTTTAAACTTCACCTGAGTAAACAGGAATTTGTGACCAGACAGGTAACAGCAAGGACAAGGAACTGTTATAGAGCCTGCTAGTGATTTTTCCTCACTGAGATGGCAGAAGTCAGGGCCTTTTTCAGAAAACTTTTCACTTTTCCTAAGCAGGAGATAAAAAGTGTGCCTTTGCTACAGTCCCGAATGTTTGCAAAACTTTTAAGAAGTTTGGGGGCTTTTTGTCATCTTTGTTCACAGTTCTGGGTATCCAAATCAGAGAAGTAATCACTGATTTTTTTTTTTTTTTAAATTATTTGGCAAGGACAGGAATGAAAAGTATATTTCACTTTCTGTAGAATGTGAGGGTTCTTTTTTTTTTTTCAACTTCTTAAAAATGTATGGATGGTTGAACTTCTCCAAGTGGAAATGTCCCATGCCTAGAGCCTTTCTTCCTCTGCCTCTCCTTGGAGTATGTCTGCAGCCCCATAGGGGTGTGTGCTAGGCAATGCTTAAAAGCAGCTGTTCCATCCACACAGTGGTTCTCATTAGTCAGTTCTGGCTGGTTTTGTTGTTTTACTGCTACATGTCACCTGTGCTCATGAAACAATGCTTATATAGGCTCTACCTAACAATTTTTGGAGTACCTTCCTATCTGTTAATGTGTAGTTACTCAAACTGTACTTTATATGAGGTCAAATTCTGGTACCCTGGTATATGAAGGAAGTATCTGGAAATTACCTTTAAGCATGTAAGGATGGAGCTGCTGTTTAGGCCTGCTGAAGGCTACTTCTGTGATAGGTCTTTTATACAGGAGCTGGATCATCAGGAGGCCAAAGAAGGTCTTTGTGGAGATCCTGATTTATTACCTGAACATCTTTCATAGATGTTCAGGTAATAAATAGAAGAACAATGATTTATCAGAAGAGTGGTTGCTGAGTAGGTGTTGGTTGCTCCATCCATAGAGAATTAAAACAACATCGTTTTTCCAGATGAAATTGTAATGCTGTAGAGAGCATTTTATGCTGCACTTTTCCCCAGATTCATTAGACTGAAGACTTTCACTGGTTTCTTTTATAACAATACTTCTGCTGAATGACAGATTGGTTAAGTGACGCTACTGATTCTTCTTGGGCCTTTGTTTTTGTTGCATTCAGTAGCATCCTCACACTGCATGAGTTTACTGCAGTGAGACCTTCAAAAGCAGCAGTGAGGCCAGGTTTTTGCTGCTGTGATCTGCACATTGTCTGAATTTAAATGGAGTTAACGGGATTTGTGGTTCAAATTTGAAAAGTTTTAGAAAGACAACCTTACTGGTCCATTTGTGTGGATATCATTGAAGTTTTACATGCACGAAGTGTTTCTGGTAAACTCCAAAAATGTAACCAGTTAGAAGGTGTTTGGTTTTTTTGTCTGAGATTTTTCTGCCAGTAGAGTGCGTGTCGCTTGTGATCAGAGTGAAAATGGCTCTTCCATCACTAGCATTACCACCAGCACTGGGGAGGCTATCACCTGTTTTGCAGTAGCTTTGATGAAGAGTGAGCTGCGTCCCATTGCTACGTTTGCTTGAAGAAATAGTCTGGAGTCTAGGTGATTAATTTACCATCAGATGGAGATGGTCACATTTGATCTGAATTGGGTAGAAACAGTGACACGTATGTCAGTGCCCACCTGACTGTAACAACATGGTCCATGTTCTTCTGAGTGAAAGCCAGTAAGTGGACAAGTTGGAGCTGATAGCAGCAGGCTCTGGCAGGAGCTGAGCTGGAGCCCTTGGGCAGGGGGCTGATTGCAGTGTGGGAGCTGCTGTGTGACTGAATGCCTGCTGTCCCTCGTGTCTCTGCAGGGTGCACGCTGTGTGACAAGGCGTACCCGTCAGACTGCCCGGACCACGGGCCCGTCACCTTTGTCCCCGACAGCC